>NTHP01000363.1:624833-663753 GCA_003416845.1 Oplegnathus fasciatus | reverse complement strand
CCAGTAAGGTATAATTGCATTTAATGTTTATTTGTCTTAAAGCAATCATTCTTGTCTTTTTAGAGAGGTGATGATGGTACTTCATTTTCAGAAGAACAATTGTCAATGTACGCTCTAGATCTTCACTTTGCTGGGACTGACACTACCTCCAACACCCTGCTTACTGGTTTCCTCTACCTTTCGACCTACCCACACATACAAGGTATGTCTGCTCATGTAAATATTACTTTTCTGCCACTGGCTGTATAGTTCTACAATTGAAATTTCTATGTTTTGTATCTATTAATCCATCAATTTTTCGTGTCCAGGAATTCTTTCTATGGAAGACATAAACAGAATATCGATGAAAGTTAAGTCAAGTCAAGTCAGTTTGATTTATATAGCCCAATTCCACAAATCACAAATTTGTTTCAAGGGGCTTTACAGCATATGACACCCTCTGTCCTTAGACCCTCGATTTGGATAAGGAACCCCCCCAAAACAAAAAACTTTATAGGGGAAAAAATGGAAGAAACCTCAGGAAGAGCAACAGAGGAGGGATCCCTCTCCCAGGACTAACAGACATGCAATACATGTCGTGTGTACAGAATAGAGTAACATGTAGTAAAATTACAGCACGGTCAATCAGTATGAAAACATTATAAATAGATCGTAAACATTTATGAAGAATGTTTACAATCCTATCTGTAGCCAAACAGATAGGACCTGAGCCAAGAAGACATGACATGTCAAAATGTCTGCTGTGAAAAAGACCTATCGGTGGCAAGACCAAACCTTGGGAGAGCCAAACACTAACCAAGAATACCTGACTTTATGCTGCAGATACGGACAAAGCTCTCACTCCAGTTATACAAGGAGAGTATAAGTCATAGCAGCAGCTCAGATACCCCGTATTCCTGCAGTAAAGGAAGTTTTAGCACAAGTTTTGTCTCCTCTGCCGTTGTGGCGCTAAAGTCCATAGCTTGCTAATCACAGTAATGCACTATATATTCTGTACAAATGTATTGTTGTTGATTGTTTTGTATGTACATGTATCTATGTTCTGGAGGCACGCGTAATGCACACAATAAATTTCCCCTTGGGGACAATAAAATCTATCTATCTACCCTCCCACAAGTCATCCCAAGGGACATGGTTATGGTTATATCCTAAATAGTACAGACTCAAAAAGCACCGATAACATTAATGAAGGATCCACTCCATTTAAGTGTAGCAGTAAGCCATACAATCAAGCCAGCATGCACAATACTAAAACCCTGAATGGAATGCAGCCATTATTATTGTTTTTTATTTTTGGTTCAATACATTGGTCGTTCATGCATCTCTATACATATAGGCTGAAAAGGAAGGAAGAAAAAAAACACTAGATATCCTAAATACCGGAACGGTATTCTTTCCTCCTCTCATTTTCTGAATTAATTAATATTCTGCGGCCGGATGGGAAGCTTTGGCGGGCCAGACGTGGCCCACAGGCCACCAGTTATTTTCTTCGCTGGTGCAGCTGCTGATTTGACATTCTCACACAGTTTATCAGGACTCTTTCATGTGACTTTTGCTTTTACTCTGTAATGGAAGCGACCTGAAATGTAACAAAGTCCAATACTTGGGATAAAAAATACGTAAGAACGAAAGTAAATGTAATTTGTTACTTCCACCCCAACATACAGGTTTACCTTTCACCCACTCTCAGTCATGTTGTTCATCATGTCATTGTCTTCACATTTCTATTGTATAGTGAATTGTGGAACCCAACTTGTGTAAACATTATCATATTCCTGTGCCCCCCCCCATCTCTCAGAGCGTTGTCAGCAGGAGATAGATGAGGTGTTGCAGGGGAAGGATTGTGCCAGTTTTGACGACAGACACCGCATGCCTTATGTGCAGGTACATCATCAGACAGATTTCTCATAATAAGTTCCCTTTTATTTCATGTGTTGACATGGCTCTGAGTGGCATATTTGTTAGAGCATGACACAAAGTCTCATAAGGTAGGGGATCATTTGCAAAAGTGTAAAAATAAAACAATAAATCTCGTGAGAGAATCAGTTTACGTAGGGGTCCTTGCCACTTTGCTTATATTAGAGGCCCTCTAATATACACAGAGCAGATGGTCAAATTAAAATTGTTCAGTGGATTTGGAAATCAATTGTAATCACTGCTTTAAAACGACATTTATCATGCTCTTTTTTGCCTTGTTGTCAGCATATTGCTGGCAGGTTCCCATACTGCACGTTTCTTGGTTTGCTTTTTTGTGGCTGAACTTTTGAGAGCCTGCGTTGTTTTCCTTCTGCCCCAAGTCAGATAAAGCATAAAAACATGTTTAAATCTCTCTTCACCCAGGCTGTGACCCATGAAGTGCAGAGGATAGCCAACACTGTTCCACTCAGTGTCTTCCACTGCACGACTAAAGACACAGAGCTCATGGGATATTCCATTCCCAGGGTAAGAAGCAACTGGTGTTAAATGGTTTTTGGCTATAGTAACAGCATAGTGATTTGTTGTGGAAAGAAACCTCACAGTACTGTATCAGCACAGCACCTTACCTTGTGGAGGCAAGGTAAGGTGATTGTAAGAAAACAATTAAGTGGTACAAACATTACCTTTACTTGGGTAGCTTAAGTAAATTTGAACCTCTTACAAAATGTTGTCTGCCTTCCTCTGTGACCTTTCGTCTTTTGCTTCATTTTCTCCTCAGGGTACGCTGATCATCCCTAACCTGACCTCAGTGCTGAATGAGGAGGGACAATGGAAATTCCCTCGTGAATTCAACCCGGAAAACTTCCTCAATGACAAGGGAGAGTTTGTTAAACCAGAGGCGTTCATGCCTTTCTCCGCAGGTATGACAGCATAAAAAACAGCATGGGTCTCACTGTATCACACCTGCAGTTGCATGCACAGATGCTGTCGCAGATGACTTTGAGGTCTTTTTTATATCACAGGTCCTCGTATGTGTCTTGGAGAGGGTCTGGCTCGTATGGAGCTCTTCCTCATCATGGTGACGCTGCTGTGGAAGTTTAAGTTCATCTGGCCTGAGGATGCAGGAGAGCCAGACTACACTCCAGTCTATGGGGTTACTCTGACTCCCAGACCTTATTGCATGAAGGTCCAACTCAGGGCAACGCAGTAAGGCGGTCTGCAGACACACAGCAGAAACAAGTGGAGATTGACCCAGATTAACACAAGCAGCCATTAACTCATGAGAAGAAATATGATGAAAACAATAGAGGGCTTTTTGTGCTGCCCGTGTACACAGTGAAATGTGCCAAAAGTTGGGTGAGCATACTTATGAAAGCCCAGAATTAATGTAAATTGATGTTTTGACCAATCATTTGGCCCTGCAGTGGATATCATGCTCTTCCATCATTAATCTACTGAGCGCTCTTGACAGGTGACACCATTCTCTAACCCTGACCTAACATACCTTTAAACTGCTGTTAAGTCCTACCCTCACCCAAGCAAAGAGCAGATACTTGGTAGCTTGACTGGCTCTACATTGTATCTACTTGAACAGGCAGCTTCATCTGAGTGCCATGGCCTGCTCAGTAGTCCGACCACCATCACTGTTTATCTGTTCCACTAGCCTCATCAATAGCCACTAGTTAGCAACCTCACTGGTATGAGAAACTTTTCATGAGTCATGTCCTTTGACCAGTCTTACCAAAGAAAATGGTTTCATTGTAAAGTTGTGTGTCAGTGTAAGAGTATAGACAAGTCTACAAGGTCATCAGGTGGGTACTGGTGTTTGGTTGACTCTGAGAAGGCTGAACAGAACTAGCCTCCTCTTTACCTGCACTCACACACCCAACACAGCCCTCCGAAGTTAGCTATAGACATATGTCTATAACATCACCAGCTAACAATATGCTCGCTGACAACATGTTATGCTACCCAGCATGCAGCCATCACTGGTAAGCAGCATACTGCCAACATTTACAGCATGCTGCCAAACCAGCCAAGCCTCCTCGGCTACCTCAACCATCAACTATCAGTTTCAAGATTCTGTTCTCACCTATCTTTGTCCCAGTCGCTCACCTTCCTTCTAACCCACATCCATTCACTGGAAGCGGCTGCAGTGTCAGCCATATTTTTCACTGCCTACAAAACCCTTATGGCCAACCTCCACTGAACAGACCTTTGGTTTCCTCCCAATCTCCTCTGCTTCTGTTGTGAACTCTGTATATCTAAGCTTTTTCCTTTCATAGGCCATATCTACTGCAGCCTGCCATGGTGCTGTTTTCCAAATCTACTCTCATTTTCCAGCCCCTCCCTGCCTTTAGCTGCCCTACCTCATGCCTTTTCACTAAAAAACAAAATCCCACGTTTCCTTCTAAGTGCTTACTCTCAATGATTGTTGACACTTTAGCAGTTGTTCATGTCTCCTGGTGTATCACCCTTGAGACAGGCTTTTACACCCTGATAGAATGTGCTGAAGTGAAGCTATACCTGAACACAAAGGACATGTTAAGTCCTCGTCCATCCACTTAGTAAGATTTTGGGGAGGTGGAAGCACATCATAAGTTACTCCTCGCATGAATCTAATCCTGCCTGCCTCCATGCCCCATACTTCCCTCCAGCTAAGTTTCTTCTTTTCTACACTTAACCAACTCATCCACTGAGACTGCTCTTGCACATCAAGCAGCTTCTTGTTGATACTGTGGCTTCCACTGAAGTGCTCTTCCTGCCTGACTCCTGCACCTGCATGACCACGATTGTCCCGAACCATAACCACATGTTTATTACTGTAACCATGACGACAAAGGTCCCCTAACCTTAATGAAATTGTAATTTTCACCCAAACCACGATCTTTATAAACCTAACCAGTTGTTTTTGTGTTTAAACCTAACCAAACCTTAACCATAGAGCTGAAAAAGAAATCATAAAACAGATTTCATTTTCAACAGTGATTTGTAATGGTTTTGCAAGGAACGAACAGAGGAGGTTGTCCTGCCGATAGGGGTGTTAACATCAGAAAACGCTTCAATATGTCATACTGGACGGCATGGACAAACAACGTATTTTGTTGTTTAACTTGGAGGACTTGTTGATTCCATCCCATGCTTTGATATGTATACTTACTGCTTACTCGTGTATTCCATGACATGTATTGATATGTAATTGATTTATATGGAATTAATATGATGAAGGCCATTCTGGCCTATCTGCCATGTAACATTCCTTCCAATAGTATTTTAATGATATACATTTATGAGTTTAAAAAATAAACTGCAATGCTGTCTTAACAAAATCACTCTTTCCATGATGTCTCTTGTTTTTGTGGATATAGTGTACATTAAACAACAAATGTCAGAAAAAATAAATAAATAAATAAACAAAGAGGTTTCAACTGCAGCCTGAAGAGTTGGCTGTGTCCATAGAGTAGATTCAACACCTTTATAGTGTCAATGAAAGCATACAAACTTTGTTGTTTTGCATGAATAACGGGAGAAAAGATGATCAAAAAAAAAAAAACATACAAACTTCATAAAGGTACTGTAGTTTTGCTATGGGGCTGTTCTAATGTATCTAATGAACGTAATTCATTACGTTTTAATCAGTTGAATATGTCCTACATCCCTCATTGTTTAAAGCTGCATTTGACAGGAGGATGTAAAAACATCTACAGTATGTGTTGTATTTTTGAGCCGACCATGAAGGTCAGCAATAAGTGTAATATTTTTCTTATTCTTTCTGTTATTTCTGCCTCTTTACAAGTCAATAAAATGACAAGAGTATGGATTATGTATAGTAAAACTAATTATAAGTGTGTTAAAGTTAGTCACAAAATGTTAAAGGTACATAAGTGTTACCAGAAAACTGCAATAACAATCATGCGTCAAGATAAACAGCTTTAACCCATAAACTAATATGGTCATAGCAGTCACATCCATCACCCTCCACTGCAGACTGACATGTGAACTGAAGCAGTTTTGGGTGCTGTTGTCTGAGGTGCTGACCAGATGTCATTTCCTGAATTTCCTAAAACAGATCATCTTTTGAAGAGTACTCCTGAGTTATAATTGCTTCTATCTTGTGTCTATTCACCGTTACGGTATGGACAACATTTAGAATGGTTTTGCCAGTCTGACATGTTAAACCGTGTGGCTACTGCACTCTTTAATCTGGGGGAGAAAAGAAAAGACAACAGGTGGTTAATGGCTTCCTCAAGTGGTCAACATTGGGTACTGAATTTAACATTGAAGTTGATTTTGAACATAAAAACAGTTTTACGTATATATCTAGATGTATATAAAATAGATGGATTAGTTGGTTATGTTTTCCAGAATAAGATCAAGGAAAAGGCACTCATCTTGGGCACGCAAGGGCAATTTAATCAATTTACTCACTTTACTGTAGTTCAGCAAGTGTTAGATAGAATAACTTAAATTGTGTTGTTCATCTGGTTACCTGTAATCATAAATATTACAATATATTTCGCATATTCATGCCTGGAAGAATTTTGTGAAACGATTTCAGACACCCCTAAAGTGGACCATACCATTTCTTAACCTTGACGTTAGTTGGACGTCTCGTCTACCTGCCTCACTCCCATCACAGTGGCTCACGTGCGTCGCGCAAGCCACCGGAGACGCTGCAGGTTAATGTAAGTATAGCTTTTAAGCAAGTTTAATACACTTTCTTACCTTCAGAGTTTTCTGATAGCGCGCCCTTTCATTTCCAATAGCTAGCAAGCTGTGCCTATGGCTTGGCATTTCATTAGCAATATACACTCAGTGGCCACTTTATTAGGTACACCTGTACAATCTATTGCAATTCAATACAAAAGCTCAGCCATAACATTTATCTTTAGGAAGCTCAAAATGCTCAGTTTTTGTTGACATTGTCCGAAATGTGTAAACTGAATTATATGTATATTACTGAGGTCTTAGTTAAAGGTGGTGTTTTACTGGACAACATTATACTGAGAGGTGTTTAACTTTTTTTGTCCCTCTTATTTACAAACACGAGGGGGGCAGGATATTAGAAACACCTCTGTAATGCAGTCCAGTACAACAGCACCACTAACTATAACCTCAATGCTAAAACCGGTGGTGGAAGAAGTATTCACATCTTTTACTTAAGTAAAAGTAGAAATACCATCGTCTAAAAATACTCATTACAAGTAAAAGTCCTGAATTTATAATGTTAATTAAGTAAAAGTACAGAAGTATTATCAGCAAAATGTACTTAAAGTATCTACGTAAAAGTACTCATTCTGCAGAATGGCTCCTTTCCAAGTGTTATATTATCATAGAATATTATGTTATTCTGTTACTTTAGATACTTTGTATACTACCGAGTAGATTAGTTGTATAGTACTGCATCATCTCATGTGGGGGTTTTTTAATGTAAAAAGTAACTAGTAACTGGAAGTGTCAAGTAAATGTAGTGTACAATACAGTACAATACAAAAGTACAATATTTCCCTCTGAGATGTAGTGGAGTAGAAGTATAAAGTAGCATAAATAGAATAGAAATACTGAAGTAAAGTACAAGAACCTCATAACTGTACTTAGTAGAATATTTGAGTAAATGTACTTAGTTACATTCCACCACTGGCTAAAACATATAATTGAATTAATACTCTATGACAGTGTCAAACAATCTGACCATTATAGGCATCATAAAAGTAGACTTTATGTCAGAACAGCTGTATTGGATTGCATTAGATTGTATAAGAGTACCTAATAAAGTGGCCACTGAGTGTAAAATGTCATACCGTATTTCCTCAAATAGTGACCAGGGCCTTTATTTACTTCAACTGCAGGTACCAGGACTTTATTTGAAGCAGGCTTGTATAATGTATTATATGTATTATTTCTAATTCTCTCCGTTTGATAAGTATGAAGTACCACCCAAAAAACAGCTGTTTTCTTACCTTGAAAATAGTCTAATTGAAAAAATATATTCATATTCTACAGCATCTACAGGAGACCATAGATATATAGACTGATTATTATTGTTTATTTATTTATTTGTTATTATAGTACTATACTACTTAATACTATCTCCTATCTCATCAATTCATTTTGGTATTGGGACCAGTACTGGATCTACAATGAGATTTATTTTTTCTATTAAGCTACGTGAGAAAACAGCTGACAGATTTAGATTATTGGGTGGTCTATGCCTTTAACGTTAGTCAGGCACAGGCCTAGATTCTGTATGGTAGTAACACATCTGCCTCTTTGGCGTGTCGATAAAGTCTTTGGTTCTGGTACAGCACTGTGTGGGTCTGTGTTTGAGCGGAAATGATGGTCTGCTGTTGTTGTTGTTGTGTGTGTGTGGGTCTGACTTGCTGGCAGTTTTGCTCTAGAATACTTTGTTGGTGACCCCTGACTACAAAAGTTGTGTGACACGTGGCCCATGAGCTGGTGTAATGGATTTGATTTATTATCTTCTACGGACTGTAGACATTACGTTAAACAAGCAATATACCGTAAGGATTGTAAGACTTCAGTTTACTGAAACACACACCTGCGCTGTACTGGGTTCCCTTTACATCTCCGAAGGAAAAAAAGTTGACCCCCCCCAATGGTCATTGTATAATTCGCACTCTGCATAATACAACATAAACTGTTAACAGAGTTTGGGAATCTTGACTAACTAAAAGAGTCGGTGGTGAGAGCGATACTACTGTGTGAGTTTTAAGGGTTTTTTCCGAAATAATCCAGGCTACAAGATTAGGGGTTAATTTAAAACAAGGGATGACTCCTTCTTAGCTTGTCCTTCAGGAAACAATGCAGAAAAGCTGAACGCATATGGAAGGCTAAGTCTCTCTTAAGATCCTAAGAAGTCACATGGTCAGACTGCTGTTAAAGAGACAAGACAAGCCTATTTCTCCCCCCAATTCCCCATGTCTCCGATTTCACTCATGGAGTTCCTCAACGGTCAATCTTGGGTCTGTTACTGTTCTCCATTTATGTGCTGCCCTGTCCGTTACAATCCGCTAATCATAGCAGTCCCGATTTACCGCCTGCCTTTCTGATAACAATTGCTGGACTTCTCAAAACTTCTTCAGACTTAACAATGACAAAACAGAAATTATCTTGTTTGCCACACCCAGTTCTTTCAGATAGTCTGCAACCTTGGAGCCCATCTCAGAACATTAAGCCCACTGCAAGAAATTTACAGGGATGCAAACAGGCAAGGGGTAAAAAAGGTGAGAACATTGCGTGGATAAAGAAAACCTCCCACAACTAGGGGGGGTCTGGGGGAAAATTTTGAAAGATATTCGCTTTACGTGCTCATTTCTACTTCTACGTTTCACCTCTCACCCAAGAGGCTTCATCAGTTCGTGCTTGTTTGACCAGGCTAGACTGGTCCTGGGCCTGGTCAAACAAGCACGAACTGATGAAGCCTCTTGGATGAGAGGTGAAACGTCTTCACAGACAAAACCAAAAATCCAGTTGCGTTCGATTCAATTTCCTTGAGATAATAAATTAGATAGATATTTTTATGTTATCTGTTTTAAGATGTAAGGTGTAATTAAGTGATTAAAGGTAGGGCAAGATCTCTCATGTGATTCTTTCTTAAAGGGGGCAGCTCAAGACTTCTCAAAAGCTTAGAAGCCTTGGAGAGGAGAAATTCACTGCAGAGCACTTCAGATGTGGAGTGTGGTCGTGGCCACAGGAGAAAGTGGCCAAACACCCGCCTCTCATCGCTTGTGTCCAGGGTGGGAGGGGTCGGCCACAATCTTTCCTGCACGCCTCAGGGTCCTGGAGGTGCACAGGTCCTGGAGAGATGGCAGATTGCAGCCGATCACCTTCTCTGGCGAGCGAATGATACGCTGCAGTCTGCCCTTGTCCTTGGCAGTGGCAGCAGCGTACCAGATGGCGATGGAGGAGATGAGGATTGAGTCAACGATGGCAGTGTAGAAGTGCACCATCATTGTCTTTGGCAGGCTGAACTTCTTCAGCTGCCGCAGGTGAGCCCTCTGCTGGGCTTTTTTGGTGAGAGAGCTGATATTCAGCTTGTTTGCACAATGTCTGCAGTCTATCTTCTCTCTCTCTTCATGTCTCTTGTCTCTCTCATTTTGTCAGTTGAATAAGGACGAACATGTCCTCTCAGAATTTAGAGATAAAGACACTGCTTCACCACGTACAGAAGCAAATGGATTCAATTCAGAGAAATTCTGTGAGCAAAGGTGACTTCCATTTATGGATGAAAAAGAAGGAAAGTCTTGCTGAGCCAATGTGTTTCTCACGTGAAGCAGTTTACGCACATCGCCAAAGAGGGTGGCAGTGTTGTAGTGTGCATTAGTGTAGTACTCGGCCTGGTTATAGTAAAAATGACATATTAAATAGCACACAGTTAATGAATATACTGTAGGTAGTTGAAACATTATTTTAATAAACATTATGCATTGTGTACTTATGAAAGCACACGAGAAACAGAAATCAAATCTTTGCCCATTATCATTTAGTTTATGATTTACTTGTTTGGAATACTCTATCTTGCCCAGTATTTGAATTACAAATGAATACTGATATTATCATAAAGCTTAAATTTCACTCCTATAACTGAGCAGCTATCCCTAACCTAACATACATGACACTGTAGGGATAAATATACGACTTGTATTGCAGGCTTTAGTACCAATATAGCCTGCTCTGAGGCAGAGTAGGGGCCCAGTGAAGTTTCACCAGAGGCCAGCCAAGTTGGCTCAATATTTTAAGTTGCCATTTGCAGTTTTGGGTTTTTCTTTTATCTCTTAAAAACACAGTTGTTTTACTTTTCAGAAAACAGTTATGAAAAATGTATCTACTGTTCCACAAGATGGCCAAAATCATTACTAGACAAAAATTTGGCTTTACAGCCTGTGTCTTTTTTTGTGTGTTAATTTTAGTAGAAAATCATATATCATGTACAGTGTGCTCCATCCTAAGGCTATTACATGGTAATAAATTTGTAAACAGTCATTGAAGAGTAAGAGTAAGAGAGTAAATTAATCAGTGTATTTTCTAAAAGGATTGTAGTATTCCTGTGACTGTTTTAAGCCTAATTTTTGTCATTTGAAAGTGAAAATTGGTCCAAACACCACAAGAGAAAGAGGCAAAGCCACAGCTAGACCTGGACAAAGTTTCTGATATTACTGATGAGCCAAAATTCAAAGAAAGTTTTGAGGTTTGCTTTAGTTTACTTTATTTGTTTACTTTCCTTCTTTAACATGTGCTGTTGTGTTGTTTGGCAAGTGTGTTGGTAGGATGATCCTGATGAACAAAATTCAAATTATGTGGTAATTAACACAGATTATGCTGTCTTGGCTTATGAGAGCCCACAGTAACAATTTAGGTTTTATTACATATAAATCTTATACAATACACAGTAAAATGTGTAAGAAGAGTTTATAAGATTCACAGGTACTCTGATACTCTTATAGAAAATATCAACTGGATAAACCAACACTTGTGGTTACTTCAGTGTTTGATATTTATCTGTCAACTCTGTCCCATGTCTTTTGTTTTTATCTGCAGAATACATGCGTGCCAAATCAGGTCTGGGAAGAGGTAAAGTAAATAAATTGATTGCACAGAAGCCCAGATGAACACGAGTTGAGCAGAAGAAAGAGTAACTCAATATAACTTAAAGGTATGTTTAAAGTTGATGTAGGATTCGAGTTCAGAGTAGTTAAGCAAGCAAATCAAGTATGTATGTGCAGACTGTTGGAAGTTGGAAGTCCAGGTTAGGGCCAGAGTATGAGTCTGGACCTCTTCACCAACACTTTGTCTTCTGCTCAGTTGTGTAGCTAGTGGTGTCTCAACAAAGAATTCACTGGAGATGATCAGAGTTCAATGCAATAGAGTTTTATTCTTCAACAGAGACAAAACCAGAGCTGGTCCCGGAACCAAACTGAGGTGAGACTGCCTAAACTTGCTTTAAGTAGCCCAGGAGTCCCTGCCTACTTTGGTGGAGAACAATGGCTTCGCCACCTTCTTTCTAACAATAATCCGCTGTTACCAGGTAAATAATGGTATCATAACTGTTGTTTTCTTACTCATCAATGCTAAAGCTTTACATTTTGTCTGTCCTGCTGTCTTTGCTTGTTTCAAATTACTTGTCTCCAATAAAATAATAAAAAAAAGTTAATGGAAGCATAATTGGTTAGCTGCTACATTTGTGAATAGGTGCCAGTGCTATAGTAATGGACTATAGCAGTCATTGGATCAATTTAGTTGAGTGGGCTTTGTTGGCATGAACATTTTAAAGCTATATTGCCAAAGCCAGAAAGTACAACATACATAATATTAACAGTAACATAATTAACATGTCCTTGAATCGCTAATATGATAAATACACATACAGATGTCAGTAGATATGCACTGTACCTTGTGTTGATCTTACTAATCTCTTGATAAATGTTATTTTTGTAATAATTTCTGTAATAATTTCAAGATATTAATGTTAACTGGTTAATTGGTTGAGTACATCTCTGCTTATACCATATTTATTTTAAAAATGCTATATCTAGAAATTAAAGGTATGTAAAGTCAATCAAAATGTCTTTAACAAGCAATAAATTAAATTAAAAACCATGTCGGATTTTGAATAAGACAAACAAACCTATAATCCTATAGAATTGTAAGAGCAGAATAATTTATAGTCAATCCTATAGGATTATAAATTATCACAATGCAATAAGAGTATAACATTTTGGAACAATCGGTCCTTTTGGATTTTTATAAGACTTAATCCGACAGGACAGCCTTATAAGATTTTTGTGCGGTAATCATATATAAATCCTAAGTCTTATTAGACTTTATCGTATAGGATTGGTTCCAAAATCAAGTAGAATTTCGATAACTGTAAGGTGCTCACTGCGAATAGGAGAGTTGGTGGAATGGTGCACACTGACACAGAAATCTGTGAATGTAGATTTTTATACGTTAACTCTCAAATTTTAACTTCTGAAACATCATTTTTGTTTTAATGTTATTGTTAGAGTGACGTTCTAACAGTAAAATCGTAATATTTGAGGAAGGGAGCTCTGGAAGGTTAATTGGTTATATGAAAATGAATTGGGTGATGCAAGTAAGTATTGCAAACATATCTTAGCTTAACACCCATAACCCTAACTTATCTACTAACTATTTTTGGTCATGACTATAACTTAAATGCCTGGACAGGTGGTTTTCACATGACAAAACAGTGCTGCAAAAGTCTTTTCTTTGTATTTTCTACACAAAAAAGTTTGACCTGTGTGAAACTGAACTTGGAGGAGGAGAAGAATCTGCAGGTGGCGCTACGCTTCTTTGGTGGTGTCATCAGGTGATTTTTGAAAGTGGCGACAAGGCAGTTTTCAATCACTAGTCCCTCTAAAGTAATTGAAACCAGCACGCTCCCTGCTCAGCCACACTCCTTGTCAAAGAAAAAAGAAAAAAGAAAAAAGGATTCAATCAGTGGGCGAACTGTAGCTACTCTAACCTCCGGTATCTCCTATGTCTGTGAACTTCCCGTTCTATCCGTTGTAAATGTTGCTGTATTATGATCGATTCTATTCTTGAATTCGATGCTTGGCTTAGTTTTCACGTACTGGTCTGTCAGTTTAACAGAAATGCAGAAATGAGGGCTAAAAGAATGTTTTGGGTAAATTAATTCATGCCCTATTTATATATATTTCTGAATGTTTGCTTCAAAACCTGACATCAGAGATCAGAGATTGTCTGCTAAACTCCGCCCCCAGACAGCAACTGTAGCTTAGCAACCGTTGCTGGGCAAAAGCAGTGCTCTTACATGGGTGTTAGTTGATTTAATGCGAGTCAGCTGGAAACATTAAAGTAAGCAAGAGTTTTCAAATCAACTCTACCCCAGTAAGCAGTCAGTTTTGGGTCGATTCTGGTTTTTATCCGCATGTGTTGGCCGACTCTTCCACAGATTATCTGTGTGTGTGCCAAAATTGGCCCAGATGTGGAGCATACCAACGGTGGGCCAAGGATTTTTACATAGCTTATGGTCCGTAACTCCACAGTTGGTCTTGTGTTGACTAAATCCAACTTGCTCTTTTAATAATCATAATAAATTTTATTTGTATAGCACCTTTCAAAACATAATTACAAAGTGCTTCACAACAGCAAAATAAAAGCCGAATCCAATAAAATGACAATAAAATAAAAGCATTTTAAAAAGACAAGACGAGATAAGTCGACAGGGTATGTTGATTGAGGTTGGACAGAGGTGGAAGAAGTATTCAGATTTTTTTAATTAAGTAAAAGTAGTAATACCAGTGTAAAAATACTCTGTTACAAGTAAAAGTCCTGCATTCAAAATCTTACTTAAAGTACAAAAGTACTAGAACCTCAGTACAGGTTTGGTTGAATGATTATTACAGTTTCATGTTCACAATAAAATTACAATATATTTTTCACAATCAGATTGCAATAAAATACAATTACAATTTCAGCACACTAAAAGACAACAAACAAAAATAAATAAATAAAATAAAACATGTCAGATACTAAAATGTATGAAATGTAGCTGTATCATAAGTAGGCTATAAATTACATAAACATTGATTTACCTAATCAGTTAGTTAAATTGAACTAATCCAGCTCAATGCTGTTTGATTGCAGCGACACATAGCACACTTTTCTGTTGCATTGTCCCATGTAAACAACCTTTCAGACTGTATCACAAAGTTTGACGGCTATTTGTTCTGTCTGTACAACAACCTTGATGTGTGACAGTGGTACAGAGGCACACCTGGCAATGTCAGCATGACAGAGCTGAATTTGAAACAGTGGATTACTAGGCACCAGCAGTGCTCTTACACAGGTGTTTGCCGATTTTATGCGAGTCAGCTGGAAACATTAAAGTAAGCCAGAGTTTTCAAATCTACCAGATAGCGGTCTGTTTTGGGCCAATTCTGGTTTTTATCCGCATGTGTCGGCCGACTTCTCCACAGATTAGAGGTGTGTGTGCCAAAATTGGCACCTTTCAAAACATAATAACAAAGTGCTTCACAAAATAATAATAGCAAAGCAAAATAAAAGCAGAATCCAATTTAATGACAAAATAAAACATTTTAAAAAGAGCATAAAAGTAAGAATAAACTAAAATAAAGTATACAATAATAAAGCAATAATTGATTATGACACAGCAAGGAATTAAGTAAAAGCGCATTTTAAAAAAGTGCGTTTCTGATCTTATGTGCACATGCACCTGTATTGATGATGCTGTTACTGGGCCAGAACTGATTTTGATGCTTGATGAAGAACACACCACCTAGCATTTTTTTATCCCAGGAAAGGTGACATTGTTTTTTTCCACAGCCTCCCCCAAATGGATGAACGTGGTTCTACATTAACAAGCCAACTGCCAGTTACATGCATTTTTTTAAATAGTTTCTATTCCTAAATATATAGTCAATCACAATCATACATGAAAGTAAAGGATGTTACATTAAATCCCTGGGAGGAAATGCTACTGTCCATGCGGGGCACACCACAAGACAAACCCAGCGCTCCTCTCAACCTCCTTGCGAAAAAAAAAGACGAGGAGATAAGTCAACAGGGTATATTGAGTGAGGTTGGACAGAGGTGGAAGAAGTATTCAGAGTAATACCAGTGTAAAAATACTCTGTTACAAGTAAAAGTCCTGCATTCAAAATCTTACTTAATTAAAGTACAAAAGTAGCATAAAATAACCCCAAAAGTAAAAGTGGTCCTTATGCAGACTGGCCCATTTCAGAATAATATATAGGCTATTACCGGATAATAATTGGTGATGCATTAATCACAGTGTACATCTTAAGCTAATTTCTCTCTTTCTTTTTTTTTTTAACAAAAGACTGAGTGTATAAAAATATTTTCAGGGATCTGCAAAAGTAATCTGAGGGTTTAAAAGGTTGTTTATTTAAAAACAAAGGTTCACTGTGTACAGGAAGAGTCTCCACTTCCCTTTGGAAAGATTGTTTCTTCTTGTAGAAACGTCTTCATTGTCTGCCCATTTGCTTTGTAATCGTAAAATATGTAAATACTGTAACTGTGAATACTATATAAATATATTTTTTCCCTGGGATTTGCATAGTCGAAAAGTACTAGGATTTTCATATTTTTCCCATAGAATCCTTTAGGATTCCTATAAATTTCTAAAAATCCTATAAGACTTTTTATCCCCTTTTTAAGAAAAAATGTTTTGTTCTTGTAGGATTTTCACAGTCCTATTGGAAATCTGTTGTCTATTGGATCTTACACATATTTTAAACGTCTTTTACTCATTTTTACAAGGATTACAAATAGGACTGGCTATGATGGATTCTTGGAAAATCACGTTAAGATATGGGACATCACAGCACTACAAATATGTCCTATTATGCATGCCCCAGCAGTGTCAGCATCATATTCTGTGATTGGCTCCTCATGTTTTCTGTTAACCAATAAGAAGTCATCACCTTAGAGGGATATTCAGTGTAGTGTCCTACAGTTTCAAACTAATAAATTCAATTTCAAATGATGCTATTCAGTTTCAGTTGTTTAATGCAATTATTCAAGTTAAACACTACAAAGTCAAATTATGTGATTCTGATTCAGTTTTTAATGCAGTTATTCAGTTGAGCAATTCAAATTCAAATATAAATGATTCAAATTCAGTTTCTAGTGACGCATATTTCTGTCCATGGATTGCCCAATACAACCCCAGTCTTGTGTATCATTGGCCACTGTGTTTAATTAAAATGTGAAGTTGTGTGTTTTGGGAAATAAAGACTTGACATGGCTTTGATAATCATTGTGGATTTTTTTTAAATCTTATACTTTACTTGCAGCCAGCAAATACTGCTCATATGTAAGTCCTCATAATTGTGTCATAGTATCATACAATTGCTAATAACCTTAAAACAGTGCTGTCACTTTACTTAAAGCTCACACAGTCATGCTATAGCTTGTCATTGATGTTTATAAGACATTATTCCATTTCAGAACCTTAGAATTTATAATCTGTCATGATACGTTAGAGCAGTTCTCTATGTGTCTTTATAACTGGCTAAAGTTATGGTAGTTATAATATGCTGTGTAACCCGGGACTCAGATTCTCATTTCAAACATTGTTGTCACTTTGGCAACTTATAATACATTATGTCCACCACTTATAATACTTTATAAACTTTGTTATAAGTTGTCATGAATTATTATAAACATTTATAAAGAGTTTTATAAAGCCTTATAAATGCATTATAATAAATTATGAATGTGCTTATAACGCATTATAGACATGACCTTCATAGAAAGTGTTACTGGCATTTCTTTCCAAAGCAAACACCTGCAGCAGTTCATTGATTACACATCTGATCGGCCACAGAGACATGAGGAATTAAACACTTTGAGTTCATCACAGTTGCAAAGGAGTGTTATGTCTTCTTTTTTAAGAGGAAGAGTTTCATACATTTCTCTGCTGCACACATCACTCAATCTATCCTCATTTTGAATGAGTACTCTCTTTGTAAAATGTCTCTAATCTGGTCTGATCAAAAAGTTGCCTGTCTTCAAATTTTCATGTTCATCATATCGTAAACAACACTCAGGACACTCAGTGAATGCCGAGTGAATCAGATGGAGCTTTGACAATCTTCCTTTATAGGTGGAGAGACTGTGGCAAAAGGTTGTTACTTGGCAAAAGTGTACTAAAAAGTTTTAGGAAGTCCTCCGTGGCACATGCAGTCATGTTGTGCCTTAGGGAATAGGATTGTACAAGCACCACACACTGTGCAAGTGTCATTTCTGACCCCGGGAAAAGGGGTGCCCCAAAATCTTTAAAATCTGTAAAACCACAATAGTCTTTATCAGGAATAATGTCATGGTTATTGTGGACCTCAGTGTCCTCACAAATAAATGGATCAGGATAGATGTCCATACGCTCAACGACTTCCTCGGTTGACTGTCACACCCTGTAGACTGATTTCTATGTAAAGGACTCGGGACGGTTTTGCGCGCTCCCAAGTACAGTACCTTTCCACTCTTTGGCTTCGCTACAGCGCTAACTGTGTGCAAAGTTAGCTCTATGATACTACTTCATGTTGAGGCACATCTCTAACATTTGAGTGGTGACCTGTGAACACACTCTTATCAACTGGATGCTGCAGATATTCAGGTCAAACAAGTTAACAAATAACAAGTGATCTGATGCAATAACTGTGCAAAAGTTGTGTGTGTTTTTTAAGCTAATATAACAGCAGAGGCTGAATGCAGAGGAGAGCGTAAATTCATCTGAATCACAGCTCCATCATGTTAGCATCTGTGGCTCTATTCTTGGTGGCTGTTTCGCTCTTCTTGTTCCTCTTTCAGACCCACAGGCCCAAAAATTTCCCTCCGGGTCCCCGACCCATCCCCTTCTTTGGAAACTTGCTGCAGCTCAATCTGGAGAGCCCCATTGCAGATCTGGAGAAGGTAAAGTTAAATAATGTTATCATGAGAACCTACTTGCTTATTATACTTATATACTGAATTCATGTACTGGTGGATTATTTTAAGATTTAATAACCTAAATGGGTTAAATTCTATAGAGTGACACAGTCTTTCAATCTAAAAATGGTCATTATTTGTGCATCTGCGTTTTTGCTGTGTGTTCATACTGTATGTGTCTCAATTTCTATGAACTCTATTTCTCTAGGTTTTAGCTAGGGATTAGGAAATCATGGATTTTGCTCAATACATTTCATTGAATAGCCTTTGTTTCACACAAGAAGCAGAAAAGGTTATGCAGCTGTTGTTCTGACTGTCAGTCTGGTGAGCTGAGCTCTTCACCCAAAATGACCCAAGGCACTCATCTAGGGTGACTTATTTCGTCATCATATTCTCAATTATTTAACAGCACTGAAATCCAGAGAATTAAGAATGCTTTAAAGTGAGGCAGGTCAGTCTGTTAGGTGAGAAATATTTATCAGAGTGGATATATCAGTAATATGTGCCGCTCATTCTACTGCCAACACCACTCCAACTGGTAAGAACTTGATAATAATTGATTCATTACAGTGGCTGATGATTGCACTGATTAAAGGTCAATCACTCAAGTCCTAGTAATTATAATCCACTGTGTCTCTGTCCCCAGCTGGCCAAACGCTATGGTAACGTCTACAGCCTTTTCATTGGTCCCATGCCTACGGTCGTCATCAATGGGCTGCAGGCATTAAAAGAAGCCCTGGTCATCAAAGCTGCTGACTTCTCTGGCAGACCACAAAACCTAATGGTCAATCATGCAGTACAAGTGAAAGGTACAGAGCAAGTTTAGGCTTTTTGTCTACGCAGAGTGATTTTTGACTGTCATTGTATGCTATACATAATTCCATCGTGATAAATATGGTGTCCTGTCACTCTGTGCTATTTTAAATTAATGTCACTGGTGAGTTGTTGCTCTCACACATAGTCATTTACAGTGTATACTGTATACTGTATAGTATATGCAGTGCTGTAGCACAAAATTATGTAGCCTCAGTGGGCCCCCATTCCCTTGTAATATACCCATTGCTGTAATTGCTGTGTGGAACTTTCACTATGAGGTTTAAGAACATTATGAACATTATTTCCATCGTGTTATTTTAGGTCATCATTATACCCTGTACATGAGATGAAAGTGGAAAGCCATCTTACCCTGGCCCCCACACTGAGAAAGGATTACTTTATTACTGACAGCTGAATAAGACTTCGCTGGAATCAAGTTTTATTTGCAGAATTAAGATGAATTAGTTTCCAACAAGTGCTAGCCCATTCTGTTGCAACGTATAAGTATCATAATAAAACTTTAGAATCCATAGATATTTACAATACATGTACGGTATATACACAAAAAATCAGCCACAACGGAAAACACAGGAACAGCTGCTGTTGGGTGGTTTAATTTAAATGATGCATCATATTAGACAATCATGTGTTTTGTTTGTAAAGTCTACAGACTACAGTTGTCAAATGAAATATAGTGGGGTAAAATGTACAACAGTTCCCTCTGAAAGGAAGTGGAGTAGAAGTTTGAAGTACCATCAAATGGAAATACTCTGAAGTTGTCTGAAGTATAGTACTTAAGTAAATGTACTTAGTTACTTTCCACCACTGAGTAAACTGGCAATGCATGAAACCCTCCTTCTTACAAATACTGGTATAATATAATATTATACCAGTGCACTGTCATTGAAACATCGAATGTGGAAAGACAGTTCTTTTCGCAGAGAAATAATTGCCAACTAACAACGGAAATAGTCTCAAAGAGACTACATGTTAAGTTTAAAAAGTAATGGCACCATCTGGTGGTAGCAGTGGTGAGAGTATTCAGATCCTTTACTTATGTAAGTACAGAAGTATTATCAGAAAAATGACCCCTGTTAGCGATGTATTATATGATGTTATGAGATTGTTTATACTGAGGCATCGATGTGTAAGCAGCATTTTACTGTTGTTCCAGGTGGAGCTAATTGTAATTATTTTATATACAGTTAGTTTAATCCAACATTCCCAACCTAGGGTCGGGCCCCCTTAAAGGGTCATAAGATAAATGTGAGCAGTTGTGAGATAAGTAATGTGGCAGGAACGAAGAAGAAATTCTGCCGCACACATTTCTTTTCATTTTTTGAACTTTGGACTTTTATGTCAAATATTGAACAATTTGTCTTTCTTGGGACTCAAATGGTTATTTAGATGATGCCATCTAAGAAGTTTAAAAAGGAAATGACCCCTAGAAACTGCTAACAATTTATAGACAAAATGTGACAAGGGGCCTCAACTAGACACAGCTTTTTTGTAAGGGGTCACAAGACAAAAACAACAAGTTCATCATATGTTGTTTTATGTAAAATCTTAATCTGAAAAGTAACTAATAACTATATCTGTCAAATACTTGTACCAGAGTAAAAATTACAATATTTCCCCATGAAATGTAGTTGAGTAGAAGTATAAAGTAGCAGAAAATGGAAATACTTGAGTAAAGTACAAGTGCCTCAAAATTGTACCTAAGTACAGTACTTGAGTAAAAGTACTTTCTAGTTACTTTCCACCACTGTTTGGAAGTATTAATAATTCATTTTTCCAAACACAAACACTCAAACCATCAGTACAAATGTATATGTTGATGATGGTGAGCCGATATGGACATAAAATATGGACACTGAAACTTCATTTAGTGCATTTATGTGAAATGTGAATGCAATTTTCCTTCCATGTTCTACCTTCTACTTTTTGCATATAGCTCATGCTCCCGGAGTGATTCTAGCAGATTATAACCATGGCTGGAGAGAGCAACGCCGCTTTGGTCTGAGGACCCTGAGAGACTTTGGTCTGGGGAAACATTCGATGGAGCAGAGAATTCTGGGGGAGATACATCGCATCGTAGAGCTATTGGAGCAGAGTATCGGTATGTCCACTCCACAGGACACAAGGGTTGTTTGTTATATGACTAAACATTGATATTAACATCAGGATCTAGAAATGGATCTTTTGTATTCTGTGCTGAAAACCATGAGTGACTCTATTTAAGTCAAGGTCATGTCAAGGAATCATTGTTCATGTTGTTTTTCCAGGTAAGACCATGAATCCACACCTGCTGTTCCACAATGCAGCCTCCAACATCATCTGCCAAGTCCTGTTTGCTCAGCAGTTCGACTATGAGGATGAGTTCATGAAGTTTTTTGTTGGCCTTTTTCAAGAGACCTCCAAAATAATCCAAGGACGCTGGGGCATGGTGAGGCCCTTTTTTTTTTTTTTTNTTTTACATCAAAACCTCTCAATGACTGCTGCTATAACTGTAGAGTAAATATAACATGTGAACTTGCTCAGTAAAAACTGGGTGAGATAGATGATGAATACTGAATCATTATGTTAAACTGAAATTGTCAAGATTAGCTTGGGTATAATACATGCAAGAACAAAAAGAAGTGGATCTGGGAATGAAAACCAACCAATTCATCTTCAGCTTGCCTGAGAACTGCAGTAACTTGACTCACCTGGGCAGTGCTCAGAAAACTTAAAAGCATCTTAAAACTTAAAAAGATCTTCAAATTTTTTATTTTTTCTCTCCCATACAGATTTATGACTCTATTCCCTTGGTGCGCAACCTGCCACTGCCCTTCCAGAGAGCCTTTAAGATGTTCAAGGTATGTTTTGTCATCCATTCAAAGTCTGGCTAACCATTTATGTTGTAATTTATGCTTTATTACAGAGATGATGGCTTATGAGTTGATAAGTACCTGGTCATTTCTGTAGTAAAGACTGAGGAATAACAAAATGACCAACCAAGAAGAATCAGTCTGCACTGGAGAAAAGTTGCCCTGCTCAATTATTGTAAGAGTGAAAGAGAAAGTATGAATGAAATTAGAAAGAAAATAAAAAAACAGTCTACAGCCATGCTAGTGGCTCTGTGAGGCTTGAGCTAAAGGCTAACGTCAGCATGCTAACATTAGCTACAGTACTTAGCACTACACACAAAGTACAGCTGAGGCTGATGTCATTAGTTTTGCGGGTGTTTGGTCATAAACCAAAGTAAACCAAAGTAAACATTGAACTTCTGACCTGATGATGGCACTAGATGAAGAGTCACGGATCACCAAATTTATTACAATACATTATAGCGGTGAACGTGGCAACCCATCCAATAGAAACAAAAAAAATCAACCTGCTTGTGGCACTAAGTCCATTTAGTAGACTTTGACATGTTTCACGCAGTTAGCATGGCTTACAAAGTAGAATGGAAGGCAGGAAAGATGAAAAATTAAGGGGAAAAAAGACATCAACCAGGGAAAGAAAATAAAATTAAGGACACATGGAAAGAAAAAATAAAGAAAAAAGGAAGAATAGAAGGAAGGAAAGAAAAAAAGGAAAGAAATACATATGGAAGAAAGAAGGAAACAAATAATTTGAGTTGGAAAGAAAGAATGAATATACCGTAGTAAAGTTGGCAGCAGGGTGATGCGTGAAAGGTGATTCAGCCTGGTTAGCAGGTCGTTCTGGCTCAGGCTCTGCAGTAAACTGGAGGCACTTTGCAACATGACACAACCCTTCCTGCTGAATGGAGTTGCAGTGCCACGATGTGGTGATTAGAGAGACACATTTTTTGAATAAGAACTACAACACATGAGTTTAACTACGACCTAAAATGGCCCAAAACAGTGAAACTTCACAAAGCTACCAAATAGCATTGTTACCGTGTTACTGAATATGGCATACTGGGAAATCGTGAGATGGGGCAGCCTATGACATTACAGTATCATGTACTATAAAAATGCCTGTGTCAAGATTTTTTGTCCACTAAGTGGAACTGCGTGTTGCTTTACGTTCATCAATATAGCATACAAAGAAACAAGTTGTGGCTCTGGAAAATAAAGCATTACTGTGTGTTAAAACAGACTTGAGAAAAACCTTAACGAGCAACATTTATTTAAAAAATGTTTCTAAAACTTGATGAACCTGTTTATTTCACCAAAACTTTTTTTTCTTGCCAGATGGCACATGTAAGACGTTTGGAGGTGTTGGCTGAGAACAAAAAGACCAGAGTTCCTGGTAAACCGCGGCATTTCATAGACTGCTATCTGGACGAACTGGATAAGGTGTGTGTGTCTGTTCCTTAATAGGAAGAATTGTGTTCAGAGCAGCTGGTATGAACTGGCATGTTGTTGTCCCATAAGACATTTTAGGTGTGGTGGTGGTGACAGAATCATTTGCTTACTCCTTCTCTCTCTTTTCTGCCTGCAAAGAGAGGAGATGATGGCTCGTCATATTCTGAAGACCAGCTTTGTGCATATATTTTGGATCTTCACTTCGCTGGGACTGACACGACCGCCAACACCCTGCTCACTGCCTTCCTCTACCTGATGAATTATCCACAGATACAGGGTATGTCTCTCGATCATCTGTCCGTCTCCCCTTTATTTAGCCATGCTAGAGGCGTGGCTCTTTTAAACCTTCTCGTCACACTTTATTTGTGTCACATGGACAACAGAACACGCCTGCTTGTCACATACTATCGCTACAGATGGTCTGAAAGATTCACACTCTGCTTTTGAATCCGCTGACACAGTTCGGGCTGCCGTGTAGCACATAAAATGAGAAGTCTTAGGTTGTTCTCTCTTGCTGTTAACTGTCTCACTCTTTGTCTCCCTCTGTCCATGCTGTCTTTATGTCTGTATTCCTCAGAGCGCTGTCAGCAGGAAATAGACAAAGTTCTGGATGGGAAGGATCAAGCCACATTTGAAGACAGACACCAGATGCCTTATGTGCAGGTATTATAAGGATTATTGGATTGTGTTCATATTCATATTCACATCTCTATTTTCTATTTTCTATCTGATTTTTCTTTTTTTTTTTTAATTGTGTGAAGTGTAAAGTCTCAGTTATCTCTTAGATGTTACATTGCTACAGTGTGATGCTCTAACAGCTGTCTCTGTCATCCAGGCTGTCATTCATGAGATCCAGAGGATGGCTGACACTGTTCCTCTCAGTGTTTTCCACTGCACCACTAAAGACACAGAGTTAATGGGATACTCCATACCCAGGGTAAGTAGAAAATATCATTTGTGTCATAATAAAAAATATATAGAAAAGGCTTCATGTCATGGTAATATCTCTCTGAACGCATTAAATGTACTTTGTATAATAAATGCTCACTTCTCCTTCCTCTTATTTGTCTGAGAGTCTCCACCTCGTGCTTCTCTTCAGTCACCACTTTCTAAAATCGTGCAAGTTGTGCACGTGGCGTAACAATGTTGTAGTTTCTACGAGCTTCTACTTTATTGCTAGATCATAATTTTTGCGTATCTGATTTTAGCTGTAAACAAATGAAATACATTACTGATACATTCAATATCAGCATTTTGAGACTTGTCAGATATGTTGTCCTCATTATGTTGATAAAAAAAACATGATCCGGGCAGCATTACAGTACATTTCCTCCAAAATGTATTTGCTGCTGCACATTAGTGGTATATAAATGTAATTTCTAGGACACCGGGTTAGATCGTGTGAAAACCCCTGAAGAAGAGGAGACTTAACACCATGTCACATATAAACAGTGACAGAATAATTCAGACTTATTCTTTAATTCTTATGGTTTTAGTTGTATAGTATCAGTTTTATATCTTTTTATATCACAGTGATGTGAGAGTCACAGTTATGTGTTTACATTTTAATAGACCTCTTTTCTTCTTCTTTTTTTGTTCTTCAGGGAACTGTTGTCATCCCCAACCTGTCCTCGGTGATGTTTGAGGAGGGACAGTGGAAATCCCCCCGTGAATTCAACCCTGAAAACTTCCTCAATGACAAGGGAGAGTTTGTGAAGCCCGAGGCCTTCATGCCTTTCTCCGCAGGCGAGTGATTATTACATTCATTGATAGACCAAAAGATTGCGTGGGAGGTTTGACTGGGGAAATATCATTATGTTATTTTAACCCGCAGGTCCTCGTATGTGTCTCGGAGAGGGTCTGGCTCGTATGGAGCTCTTCCTCATCGTGGTGACTCTGCTGAGGAGGTTCAACTTCATCTGGCCTGAGGATGCAGGCAAGCCGGACTTCACTCCTGTTTTTGGGACAACCCAGACCCCCAAACCTTATTCCATGAAGGTCCAACTCAGAAAAACTATTCAAGGATAGACATTATCCTAATACTGTAATCGGCTTTCTGAAACATTGAACGAAATTCAACTTTTTGACATAGAACCAGTTTTGGTTAAAGCTGTGCAAATCAATATTTTTATATGAACAATGGATCAAATGACTATGCGTACGTGAAAGGGTACATGTAGTGATGAACCGACAGCTGTTGGAGACTAAAACATAACTAGAAGAGAGTAAATAATTCACTTATATTTTTGCATGTTAATGTTGCTCCGTGTCTGCTGAATGTGTAAACTGGCGACGGTTTGCAAGAATGCCATAACAACTTTATAATGTGGGTGATGTTCATCTTGTTGTGGCGTTCTGCCCCCAAGTGGCCGAAAAAACTGATTAATGCAGCTTTAAAGCGGTTATAATCAATGTTTTAATAATAACAATGTCCAGTATAACCATGTGAAAGGGGTAGTGATGAACCTACAGAGAATTATCACATGAATTTGCAGCTCCTCTTGGCTTTAAGGAGCTTTATAGAGTTTTAGCTCATTGTTTAGCTTCCAGCCCACAACTTTATTGTTTTGGTTCACTCTCACCACTCTCATAGCCTTGTTTTTGGCCACAGCAGGACTTATATTTATGAGGTGGACAGAAACATGAGTCTAAATGAATGATAATGTTGCTCTGTATCTGCTGGATGTGTAAATGAGCAACTGTCTAGCAACAAGAACTTAAAAGATGATGATATGTCAGTGTTGTGTTTGTTCACAACTTGTTTCCGCTGCCCCCTAGGGGCCACAGAAAGCCCAGACTAATGCAGCATTAAACATTACAGGGAATGGAAAATGATTTCTATAAAGTACACTGTGACTTTTATTGAATTAAACAAAGCTGCTAATTGCAGTCATAGGGGAAGTTTACAGTTACATATCTTATCAGATGAAGTTATAAACTCTGAATCCAAAGATTTCCACTTCAATCCACATTTTTCACTCAAACAATCAGACTTCAGCCAGATGTTTTGATTATAATACCACTCATTACAGTGTTTCCTTGTTGCCAGCGTAATAAATAGTAAAATTATGCATTTGTAATATTTTTATGTAATATGTAATTTTTATCAAATAAATAAGTTGTGCAACATCAAGGAGTTTTACTTGTAATTGAGTATTTTTCTACTGTGGTATTAATACTTTTACTTGAGTAACAGATCTGAATACTTCTTCCACCACTGACTAAACTGTTGGACATACTAACAGTCACGGATTCACTTATCCTGTTATGTCCCCTCTAGTGGGACCCTACACTACCCCACATTACAATAACATAAACCTACATCGTGAGACACTATAGTGTCTATGTTTGTGATTGAATCAGTTAGTTAAAAAGTTGAATAAGTAGGTCAGTATAGTTGCTGTGGTGTCACTGCACAAACAGTACAGTATGTCCACTTCATAACAACATCAAGACATTTATGATAATTCTCAGAAATATTAAGGGACCTGTCCTTTCTACCTGCCACCGAGGTACACTGAACCTATTCAGTTTAACCAGTAGCCTTTTGAGGGTTGGACAGTGGTGTATTATTGAAGCTTTTGTGTGGATGCTGTATTGTTTTACTGGGCGGTCTCTTGATTGTCAGCGGGAGGCCGGGGGTAGGGGGGTGGGCTTGAACGTGTGTGTGTGTGTGTGTGTGTGTGTGTGTGTGTGTGCTGACGTGGACCTTCTGTGATGACAGTCAGTTGGATGACTGGTGTGGCAGGGAGGACAGAGAGAGGAGAGCAAAAGAGAAAAAGAAACTGAAAGAGCCACATAGATTAAAGGGGGATTTATTAAACAGGCACATCGAGAAAAGAGAAATAGAAAAAGACAAAGCAAAAGTAAAAATCAGAGACAAGGTGAGATTGAGTCAACAAGGACGCACAGAGACAATCTGACAGACTGAAATGGAATCGAAGAGACTGAGACAAACTTGGGATTATCAGTAACGGATCATCAGAAGTGGAGTTTCTCAAACATGGACTAGTCTGGCAGTCTGAACATATATACGCACACACATACACACACACACACACCTTCCACTCACACACACATTTGGTTTCCTCTCGTAAGCCGTCTTGGCAGTGGACAGGTGTCAGTATGCAGGAGTCTCCAGGTGCCATGGGTGTAGATGGCAGCTACGCCAGCAATGTTCCAGCCTTTCTCACCAAGCTGTGGACCCTTGTGGAGGACCCAGATACAAACCACCTCATCTGCTGGAGCGCTGTGAGTCGATCCTCAGGTCATCCTGTACATGATACTGTAGTAACTCTGTGAGGAATGTAATTTCAGTTTACAAAAAAACAAAAAGAGTATAACATAAGAACTACTGTATGTCCTCTAGTCTAAACCGTCATCATCTTCCTCAGTGAACACACTCCAGTGCTAGTGTTCATCAGCTACCTGCTGTTCTTTGTTTAGGAACAGACTGTTTTGGTAAAATTATATATATATAATAAAAAACAATTTTTGTATCTAACAACCCAAAAAGGAGAAATGTCATATTTATATGACATGAGGAAGAACTCTTTGATTAAAATTACACACAATATTCACAGGGCTGATCGGAAAAGAGCAAATTAGCAACAAGGAAACAACAAACTTCATGAGGATAATAAACTTGAACAAATATGATTACTAAAAAATGGAGTACAGATTGAGCTAGCAATTTAACTGTCCGACAGGAGGTGAGCTTGCTCCCTACTCAGGGTTTGTATCAAGGCTTGTTCCTGCACTGCCGCTCGTTTAGCTTGCTAACTAGCCACATTCCCTGCCGCTTAGCCTAGTTAATGGGTACTTGTTTAGCCTCGCTAACAAAGCTGCTACTTCCATACCTGTTTAGCATGCTAACTTGCGAAGTGGAATGGCCTCAGAGGAAAAGAAAAGAACTAATCACTGTGTCTAATTTGTCTTTTATCATATAAATATAATAATATATACAATATAATATAAATCAATGACACATAAGACTTGCTGCCCTGATGTGTGGGCTTTAGTGTAGAGGGAGGAACCCCAGAACAGTGGTGGAGGAAGTCAGATCCTTTACTTAGGTAAAAGTACACATACCACAAAGTAGAAATACTCCATTACAAGTAAAAGTAACACAGTCAAAATTCTTAAGTAAAAGTGCAGACGTATTATCAGCTAAATGTACTTTGCTACTAAAAAGTATCCAAAGTAAAAGTACTCTTTATGTAGAAAAATGGTCCCAGTGAATGATATATCATTATACATGTGTATCACATTATAAGACTGCATGTACTGTACTGATGTAGCTGGTCAAGGTGGAGCTATAGTTTTAAAACTTTATGCACAATTTTGTTCAGTGGTTCCCAACCTAAGGGTCGGGCCCCTCCAACGGTTCACAAAATAAATCTTTTCAGACTAATTTGTTGTTTATTTTTGCAAAATGTTGGATAATTTTACCTCTTTGGGCCTCAAACAATTATTTATATGAAACCATCTAAGAAATTGAGAGGGGAAATCACTCTTTGGTAGAGCTGTTGACACCTCCTCGACATCTGAAACGTGACACGGGGCCCCAATTGCACACTGATATTTTTGTAAGAAATCCCCAAAAAATTGTATTATGTAAAATCCCCTTTTTTTCTTTTTTTCTTTAGAATGGTCCTTTGAACTGGTTGTATCTGAACACCTGTATCAAGCCTGTCTGATGCATTCACAGTACCACTGTACCACTTAACAACAAAGTGTACTTATGAAGAGTTCACAGGTTTTTATAGAGGTTTTTTATTACTTTTTGTTAATTAAAGTGAGGATCCTGTTTAATTGATGTGTGGCCAAAGTAGTGTTCTTTACACACTTTTATATTCCACTACCATTAGCACTTTGTACTTTTGACCTTTGACCAGGATAAGCAGCTAAATTTTAAATTGTGTGAGCAAATAGAAGTACTTAATCATCTTTTAATCTTTTTCCATGAAGAATAATATTTTATTTTCTAAGTGAATTTTGATAGCATTGTCTAGATGAAAGAAAACAGGGACCATATGTGGCTTTGTACGTGTTTCTCTCTAGTTGTCCAAGGGAATGAGTTGTGCAGGATTGATGTGTGACACAAAGACAAGGCTTCAGTGATAAACAGGAAGAGGACAGCTTCTCTGTTCTCCTTCGTAGGGAAACAAACACACAGACAGATGCTGTCCAGTCCCATGACATCTATAGTTAGAGTGTGCAGCATCAGCTGTTGTATTGTCAGACTATTAGTAGGCAAGTGAGCATCAGTACATACAAGGTAACAGCAGCGTCTTATTAGATTTGTCTAAACTTTACACATTTCACACCTGTTGTGCAAACGGGCTTTCCTAATTCCTGATGTTACAATATTTAACATAATACTTATTTTCAAAGTAAAACAGAGCTACTGCAGTTGCTTAGTAAGACCCAAAAACGTTTGGAGAGAGAGCATGACTCATCACTCACAGTGAGAGAGAGAGAGAGTTTGTTTGATTGGCTGACTCAGCTGAATTTGGCTGCTGATGAATAGATCCTGCACTCTGGGGAAAATATATAACCTTCTTACAAAACTCCTTTCATCATTAAGATAACATTATTTCACATACGGTATCCATCCAGTAACAGGTGGTGAGTCGTGTTCATGACAGTCATTTAAATGATTATCACTGACCAACTCTTGGTTTGGTAAGTTACGTCTTTCTTGTCACAGTTTTAAAGGCCATAAAAATAAAAATGTTGTCATTTTATTCTCAGCCCTCATACCAGTAAAACATCAGTAAGCGTGTATGTCACTGTATACATAAAGTTGATTAACCAATAAAAATGACCACAAAATTACTTCAAATAGCTCACGCACAGTAAAACTGTTCTAAAGCCGAACATTTCCTTTTATACCTACATGCACATTAGTATCTGAGTTAGGACCCTTATTCTGTTTTTGGGCTGCAAGTCTTACGTCATATCTGGGATATGATGTTTATATGGAAAACAGACCAAACTGGTTCATGTTCATGTGTTTATAATATGGCAGCTTAATCAGATGCAGTCTTTGTGATCAGAGGCAGAAATGCAATCAAGCACAGCGTGGCGCAAACTGAAGGAGAGGCTGTACCAGTTAGGATCAAATTATTCTCCATTTTAACAGGGACAGACTTTCACTTTTACTACATAATACTACATAATGTGAGTCTACACCATAAACCTGGTGTAACGCTGGGTTTTTAAGGGCTTAACCAGGCGTCTGAACCCATATGATGTTTAAATGCACAAATGGGATCATACTCAATACAAGCTCATTCTGCATGCGTGTCAAAAATATTTGGTCTCTTTCTTCACTTCTGTTCTCCTTGACTGTTCCAGTCTTCACCGACAAACAGCCTTCAAATACTGTCAGTAATGTTGTAATTACTGGCTGAGCGTGCTCAAATATGTTAAATTCCTTTTGGAACTTTTTCGAACATGCTCACGACTCCTTCCTTTGTTTGGAGAAGTCTGACAGAGCCGCTTCTCTTCTGCAAGTTTTGTTTTGAGTTCCTAAACACCGCAAAGGTCTTCACTGGATACAGAGTACAGTATGTGCTGTGGTACATCATGTTTTTATCTATAAAAAAGCAGAATCCCAGAGGTGCCACACTTTGTAAGCTGGAACTTCTTCCATGCCTTTCAAAAGCAGATTCAAGTAAACAGCAGGTTTCCACACAGTTTTCTGCAACAACTCTTCCATCTTTGTAGCAGTTGGAGCTCATTTCAGCTACTTGTGACAGATTTCAGCCTCAGAACAACATGAAACGTTGGTCTTGTTCATTTTCCTGTACTTTAGTTAAAACACGTAATGAACGCTGATTCCTTTGATGTGTGACTGATTTTCTGGACCACTATTTATGATAACGCAATACAGCATTGCGTTTTCAGTCACACTGAGTAATGAGTCACCAGACGGGTCAAGCTGTTATGTTGATTATAAATGTAAAATCTATTATTAGAATGGACTGAATAGAAAAATACTTTGATTGCATCCATCATTTACAGACTGTGGGGTTCTGTCTTATCTTGTAAATGTGTAAATGGTCCCTCTCTCCACGAGATATGATCAGAGATGCTGTTAACTAACTCTACATTCCTGACTATTCTCTGTTTCAGACTGGGACTAGCTTCCATGTGTTTGACCAGGGACGCTTTGCCAAGGAAGTTCTGCCAAAGTACTTTAAACACAATAATATGGCGAGCTTCGTTCGACAGCTCAACATGTGTGAGTACACTCTTCTCTTCTCTCCTCTTCCCTTCTCTCAATGACAGTATGTATTTATACTTTGTGTGTGTGTGTGTGTTTGCTCTTGTATGTGTGTGTCGTGTAGATGGTTTCCGTAAGGTGGTGAACATTGAGCAGAGCGGTCTGGTGAAGCCTGAGAGAGACGATACAGAGTTCCAACATCTGTACTTCCTCCAGGGACACGAACACATGCTGGAACACATCAAGAGGAAGGTATGGACACACACACACACACACACACACACACACACACACACACACACACAAAAGCATGCATACACAATGTCTCAAAGACAAACTGGCCAGAAAGTGAAGAAGTGAGAAGTCTTTAATTTGGATGAAGTGCACATGTGAATGAAACATGTAAATGATGCTTTCACCACATCTGTGCTACACTAGATTTATTTTGAACATGTGTTTACACATCACAGTCATCTGCCCTCCTATAAAGAGGCTTTCATCAAAGCAATTGAAGGTTAAAATGCCTCAGCCAGGGTTCAGTAGCTCAATTGTTCAGTACACGAGCATCAATCAGAGAGTCAGATCAAGTCAACTCAAGTCAATTTTAAATATAAAGCCCAAAATCAATCTGTACTGCATGTAACACCCTCTATCTTGTGATGTGATGTTTGGGTTAATCACGGTCAGCAGTGGCGCCCTCCAAGAGATGAAGGTGGTCTGTGTGAATGTGGAGGTTATTCCGTCTCCAAACACTACCGCTTCTGTCCGGCCTCCACAGTATGTGGAGAGATGTGAAGGAGCTGTGAGGAGTAGTTAATTAAACCCAGGAATTAATTGCTAGATTATGATTTAAATCATCAAACTCCATGATTTATTGCATTGTAATCAGGAAAATCTGGAAAAGTAAATGTAGAATTTCGGCCTGGAAATGTACCAAGCTAGACAGAGTGCTCTGTCTTTAGCTGTCCCTGGTCATTCCCTTGTCGGCAAGTTGCATGGTCTGTAATCGAAACATGAGGATTTAATGGAAATTTATTAAAGTAAAATTGATTTCATGGAGCGTTTTTTTCTATAGCAAAGTATCACTTTGTTGTTGGAGCAGCTGATAACAGCACAGAATAGAAAAGATGTCTAGCCCTCTGTTAAAACTGGACTTAATTTCATTGAAAAGTTAAAGTTTTGTAGATTATAGCCTTTATTTTAATGGCTGTATTTTCAACATAAACTGGCTCTACAGGATATCCTGGACATATTTCTTGGCAAAGGCACTTAAAAAGTGAAATCCTTTACATACAGTGTTATTCTCTGGTTTACAAGTGGTAATAGCGGCTTGTCTAAGCTTCCCCCACAACCTGGATTTGTCTAAAAGGTGCTTTTAGCTGAATGCTAACGTCAGCATGCTAACATGCTCACAATGACAATGCTAGCATGCTGATGTTAGCCATGTTCACCATCTTTAGCATGCTTAATTTACACTAAACACAAATTACACCTGAGGCTGATGGGAAGTTTTTGGTTTTAAAACATTTTGATCTGATGATGGTGCCAGATGAAAAGTGAAGGGATCACCAAAGTAATCAAAGTGAATGTACCAAATTTCCTGACAAGTCATCCAATATTTGTCGAGACATTTCACTCAAAACCACAAATGTCAACCTCATGGTGGCGCTAGAGAAAAAGTAATGGGTAATCATCTGGGGACCTTGAATGTCTGTACAAAATTACCTATCTACCCAATAGTTGTTGAGACCAAAGTGGACAGGCCGACACTGCCATCCCTAGAGCCACGCTGCTAACATGGCTAAAAATTCCACTGTTGTCTCTGCTCACAAACACAGCAGAGGGAATGTATGGTTCTATGTGCTGTATCTGAGTAAGTTACTGAATTGGGCTGTACTCTGTGTGTTCAGGTATCCATAGTGAAGAGTGAGGAGACCAAAGTTCGTCAGGAGGACCTCAGTAAACTGCTGTATGAAGTTCAGCTTCTCAGAACACAACAGGACAACATGGAGTGTCAAATGCAGGACATGAAACAGTGAGTAGAGAGGTTTTGCGTGCATGCCATGGCCCCACAAACCCTCATATAATCGACTAACTGCATTATTACAATGTATTGAGGCCCTGTCTTGTTGAGGAGCTTAAAGTCTAGTTTTATGACCTGAATTATTTTTGGTTAATATTATGCTTGTGTTGAGTTAAATTGCTCCCCATTAATCGACTGACAGGAAACCCGGGGCCAGGTAGTATTCAGGATTACTGTCTCAGCAAATAATTGAATTTGCCATGTATAGCCTGCAGTGTGCACACTGTACTGAAGGCTGCGTTCAGACAGACAACAGCACTGCCCCGCAAAAACGTTACCTGGCAACCCTGCAATGCAGCGTCATCCGGCGAGGCACTGCATTGGCCAGTCAAATGTGTGCAACTGTACATTTCTGGTAGATTACTTTGAAACGCAAACGCTGCATTTCTACTGTTTACCTCGCGATTGTCGCGACAAAAGAGAAAATGTTTGCCAACGTGATAACCTTCTAGATTTGATAAACCTTCAAACTCATAGATCTATTACTCAAACTAAACTTCCTGGATCGTATTTCAATATCTCTCCAGTATCTGAAGGAAAACGCCCTCACCAACAAAACCCACTGACTAGTTTTAACGCTGTTTTCTGTCAGAACACCCGCCCAATGGGAACTTGAAAGTGACAGAGTACGCACCCAATGCGTGTACAAGTGAGGGGTGGGGGTCAAAAGGGGCCCAACAACACATTTTTGGCCCTGGGCCCCTTTACAGTTCAATGTGGCTATAGTGTGAAAGTTATGTAAATGAATATAAAAAATCTCAGGTCAGCTTAATTTGACTTAGTTTAAATTCCCCCCCACACACACACACACCTTTTAACCATAATTTTCAGGGGGAAATGTGACAAGAGCAATTGACTTGTCTGTTATTCCTCTTGCTAAGTTGGAACAAATCGCCCAGTGGATGAACTGACTTTTTCTCTAGAGGCTATTGTTGTTGAAAATAGCTGCCGTGTGTCTATTGTGTGGTGAAGCTGCTTTGTGCTCAGTATTGTTTGCTAATGAGAGGAGAGAATGTTCACCTGCTCACCTGACTAACACACACACACGTACACACCAACAACGACATTCTTAGAAAGGGCGACCAGATGTGTGCATGTGCACATGTACGGACAATGCTCTTAGAAAATATTCCATCACAGACTTTTGTGTTCAGTATTTTCTGATGTTGATTAAAAATGGATGTAAATCTACATCTAGATACACATCTTGACATACAATGCCAATACAATGCGTTTCTAAATTGCTTTAAATTGCCCACACAAGAGCAAGACCCTGCTCAAGATACATAATAGATCTCGTTGTCTTGCCTATTTCGTCATGGTTTGGGAGGGGCCAGAGATTTTGGTAGTTTTTTAAACACAATATGAATTTTGTTGGAAAAATAACCCGTATTAACATAATATGCCAACAAGAATCTAAACTGCTTAAAGTTTGTTTGGCTATAAGCGGCAGCGGCTACACACTGAAAGCGTTGCATCGCAAAGCAAAGTTCGGCCCTATTCTCACAGCTGTCACCTTTCTCATCCCTCTGGAGTTTGCAGGCCTGGTTTACGGACCACAGTCTCTCTACTTGAGAGGAGGGGCAGGGGGCTAACTACAAAACTAGCATAAATATTCATAGTTAATGTTATATTTAACACAGGTTTCTCCTTCTAACTGGTGTCTATAAGCTAACTGCACCCTCTCCATCTGCCCTACCTGCAAAGCAGAAAGAGGAGGGGTCACCTGGTCTCCTGTAAACCATCGTAAAACAGAAGAATTAAAAATAACCAACTCTATTCACCTGCCTCTTTAGAACAAGCAGAAGGCGATGAGCACACTGTCAAAACATGATCTATTACTCCCCATCCATCCCTCCGCTAAGCAGGCTAGACAGGTAGAGCCCAACAATGCAAGACACCAGCATAACCGGTACACGAATGCCGATTTTATAAGTTTGACCTGAATAATCTGGAATAATCTGCCACTCCTCACCTTTCTCTGTGCTCTGCAGAAGCAGAGGAGCAGCCATCTCACTTTCCATCGTTTTAGCACAAACCTGGAGAAAGACTCAGACACATCCAGTGTTGGTTGTACCATACTGTAGCTAATACAGGAGTTAGCAACAACAAAGATATTAAATATGCAAATACACTGTTACACAACATTTACTCTATAGTACTGTAAAAAAGTGTGCACATGGGCACACATGATAAACAATTCTCAATTTCTAAAAACAATATAATGTATTGAGCTGCTGCAAAAGCTGTGTAGAGAGAGAGAGGGAGAGAGAGAGAGCTCACAGCTGATTTTTCAGTTCTCAGTTCCCTCTGAAAGTCCCGCCACTTTGCATCACATTGAGAGTGCTGCTCTGCACACGCACATCCTAAAGCCTGTCAGAGAGTCCTAAAAACACCAACCCATCCCACCGTACACCGCCGCCTGGGACTGCTCTCCAGGCACCATATGCCTGTGACAATACTCTTGAGTAGCCTACTGGGGAATTAGCCAGGTGGTGCAATTAGCAGCTGAGTCATTTGCACCTACCATGGTGCCACCACACAGTGGAAATACCAAAATAACTGTTAGGCTCTGTTAAATCTTTCACCTGAGTGGACTGTCTTGAGGTAGCAAGAGAGCCAGAGTAGGGACAGTATATAAACACACACAAACAGGTCTGCCCTCTGTATAGTGGTGTCTGACAGATACAATAAAACACTGCTGGTGCAGACTCACTGTAACGACTAAGCCTGGGCAGGAAGAGTAAAATCACACACTCCCTTGGGATGAACTCATCCATAGCGATACTGTCGTCTTCTGTTACAGAGGACAAGTGGATGAGGTTTAAATATGGAAGAGCAGTGGCAAGGAAAGGCCCCATAGGGCTGAATGGGCACTCTTCTGTGGCAGGTTAGGAGGTGAAGTAAAAACATCCCAGCGTGTGTGTGTTTGTATGCAATGAACAATAAGTCAATGAGTCATATCTCCACAATCAAAAGAGGCAAAACACAACAATTTGAATTACTTGCTACCGTACTGTATTACAGCCCCACAAGTAAAATACTCTGGAGGAAGTCTTACAGTCTGTGCTGCAGTGCACGGTTAAAGCAGAACTCCACTGATTTTACACATCAATGGTCTTTGCAAGTATTACTGCATATGTGAAAAAGTTGTATAAAGCCTTTTGAGGCTCCAGAAGGAGCTGTGTTAAGTCTGTTAAATGTCCTCAAGTGATGTCACTTGAGTCAGCTTCGGTTGGGGTTGAAGACTACAAGTTTGAAATTGACGTTAGAAAGAAAGGAGTTCACCAGACCTCGTAGCCTGCTCCTCATCTCTGCTGCAGGCTAGCAGCTCAAGGCTACGTTAGCCACTACTAAGATAACACACTGGAAATGAGTTGCATTGTGGGTAATGCATGCTAACCAGGTGAAAGTGAGAACAGCTTTTTCAACAAATCAAAATTTCTACTAAACATGATTTTATTGTTTTTCTGTTTCTCCTTTTTATCTCCACCACCTCCCTCTGTTGTCCTCCTCCACCTGTTTGCAGGCAGAATGAAGTGCTGTGGAGAGAGGTGGTCTCACTGAGACAGAACCACACACAGCAACAGAAAGTCATGAACAAGGTCAGTCTATGTGTGTGTGTGTGTGTGTGTGTGTGTGTGTGTGTGTGTGTGCGTGTGCGTGTATGCTATGAACAATAATCTGTCAACAATTTCAAGTGAATTACATCCTGATCTTGCTGATGATTCGACTCTAAAGCCTTTAGCACTGCAGTCACACCCTCATCAATGCTATCAATTAAAACATTTACAGTAAAATATGCCATGCAGAGAAATTGTTCTCAGAGGGATAACAGCAGTGGTGGAGAGTAACTAAGTATATTTACTCAAGAACTGTACTTAAGTACAGTTTTGAGGTACTTGTACTTTATTTGAGTATTTTGATCAGCGGGAAATAGTGTTGTTTTTACCTCACTACATTTATTTAACAGCTACAGTTACTCGTTACTTTGATTTTACATACAAAACATAGATCAGATAATCAGTTATCAGTTATTATAGATTGAAGGCCCTGCTGTAGTCAGGAAACTTCCACAGCATATTTGATCCACAAAAGGATGAACAAGTTTATAAAACCATAACGTGTATCATATTATAGAAAACTTACAAAACTTTAGCTGGCATTTAGTTGCGACACTGTAAAAGTTTCTACCCTTGTAAATCCTGCTACGATTCTTCATAGTGTACAAACTCTATGTGAACATGTGAAATGTTAAAAATCGCAATCATTTCTTTTCCTCATTGTTCCAGGCGTGTTTGGTCGTACAACATATTACAGCTACAGCATATGATAGAACCAAAAAGGTTCAATATGTGTCAAGCTCTCACTTCATATCACAAGAACATATTTTGATAAGATGACTCTGTGTGTGTGTGTGTGTGTGTGTGTGTGTGTATATGTGTGTGTGTGTGTGTGCGTGTGTGTGTGTGTGAGGAGGATGCTGATTCATGCTGTGCTTTTTCTGTCTTTGCCAGCTGATTCAGTTTCTGTTTAGCCAGATGCAGTCCAACACACCCAGCACTGTGGGCCTAAAGAGAAAGCTGTGAGTACATGCACACACACACACACACACACACACACACACACACACAGTGGAGCAATCAACAAAAGTGAGACAAACAGGGCCACAGTGGGGCAGAGGGAAGGGCTGGCTCAGCTGACAAACTGAACAATCTAACTCAACAAGCGCTGTGAATGGAGACAAGTGCTGAATCAGTCAGTCAGACACGCACACACAAACACCCACACATTCACACACAGTGAAGGCAGAGCAGAGTGCATGACCCTGCTACAGCCTGTGTGTGTAAAATGCTGGTTCAGCTTTGCTGCTGAGTGTGAACAAGGCCGACATGAGAAAGGAAAGGCATGCTGGAACACAAAAGTGCTATAGAAACATGTATTTCGGGGTCAGAGTGCTACCTGGCAAAGGTGCAATTTTGCCCCGTGCTTTAATGACAGTCATGTATGGCCTTCTTGATTTCATACCCTGTCTGAATGTCCACCATCTGTGTTTAGCATCTCACATGAGACACCCCC
>NTHP01000363.1:600309-624714 GCA_003416845.1 Oplegnathus fasciatus | reverse complement strand
CCCATTTCCTGTCACAACTCCACATCAGCCATCTAAAAAGGCAAAAAGTGCTCCAAAAGTCTTCAAAACAAAACAAAACAAAACAAAACCAAAGACTACTATTGTGAGGCTGCACTTGGTCACAGTGTTGCTTTGAGCTCAGTGCTAACATCAGCAGCAAATGCTAATGTGTTCACAATGGTATACACAGTGTTAGCATGTTGATGTTTAGTAGGTATAATGTTTACCATGTGCACCATCTTAGTTTAGCGTGTTAGCATGCTAACATTTGCTAATTAGCAGTAGGCCTAAACACAAAGTACAGTTGAACTGATGGTTTTGAAGGTATTTTACCATTTACCATGTTAGCGTGGCTTAAAATTAGTATTCAAACTTATTGTCACATATCTATCACATTATTTATTTTATTTTATTATTTTATATTTATATATTTATGTGTACCAACATACAGTGGGTCAGAAAATGCTAACTTAACTCTTAATTTGCAGTGTACAGTTAACACAAAAAAAACAAAAAAAGAATCAGAAGGAGTTGATGACCTTTCACAAATGTTGTCATGCATTTGAAATTAGTGTTAAGTGGTGTTAGTGTAAGTAGTGATATATGGCAGTGATATACAGCAGTGTAGTGAAGTAGTGATATACAGTAGATGTAGAGGCCTTCCAGAGTAAACCTTCCAACATTTGCACCTTGAGCACCTTCAAAAACTTGAGAAATGCTAAAAGTCAACTGAACAGATGTCTGCCCAATAAAGCTTCCATCTGTAACAGTTTCTATTCATTAATTTATTAGTACTCTGATTATGATGCCCTGCTGTCATTGACTGTGTATCGCTGTTACGACCCTAGATGTGTAACTGATTGAAAACTAACGTTCCCTCCAGGCCCCTGATGTTGGACGATGGCTCTCCCAGCCCTCCTGCCTCCAAGTTCAGCCATAGTCACCCAATGGAGCCCATGCATGAGCCCTTCTACATCCAGTCGGTGAGGAAATATGAAAATGATACAGTAATATATTTACCACTGTGCTTCATTCCCTTTAAAGTCCAGTCAGCATGTATTAAATTAGTCAAATTATCTTAAGTTTGGTATTTTCTAGAGTAGCAAAAAATGTGTATCTTTTCCAAAAATGAACCTCCTGTAGAATTATTAGTGCTCATTATTGGTGCTCTGCAACCTTTCTCAATGACACATTTTGATGGGAACTATAATAAGAACTGTGCTGCTGACCTTCCACATTCAGAACAAATGGTGCTGGCAGCCACATGCAGTAAACATCAACTTTGAAGTTACTGGCTGGCCTTTCAAAGTACTTGGCCATGTTGGGATCTTTGAAGCCAGTTGATTTAGCACACACTCTCCTTAATACAGAAGTAATCACTTTCTCCAGCAGTTCAAGACATTTATTTGAATCTAAATTTAAGGTGTACTTGAAACATGGCATATATACTACATCATAGTGAATATATTATCCGGACATAAATCTCCTTCAACCTGCCGCCATCAGTCTAGCTGTTATGATATATCACCACTAGAGGGAAGCAGTGCGCAGTGACAGATTTGGAGGGCTAGAGATGAGACGTGTATTTTATTACAGGCTGCACAAACCAAAGGCTTGGCTTGAAGCGAACAGACTATTTTTGTATCCTAGTTTGCAAAGAACAGTCACACCAGGGAAACACACTGCCCTACAAAGGCAGAGAGCAGTAACTACAGTAGCAGGGAAGTTGAGAAAGGCTGACCGTAAAAGTGCTAAACAGATAGAAAGGTTGTAAAGCCTTAATTTTATACATTTTAAGGCTGTGTTTTACCCAAAATGTTACTGGCGTGATCATACATGATACCTAATAAAATGCAGAGACTGCTGCTGGATAAGCTTCAGAAGGAGAATGCAAGGGGGAAAGGCAGTACCTACAATCAATCTATCTGTCAGCTTTTTTGTCCATTTGAACTAGTTTGTTTTAGAAAAGAAACTATAAGTTTATTATTTATATTTTCATTGGCATTAAGTGTATCTCTGATTGATATGTGTCTGTCTACTATGTACTACATATGAATATGTGATTTGAAACGAGCTTAACCACACCAAATAATATGAATTCCGACAGAGTCAAAAGCTGAGACGGCAAACTTACTAACAAGATGTTGGTTCATCAAATTGATATTGTTCAGTGACAGAGGTGGTGTCTCTGTGCGAGTGCAGTAAGTGCGACGGTGGGTTTTATAGCCCAGATATTACCGAGCCACAGTGCAGTCATTGCTGCCTGCACAGCTAGAGTGCAGTTACTGCGGTTTGACTTGGTTTTTAGCTCCATTTTGTAGTTACTGCAAATTTAATATGCTGTTTTCATACAAATGCATTTCTGTGCCATATTATTTTTAGATGGTGATACATGTCTAAAAATATTGACCAAATATGTATTTACAATGTTTTGTAGGGCAGTAGTAAAGAGGGGAATGTTAGCAAAAGAGAGTTTTTAGTAGAGGAGAAGACGGCCAAGAGCAAACACCCATCACAGTCCTCTCATCTTCTTCCTCAGCCATCCAGTGATACTGCGTCCTGCTCTACTAGTGGGCTGACAGGAGGACCAATCATATCAGATGTTACTGACATGTCTCAGGCCAGCATGGCCCTCCAGATGCAGCCTGATGAGACCAGGTGAGTGATGCAATATAACATTACCATTTCCCATTAAAGACGTCTGCCTCCACCATCAGCTCTACATCTATTGCAGCATTTCTAGAACATTGTGAAAGAGATCATGGATATTGGATCATAAAACTTTTATCGTAGGCAATGTGTTGTCTATCTTGAGAAAGTGTATTCAGAGTAGTGTACAGTGAGTATGGTGAGGCCTTTGGTGCTGATGCATCGAATTGATCGCAGGCTTAATAGAGAGTGACAGAACTTGGCGAAGTGAACAAAACTGACCCTGTTTTAATGTTTCCTTGGCCCACGTTATGCTGCTGGTAATTAGCACTACTTTTGACTCACAGTATTTGACTCTACCAACAGGGAGAAGTGCCTGATGCTTATCAAAGAGGAGCCTGTGAGTCCAGGAGTAAGAGGAGGAGGGAAAGGAGGTAGTGTAGGGGGAGGAGAGGCCGTAGCGTTGACCTCCTCCTGTGAGGTGTGCTCCTCAGAACCTCCTGTCCTCCCCGTCGCAATGGTCCAGTCTGTTCTGGAGGGGAGGGGCTCTGTGGCCTCTATGGTGGAGAGGAGGAGTAAGAGACCTGCCCTGGACAGGTAGGTGCTCACACAAGATCACAGATGGACACACACACACACATAGAGAATGCAATGTACACACAGATGTTTGCACAGACACAAAACTGCACACTGATGCATTGGTGAGCAAGTGACCCTGCATGTCTGTGTTTATATATTACTTGTGTGTGTGTGTGTGTGTGTGTGTGTGTGTGTGTGTGTGTGTGTGTGCAGAGTGGAGGTTTCAGATGCAGTGGAGAACGTGGATATGAGCCTGGAGGAACTGCAGCAGCTGCTGCTCAGGAGCCATCAGCAGAGTACTGTGGAAGCTGGGACCAGTGCTGTTATGGACGTCAGTAGATCTGTACCGTACACAGACGCACATATAGAAACACCCTGACAGACAACTTGTTTAACTGCACATAGATTCAAGTATGTCCGATATTTCAAATTTCAAATTGGTAGTTAGATTGTATCTGTCTCTCTCCCTCTGCAGCCCTTCAGTTTAAGCCTGCCTCTGACTGAGTGGAACTTCACAGAGATGGAGTCCAACCTCAAATCAGTAAGTCAGATAGTGTGACGACTGTACATAGATAACGCGTGAACAGAGCTTGGAGGAAGATGATGTCCTGCTCAGGAGTAACCACCTGCTCCTTTAATCATGGTGGCAGCTTATCTACTATAACACACCCTTGCGTATTGTATTGCTTATTGATAATAGGGGATTATAACAACAATATCAAGGAGGAGTAAGGGTTAAACAAAGTGCTGTTGGTTATTCGAAGGTCTTTTTGACGACTAGATGAGGACTGTCCACTCCAGAAAAACAACAGCACTTGTTGAAACAGGGCATTTTTACCTTCACTAGCAAAGATGGAGGTAGACGGTTGTTGTTAAAGGCTTAGGGAGGAGGTCTTTATTTTACATCTATTGTCTTTAAACATGCAGACTGATTTTTTTGTTTTGTTTACCGCAACACGCTGTAAACACAACATTGACAGCACCTGATATGGCAAACGTGTTGCAAACATTTACACATCCAAGTGACGCAGAGCAACATTAGCATTCATTTGGAGTTTTGTTTGTGTCCTCCTGGCACATGTAAGTCAAACATTCACTCTCCTTTTAGCTCTGTCTTGGTTTCTTCAGCAGCTAGTCTCTAACTGTGTCCGCCTGCTGTTTGGTGCTCGTGTAGAGTGGATTTTTAGAGCTTTGCGGTGAAGTAAACAGAATTACAGCATTAACCTACCAGGAATGTGCGCTTGCATGTATCTGATTGGCGAATGCAGCGCTGTGCCGCACAACCCTGCAATGTTTTGTCACAGCCCTCTGCGACGGGACACCTGCTGTGCCAACAAAGTGGTCTTACTGAACTGAATGAGGGTGTTTTTTGATGCAGTGTTTGTGTCTCTTGGAACACAGCCTTAGGCCGTCAACAAAGAGTCCTGTCTGATCCACTGATTGCAAAGATACAATGTGGTTAACTCTGTAAACAACGCTCACACCAGTGAAGTGTGGAAACTAGAATAGTGGTTCCACACACAATGCACAAAAGAGTCAGCTCTGAAGCTGAGGATGAAGAGGATCAAATTGTGACAATGTGACTCTTCAGGATCAGGTACAATTCAAACAGGGGGCGTTGCTAAAAATTCTGCCCCTCTACCTCCCTCTTCACAGTTTATGCCTCCAATGTCAGAGAGCCCACTGCTAAACTTCCATCCTAGCAAAGTAATCAATATTGTCGTTGAAGTCTAATTTTCTGGCCGCCCTGCATTGAATAGACAGGCTGGTGAGGCTGTTCAATCTGTCTTGACACCCTGTGGAGCTTAAATAGTCTTTATTGCGACTCACCTTGTGAAAAGCTCTCACCACCAGCAGCTGTCGCAGGAAGAGTACAAAACAGCCTAATGATATACAGTACCTCCCCAAAAATGCTCTGCATCTGCATTTTAAAGATTGCATTTAAAAGCTGAAGTGGAGAGAAGTTAGGTGGGAAATTGGTGCATGAAATGATGAATGATTTATAAACTGGTCTCAAATCATTGAATACTTGTTTGCTGATGAGCCATGGGATATTTCCTCATCAGTGACCCTGAATGTCAAACAGCAGCTACTTCCTTAAATGATTCCTACTGGTTTGTGATGTCCAAATCACCGATTATGCTGATGCAACATAAAACACTGCATTGCAAAACACAGCCGCTGCACTCTCTTGAACTCATCTTTGGCCGTCTCACCATGAGAATGTTGTGCGTTGTGCCATTCTTGTGTCTCATTTGTCACAAGAGTGGCGTCTTTATCAAGAGAAATATTTGCTGATTGGAGAATATTTCTGTCAGTGCAGTGCAACACTTTGAGCCACACTGTAAGGAGGACAGCTGCATTGACAGACATGAAGCATTTCTACAGACTAATTGTGTCTTATCTTGCTTCACTTGTTTGACTGCATGAAGAGAAGATGCTGTTTAAGAGGTCATTAACAGACGGCAAGTATGCTACCACCGGTTGGAGTGGTCTGAGCGGCAGCGAGGAGAACAACCAGCCGTCTCCTTCAAGATAGTCCATCGCTGGGACTCAATAGATGAAAAAATCGATTCAAACTCAAAAAGAATATTGACATTTCTGGGCAACAAACACAAATGTAAAAGGACAGCAGACATAAGACAAGCTGTGATTTTACAGTGAGAACTATAAGTCCCCCTGCTTTTATGCACATTTTCAATTTGTGCATTAAAAAACCTGAGTAGAAACACTGGAAATTTGGAGAAAGTTGAAATATTTTGCAAAAAAGCTTTTACACTTGGCTGAGGTGGAAATGTTGGTGTGTCGATACTGTAAAAGCAAATAATAAATCATGACGTACATGAAGCATGTGACTAAACGTCCACTGAAGCTTCCGCTCCACTGAGGAGACGAAAACGTCAGATCTGTGTGGAGCGATGAGGAGACTGTAACCTTCCTCAAATCAATACATGAAATCCATCACGTTTCCCACGTTTCTCACACTTTTAATTATGTCATCGTTGCACCCGCTTCTTCTGCAATGGTTTAATCGCACCTGACTGGAGAATTAGCGCCACCAGCTGTTTATCTCGACAAACCAACTCCTAATATGTTCACAAGAGTAGTGGATAGAAAAGCGCATTAAATCTCATTTTCCTTTGCCGGTTTTCTGGAGATTTGTCTAAAATTTGCATGAAATTTGGATGCACAGGAAATTACCGTACCCCGCCACATGACGCCAAGTCATTTTTACAGTGTACGGATTAAACAAACAGGATACAACATGGTAATTAGTGAGCTTTATGGCAGGCAAGTGTTTTTTCTTGTTTGTTTTTTTACCTTGAAAAAAGCCAGGCAAGCTGTTTCCCCCTACTTCCAGTCTTTATGCTAAACTAAACTAATTGTCTCCTGGCTCTAGCTGCACAGTCCACACACAGACATGACAGTAGTGTCAATCTTATCTCATATAACTCTTTATAACTCTGCTTTTACCAAAATGTCAAACTATTCCTTTAAGCATATAAGAGGTGCAAGATTTTCTGGTGCCATTTTCTAATAAGGAACTCTATATAAGGGTTTATAATTTGTAACTAATTACTTAATTAACGTAAATTAATCATTTACTGTATTAAAGCTGTACTGTTCAGTTATAAGTCATTAATAAGAGCAACTTTTGGGTTACCAGGATGTGAAAAATCTCTGCTGGTGAGTCATTAAGTATGAGCTTCTCACCTTCTAATAGGCCTTTAAGTCTGCTGTTATAAATGTTAATAAGACAATAATAAAGGGTAAGAAAACATCAATACTGCAGTTATACCTGTTAATAAGGTCCCTGATAAAAGGCTGTGAGTTCTTTGCTTTCTAATGAGTCTGCAGTTGTAAAAAGTTTTATGTAATTAATAGTTAATAAATGGATTGCAAACCTTTTCCAGAAGGTCAGAAGTCAAGTGGTTCATTGGAGGGTCTGCCTCATGAACTGCAAAGCTAAAATGACAAATCAAGTGTCAGGCTGGTGGAAAATAATGGATGATTAGTAAATGTTTTATTATTAGAAAGCCATTAGTTACAAGTACACCGATAAGGGTGACTTATCAGATACTGGTACTGATTTTCCTGTAGAATCCAATGCCTCCTGCGGGACCATACCCCTGTCATGTAATGTACAATTCTTGATTTTTACAACAATTTTACTGCCTGCTTTTTCATGAAAGTCTAAAACTTCCCTGAACTGTTCATTAGTCTCTCAGTTATCCCTTTCTTCATCGTGGTGCACATACGGTATCTGACCAGTAGAACATCTTTCTATATGGGAGTAGCAGATTTCAGGGCTTCCTCCCACATACTTTGTTGAGTTCCTTCTGAAGTCAGAGCTGAGACAATAGCAAAGTCTTCCTTTTTATGCCTCACCTTTTTTTTAAGTGTGCATATCGACAGCTCTTGCGTACCTAGGAAAAGTCATTATCACCCATCATCCAGAGCTGTAGTTATCCTCCTAACAGGCAGATCTCTCGATGCTGAGTGTAATATCTCATCTGAAAGAGAGCTCATTTCGCCTCTCTCTCTGTTTGGTTTTGTTGCTGCAGCTGACAGTCAATACGACTCCCAGTAATTGGAGAGTGCTGCAGGTTTTTCCACTTCCACTCACAGTCTGTGTGTGCCTTGTTTGCACTGTGTTTTGGTAATTTATCATACGCTCTGCGCCATTTACCCAAAGGCATTCTGTAACCAGCTGTAGGAGCCTCAGCGATACTTGAAGAGCTTTTTTTGCTCACGAGGGAAAATCTGATATGGGAGGCAGTGCAATGCATTGGTGCTTTAACTGAATATATTCCAGTCCCATCACATCTTCGTCCTTCCTTTGGCTGACTTTACAGAGATGACTTGCCTTCACAGTGCTCAGGCTTTGCTGTGTTAGGTCTGTCTCTCGAGTGGTTCATTCACAGGCAATCATATTACTAACATCCATTCTCACAGTCCTGGGTCAACAGACAAATCATGATATTCCTCTTTTTCATTACTCTTTCATCCACTTCTTTTTCATGTTCCCTGCTCGTGCCCTCTTTCTCTCTCTCTCCCTCTCTCTCTCTCTCTCTCTTCATCCTAAGCTTCTTCATTACTGCTGCAGTTTCTCTTCCACCTCGTCTTCCTCTCTGTTGCCTGACTGGGCTGCACTTCCTTCAGAGACGCCAGGCACTGAAGTGCAGATGTACACAGTGAGAACTGTTGACCAATTCATGCAGCTTAACAGAAGCACTTTAACACAAGAGGATGTGGTTAAAAAGAAAGGAGAAAATTCAATGTGCTTTTAGAAAATAGCCATCCAGTCTTTGTGGGTTTGAATCATCCCTGGTAGCATAGCCAGATGACCACAATCAGAGCTCACCTCCTATGTTAGCAACAAAGCAGAGCAACAAGTGCTTTACCAGGGTCAGGTTGATATTGCTGATATAATGTGTTGGCAGCCAAGCTCGGATAATAGATATCCAACATATAGATAGAATAGGCACAAATGTTCTATTATTTGTTATAAATTAAGGGTTAAGGGTTAAGGTACTAAATGTGTGTGTTTTGTCCTTCACAGTACATGTTCCAGAGCCAGGAAGCGGAGGCTTTTCCAGCTACTGGCTGTGAGGAACAGTGACTGATCTGTGCTGCGGACTGTCCTCTCTGAAGTAGAAGGTAACAATCCTGTGACTTAATCTGTTAGTGAAGTGGTCAGTATTTCAACAGCTGGAGGACATACTAATCTTACAGTCATTAAAAGATAAGGCTGGTGGTATAATGTATTTTTGTTAATGTCAACAAATCCCACGAAAACACCAAAACCAACAGTGTGTAGTCTGTCTTTACTGTCTGACTTTTCCAGTGTGTGTGTGGTACAGAGCCCATATAAATCTTTCAAAAATGGGTCATAAATATATACTTTCATTAAAGAAAAGGAATATTAAGTACTCAAATACAGCAGGGCACTGTAGTTTGTAGTGTTTGTTACTCAAACTGGAGTAAATAGCGTATTTACTGGGGACTACTTTCAGCTGTGGATTAATACATATTTGGTGCACTAATGAGTATTGCCAGCGTCAGGACAGTGTATGTGGGTTTGACTCAAAGAAAACTATAGTCTAGTGTTCATGGTAATAAAGGAATATATCACTCAGTGCAACCACTGTGGCTCACTGATGTGTTTTTATTAGTTTTTGGACAACAATGGAACATGGAACTTGTTGATGATCATAAAAATATTGAATATCAGCAGACATATCCTTTAAAGCAGGGATACCAGATAATTACAGTATGTGTCACACAACATCCATATAAGCAACCTACAGCTTATTTCCAGGACAACAAAGTTTAGTTACCAAGATGGTGTCATTGCCATGGTAACAAGCAAACATTATCTAGGTGCTTTTGAACAGCTGTACTGTCGACATATGGCAGGTCTACCATTTTTGTATTATAATAATTAAAGACCATTAAAGAATCCAATTAAAAAGTCCATCTCAATACAATATTCATATGCCATGTATATCGCTGAAATCATTCCCTCTGTCCATACTGGCCATTGATTGATCACTTCCAGGACAAAATGCTGGCAATAAACCTGAAGACGACTGCAGGACAAAGGTACTTGATTTGGCTAACTCAGCCTGCTAAAGCCACATATTAGCTTTGGTTGAACTTGGTTTAACATCCCAGTCGAATAAAGGGTCTTGACTGATGGTCTAATGCAGTTTATTTGTGTTTTGTGCACTTCATTAAAGCAGAGCTGGACAGAATAAGGATTGTAGATTTTGTCCACTATTTTTTACAGTGCAGTCACATTAGGAAGCGATAACTTTACAACCAGTATGCGGAGGAGGGATGATTATAGTACTCAGTAACTATACATATGGCATATGAGTATTGTATTAAGACAGACTTGAGAAAATCCAGACCTATCCTTAAAATTAAATGGCTTAACTTAATTTGACCATACTGTACCTGTATGGTCTTGAATGAGTGTAGTATTTGCTTAGGGAGAGGTGAAGACTGTACCACCACTGAAAAAATACAACGTCCCTGGTATATTTTCATCCAAAAGTTACAGGTTATTCAGTTAACTGTTGTTTTCCTCAGCTCCATTCCTCCATGTGTAAATATGGAGGTGCTGTGCGTGCCCACACACTGTCATCTCCTCTTGTTTCTCTCCTCAGGCCACAGGAGCTGCTGTTCCCCTCATTACTCCACTCTGCATGAGTTTGATCCCATGGCCCTGCCAGGCTGTTTCTTACATGTGGCTTTATTTTCTTTCTATAACTGCAAAATGCAGCAATGACATAGCCTGTATCCTTATATTTCCTGGTCAGCTGACTGCCAGTGGACCTATGAGCTGCCAGCTCTGTGGACATGACCACTGTCTGCATGAGGAAAGACGCTGCTCTAAGTTTTTCATAGTTACCCAAACAAACAAGTGTGTTATGACAGAATTATATCTAGACTCCAATATTAAGCCAGCTGGATGCAGACGGTGCATTCTTGGCTCCAGCACTTTAGTCTTTGTGTGAGAGGGAGTTCCTGCTTGTGGAAGTGACTTTTTCTTCCTACTGTATAAAGAATCTATTACGGATGTACAAATGAATATTTTTATTATTTTATCCTTATTACAAAAATATTATATTTGTATCCAAGAGAAAACTCTGGCAAAAAAGTCGCTGTGAAAAACCATCTTGGGGGCAATGTAGCATACTGTATATTACAAGTTATGTGAATTTTTTCAGTCTGTGTAAGGGTGTACAAAATTTTAAGGGCTCCTCATATACTGCATTTCAAATCATGATAAACGTGTTGAGATAGATCAGAGGTGAGTTAGCCTTCCGTGATATGAAAGGTTCTTCTAGCAAAAATATGGATTCAAGCCACTCAAAAATCCATTAAGAAACCTTTAGTTTTTTGAAGCACATCATGGTAGGAGGTTTTACACACCGAAGCACCCATCTAATGTATCTTTGCACAGGCCTGACATGTAGCCAGAGACTTAGAGTTACTTCTCTTCTGTCCATTTAAATGTGAAGTTGAAAGGAAATATTAAAAGATAGACTTCTCATTTGACAAAATCATGAACACCACTGCATTTTTGCACAATCTGTATCTCTAGTTATATATAGTTATGACAACAGGTCATTTATTTTCTGTTTGTAGATGACCAACATTTTGTTGCTCTACACATGCATGTCCAAAAGAGATACTGGCCTCAATAACAAGGGTTTTCCAAACCTCGAGCGCAAAATTTAGTCTGGGAGACATGAGGTCTCTGAATGTTACTACTGTTTTCATTTGGAAGCAAAGGCCACACGTTGACTTAAGACTTGAGTGTGCATAGGACATAGAAACCCTGATAAACAGTCAAGACAGTGGGATGCTGCTTTTCATACTTCAAAAAAAAAGAATACCCAACTGTCCAGGAGCCAGATTTCCTTATGGTTGACTGAGTTTCATTAAATGCATGGTGGGGTGGTTACTTGAGAATTTAATCTGTTATAGAACCATGAATACCTGCTTGAAAAATGCATATTAATTCTCTGGATTACTAAAAACCATTAATAGCTCGAAGTGATTATGCCATTCGATGTAAAATATTAGTCCTCAGCACTGGTTGCAGGCAACAGTTTAAAGGTTAATTTAGTGCTGAATATACTTCTGGGAAACTTCCTGGAGATGAGTTGAATCGTGCAATACTGTACAGAACTGTGAGAACTCACAAAATTGCAATACATGGATGACCATAGGAATGTAGGAAACAGCAACTGTGAGTGGTGGACTGGAACACACCATAGAAAGATGCACTGCAGAAGGACAGTGTTAGCCCGTGCTAGCTCTTTACATCGAGTCGGACAAAAGGTTTGGACCTTGAATGCCGTAAGTTTGCATCTAGATTTGGTACAGTGAGATTCTGCAAAAGTTGGAAAAGATTTCCTCTGACATAGACATGATTACAATCGAGAGAAATACGCTAAAAAAGACTAGCTCGAAGAACTGAAAGAATGTGTTCATATTGTGTAGATTTACCTAAACATTATATTGAATTTGCCAAATTAAAAAACTAAAGCAAACTGCCCCCTGCAGGTCAAGATTTTATGGCAAACTGTCCTTCTCAGTGCATCAGGGAGAAGGGAGAAAAAGCAAGCTGTGGTGTATAACAAGTGAAATTGCACTAAAAATCACAGTTGTATGATATTTGAGAGTATACAGTACATTTTAGAAATAGCATTTATTCTCGTTCCTCATGATAATATGAGTGTTAATGATTTTTTTTTTCAAGGAGTGATGAATACATACATTCAGTTGCTGTTGTGTTCTTAATTTATTCTGTTTTCCAATTTAATCATTTGCACTGGAAATGAACGGATGTGTGTTCAAATGACATTTATGCTTGTCAGGATTGCAGATAAATAAGGAAATATTTTTGTTAACTGAGTGAAAAGATCTCTGCTGTAACAAAGCCTGGCATCCCAAAAGCACTTCTGCACTATGAACAGACAACAACATAGTATATTAACAAAAAAATAGACAGAACACCCTTTCTTGTTACAACAAAGTACACCTGCTGCCAATAAAGACAAGTAGGCGATCTTAGTGCGTAGATGCTTTTGAAAGTGGGCCACAACCTGCTGAAAATGTGAATTGTTTTAAATGGTTTTTTGCAAAGACTAAAGTGTATTGTTACAGAGAGTCAAAGAAACTGAACATGTATTCCACCTGTGTATGAAATATTTAAGTTGTTAAAACAAATAAAAGTGAAACAAAGCATACTAAGACGACTACCATTGCTTTCTTTGAAGGATTGAATTGTTGTGCATTTACCATTGTTAAACGCATGTCCTTGTGCATGCAATTAACTGTTAACTAAACCCCCTTCCCCAAATAGAGATTGTCCACCTTTGCAACTGTAACTGGGCACAGCAGGTCTGTCAAACTTTGGACTTCTAATGCTGAAGCAGTGTGAAATGGATTAAACAATGTGTTTGTCTGCTCTAGCGTAAGCCGCTAACCGGCAGTAGTAACCTACAGTAGTAGCCTGTACTACCGAATAATTAGCTAACTACATCATTATGTGGGGTTACAGTTACAGTATGCTAAAAAAAAAGCCCCATTTAGGGGCAACACATTCACTCTGTGGGAGCCGGTGTAACATCACTCCACTATACCACTATATCAGAGTTTAGTTTAATGTTATGTTCTGTCCTGTCCTGTATTGTAGTTTCCAGCCAATCCACAGAGTTAGTTTAGCTAATAAAGTCTGCCAGCTACAGTTGTCACTTTAGGCATCAAAATCGTCAGTTGCGGACTAAAAATGAAAAGTCTTTTTTCGTCTACCTCTGTCTAAAGTTAAGGATCCTTTGTTCCAGAAATCGCTATGAATGAAAAATCTGCCACCGCCATCATCACTACATTGGAAAGCTGGACAGGCGTAGCAACAGTAACCGTGTTATAGTCACTTTCTGTGAAATAGGAGCAAGTTTCAAAGTATAAAAACTCCAGTAACACTTACTGTGAGACTGAAACATTTCAGCTTCTGGCCTTTATCAGATGACCCTGATGAAAGGATATAAAAAGGATTCATTATATATGTTTCCATATGACGTTGCAGAGTGGGAGTATGTGTAAATTAAAAAGTAGCGGTTTAAGAATCGACCCTTATCAACAGAAATCAACAGATTTAAACTTACTGATGGAAACAGAGAAGCTCCTGTCCTTTAAAACCAGTCAAACACAGATATACCAACTGAATCTCTAAGTCTTTCAAGAAAGAGGAGACAGACAATATTATTTAGCAGCAGAATTTTTTGTGAACAGATTTCTCCGATGGGCATACAGTATGTCTACAAAAACATACTGAGTAATATATTGACGCTGCACTTGCACTGACAAATACTGTAGGTCTGCACTACAGCATAAAATGGGACAGGTTTGTAACAAGGTACTGACAGACTACAGAAGCTGAATTTTCAGGCTGAGGATTGACCCTAACATGCTCGTAACATCCACATGTGACATCATGAAGCGCTGCACAGATGAGAGCTTCTTCAGAAACCAGTTTTGTTCGGACCTCCAGCACCTCGAAGACATCTCCAACACCCTTTCGTCAGCTCAGTCAGAGACTGGGCCGAGGCATGGTGCTGTTTACGCTTCCACTGTCCGACACTGTCTCACTCTGAATGGCATCATTAATGAAATGGATAACTGCCATCAACTCCAAAAACACCCATGTTGAGGAGACATTTCACCCACATACAGTAGTATCAAAACCTTGTTCGTGCTGATTGTGGATTGTGGCCTACAGTATGTATCTATGTCTGTCTGTCTGTCTATTATATTTTGGTTTGCTTTGTCCACTTCTGCCTGTTTTGTTTTTCTTCTCTGTCTTTCTGTTTTTCTTCTTTTAGTCCTCTAACTGCATTTTCATTGTATTTACATTGCTGTTGCTTTAAACTCTAATGTACAAAGTCAGTGTTTGAGTATCACTGTGTGAGTAAAGTTATTATCTTCACATGATGTCTGAGGACATACAACACAGGCTGAGGTGGGGTCATATGTAATAACCAGCACACAATGTCGGAACAAAAATGGCTTCACAAAACATGCTTTTCATTTAGGAATGCCAATTACCTTTTGTCCTCCACGTGGCACAGAGATAACCAGCACTTTAGAAACTGCCAATCTGGACAGTAGCGTGTCCTGGATTAAATAGACCTGCAATTGTTGTCCTTTAACAATGCTCATTTCCAAGGCTGCCAGATAGCAGTGCATTGCAAAGATATATTTAGCGAAGGGTTGGTACAGTGTCATTTTGTGTGAAAAGACAATTTTGTCAAACATTCAATCTCAAGGATAAGAACCAGTCTTTTTTAACTTCACTTTGGCTCTCTTGGTAACATAAATCTCTTCATGCTAACATGCCACATTTTCAGGTTAGCCCCTGTCTCTCACAAATGTATCACTTACAAACAACTTCAGGGAAAACGTGAGGCAAAAAGAGCATTTTACCTGTTGATTGTGCTCGTAAAATTTGAACAGGTAAATATTTTTACCTTTATTTTTATGTTTTTATGAAATATAAATGTATCTTTCCTTCATCTGTGCTATCACCGTAACATATTTCATGTGCAGAGCATAAACACAGGAATAAAGTGGCTGTATCACTTGAAGTACTATAGTGAAAACAAAAAAACATGGATGAGCCATGGTGGTGCAGTTCTGTAACGGAAATCCAAAGCTTCAACATACCTTGTAGTAAGTGTTAATTTCCACTGCAGTTCACCCGGCTACATGCGCTAAACTTCCTGGATGTCCAAGTATGTATGTACTGTGTTTAAATATAAGTAAAAGTATCAGATGTGTATGTGTGTGGGAGCGAGAGGAAGTGTTCCAATAGCCATATAGGTGTGGGCATATTTTGAGGTATCCTCATTGATCCTCTGCAGTGGCCACGACATTGACTGCAGAAGTCTGGATTCCCATGACTTGGAGTCAGTAAACTTTAGACTTGACTTGAAAAACAAAACAAAAAAAGACTTGACTCTGACTTAAACACCAATGACTTGTGACTTCACTTGGACTTCAGCCTTTTGAGTTGGAATGACTTGATATCCTGCTCGAGCCCAAAGATTAAAATATGTAATAAAAAAAGCATGCAATGAATCAACTCTCCACTTTCCTGACGACAGATGTGCTCTGAATCAATCAGACACCAGCCAATCAATGTTGGGCAAGCTGGAAGAAAAGCACAGACCAGCAGTCAGACAACACATCATACGTTGGTTTATCACTTTCTGATTCAGCACAGAAATGACAAATAATTGTGATTGTGTCCCAGAAATAACACACCAAGGCACATCTGATCATTTTGCTTTCAAAGGATAGTCTGTCTTGAAACAATAATTACATGCCCATATGTACATTTAAATATGTACTTTAAATGTATGTGATGGAGGACAAAATCCTCTGTCCCCTTTTTGTAAAAAAAAAAGAAGCATTTTACAGTTCAACTGAAGTATCCTCCAAACTTCCCATGCTTTTAGTACCACATTTTCTCTTTTCCACAGACAGTGTTTCCTTGCTGAACTGCGGCGGAGGAATAGTAAGAAAAAGGGAATTTTGTTCTAAAAAGGCTTTGATTTGTAGTCTGAACTCAGACTGCTGAAGCCTCATATAAGCTTCAGATAAACTTTTGTCCCCCATTTCTTTGCAGCCAGATGAACAGAAGGAACAAATGAAGCACCCAACAGTGTTTTCAATGTTCATATGATCGGATTGAGAAAATATGAACCTATCCTTTAGAGTTTATTCAAAAGTAGTCAAGTCACTTTATTTATTAGAATAAGTAATGAATAATCATGTTAAAAGCATTCATTATTTATTTAAACTTAATACACTGAAAAACATGGCATTCAATTTGGTATATTTTGACACATAATCAGTTGTTTAGGACTGGAAACACAAAGTTTAGGACTTGGACCTGACTTGGGACTTCATGGTGAAGACTTGCAACCTGTTTGTGACAAGAATGATTTTGGCCACCCTCTGACTGACAGTAATGGTAACAAGCTGACCGTGTTATGAACAGTCATTTACACATCTTTGTTGTGCCACAGCTCTTTCTCTTACCAGAAGTCTGCCCCTACTGTAATATTCTGTAATCATGTGAATCATGACTCCAAAAACACTGAACATATACAGACAGCTTCTGGTGTATTTTTAGAACAAACATTCTTTTCTACAAAATATGAAATGAAAGTGGCACTATGGTCTGGATATGCCAACATGACAAAGTTAGAGTTTTGAAGATGACATTCATTTAAAAATCTTATAAATTGGGCATAACTGCTTACACTGTGAATTACACTGTGTGATCCAACACATTTATGGGCTTTATGTGCGTGCACGCAAAGACACACACACATACAGACGGGAAGTATAGCTGCTATAAATATCATCATCTCTCGTCTCAACTTGTGCGTCTCTCAGGTTCTCTTCATCTTGTCTTCTCCTTGTTTCACGGTGGTTGAGCTGCACTCCTCTCCAGTTACGCCTCTGATGTAGAACATATTCCATTTGTGAATCCCCCAAATTAGATTTGAGCCCTTTTAACCAGCCATCAACCTGAGAGTGTCAGTGGTGAAATCAACAATGATGTCAGAGAAAATGATGCTTTCTCTGATTACTGGCACAGTTGCACTCAGGTATGAAACAAGGCAAGTGCAGTTTCCCACAACAAGATTATGCCGAATATCAAAAAAATATATATTTTTCCTTCTTTTATTTTTCTTTATAAATGTTTAAATGAATTTTCTAAATGTGAACTTCTGGTTGTCATTAGCTCTGTTTTTAATGTTTCTAATCCTTTTGTTGTAGTTGCTGCTGCTGTTTAATGTTTTTATCAAATCTGCTTTTCACGAGGTCAGCCCCATTATCTGTTATTATTGCTGCTGTTTATATTTACTATTCTTAGCAGCCTGTTAATCCCAAAATGATCCCATTCATGTTTGCCTCACTGGATGATTCACACAACAAAAACCTTTGTTTTTTTCTAGCACCTAAATATTTCAAATTGAACCAGTTTGCTGGAGCTACAGTCTGTTCAGCAGCAGTGTGGCAAATATTTAAGCAGTGCGACCTGGAAGATGGCTTCATCTGTGCTGTGTTGTCGAAGGTTTGCTGTTTGAGATTTGGTAATATAACAATATCATACCTGAGCAGTTTAGGCTTTTAAAAGCTGCCATGTCTTAGAATCCCCTTGTTTTAAACAAGGATTTTATGTAATTGATTTTCACTTTTCTTTGTGTTACAGATGCAGTTTTTCATGTTATGTAACCCACATGTCTGGAGTTCATGTCGTTACATTAATGACAGTTAGTCTTTAGTCTCAAGAACCTGCTGCATATACAAGTAGTGGTGGATATTAAAACTGTGAACTATGGGATGATTTCATGTTAGGCCACGCATCTTTGGTTCTCAAAACAGGTCCCAATAAAATTTGGTCTGCAGATTTAGGATTCTTTTTCTTTTCTTTTTGAAGGTCAACTTTACCTTGAAGGATCAAGCTCTGTGTAGCTTACTTATGATCAGACAGTTACTGCTAAAATCTGCAAAAAATTGGTGAAAATAAAACAGAATGCCACTGTAATAAACCAGCATTGACTGATTCTTTTGGCCACTTAGGGACAGTGCAACAAGCTGTAAATATAACAGTGACACACAGTAGTATCACCTCATGAAGCTGATGTGTGATGTGTTCTCCAACAGTTGTTTACTTACACATCTGGCAGACACCAAGTAACATTAGAGTCCTGTTTCTGGCAACCCGGCAAGTGTAAGTCCAATATTCACTCTCCATTTAGCTCGGAGGGAAATATCTGACTCTCTAGCTGCTAAATACTCCATTATGTTCACCAGCTAGCGTGCAGTGGGTTTATTTTCACTGAAAAGAAGCTTCCTACTATGTCTGCAAATTATGTTGATGAGAGCAGTGAGAGCGAGTGTGAGTGAGTGTTCTCCTTTGAGAAGAAACTAAAAGGGAGAAATTTATATTTCCTATTTTTTTTAATTTCATGACGGTGCTCCGTAATTGTGCATTAATTCAGAACGCCATCAGGTATCTGCCTCCGTAGACGAAGACCTCATTTCGATACAGCCAATAAAAATTATATCACAGACTGACGGCCACGCTGAGCCAGACAGCAGCTGCAGTACACGAGAGCCACAGACTCGCAACAACAACCCACATGAGCTTCATGCTAAAGTCTTACCAGCATGAACACAGGTCTCGTCCTGCAGCTTAACTTGTTGAATGAGCGACCAAAGAAACTTTCACCAGGGAAAGGTGCGTGTCAGTTTGCAGGCTCTATAGCTAGTTAGCTGCTCAGCTGCAGCACATTAAACAGCATGCAAATATACCTGTCAATGTCACTTGGGTCTGGTTAGATGCTGGTGTGGTCTTTACTCTTTAATACCACCAACAACACGCTGTCTGCACATGACATGTAGGCTACAGCGCAGGTTTGTTTACTTTGAGTTGTTTCTTATCACTTATTACTGATCAATAATGCAGAATTATGAAAGCTTTTTTGTTCTCTTTAATTGTTGTGTAATTTATAAACAACTATTAACAGTTACTTGCTATGTGCAAAGTGCACAGCGTGGCATTTGCTCACCAACAGGATAGCAGGGCTGTATATGAAGAGTTATTGTTAGACCTTTAGAAAATGCTTTTTAGCTTTCAGAAAGCAAGCTCTTTTTAAAAAAAAGTGGAACTACAGCCAAGTGGGAAATGATCCTCACGTCTCAAATCTTTTCTATCTCACTGAGTAACTTTATCTCCTGGCCTCCTTTGTCTTTCCTCTCCTCTCTACTGTTCATCCCTCCCTACTCATCTCCCCTTTCCCTTTCTCCTGCCGTCTTCCTCTGCTCTTTACATACAGATTGCTCCTTTTCTTCTTCTTGCCTCCACATCCATCCTCTTCCACCACCTCTCTCTTCTTCTCCACCTCTTTCTGTGTCATTGTGAATCAGCCGTCCTCCCCATTTGAGCGTTTTTCCTCCATTCCTTCCTCTCCCATCATCCTGCACCTTATTTCCCCTCTTATCTCCTCCACCTTTACGCTGTGCTTGCTTCATTCCCCAACTCTTTTGCTCCCCACTCACCACACAATCTCTCTTTGTGACACAACCTGTCCTCTAATTCTTCCTCTTCTCCTTCTTCTCTTCACCCTGCTCCTCGTTCCTCCCTCCCTCCACCATACTGCTGCATTATTCAGACTGAGTGCTATTTGGAATAGCTTGTGTTGTCCCAGAGTACCTCTCCTCTCATCGCGCTCCATGGAGCATCACTCTGGAGTTTAACCCCTCCCTGCAAAACACCACACACACACACACACAAACATGCATCAGGTCAGACCGTGGCGCGCACATACACTCTGTCAAACTTATGAATTCATACACATGCATTCGGATTCAGGTGTTCTCCTGCACATACTGAGGTGAATGTGAAGAAGTTCTCGCAATTGTCATGTCACACATGCTCCTTCTTTCTCCTTCTTTTCTCTTTCTTCCCCAAATACCAGCCAGGGGTCCTGAGAGATCACTTAAGCAGCAGCTGCAGGCAGATGCAGGGCCAGACTACAACAGAACAAGGCGTCTTTTATTCATAACTACCAGCAGCACCGAGCTGAGGCACTTCAACTGCAGGCGCCACAGCCTTACAACACAGAGCAGGGACAAGGCGACGACAAAAGAAGGAAAAAGAAGAAACATCCCTGCATATTTAATCACTTAAAAAAGCAGGGAGGACTGAATGGAAATACAAAGCGTTACAAAGAGTCGCAGAAGAGTCGCTTCACCGGAAGGTCCTGCATCTTTAGTGATGTGTGACAGTAAAAGAGCACAAAGAACAGTTATGAGAGAGAGGCGAGAGGAGAAGATAAAAAATGTTGCTAAAATGAGCCAGTGACAGTATATTACAGAAACTGATTTATAAATGAAAAACACATGGTGATGAAGATATATGAAGATTATAAGTATGAAAACCCTTTGTGCAGATTTTCCTGAAACATTGGCAGCTTGAAGTGGCTCTCAGAGTGTTTTGGCAGTTGTCTCCTTTATTGAGTTTTCTCTTTCTTCAGCAAAGTGGCCTCTGTGGCTCCTCAACAATCCCTCTGATCTGATGGAAGGAGTTGTTTTTTTTCCAACCGTCTTAATTTTTGCCTAACAGATGTGCAGATGAACTACAGGGGAGGCAACTGAAAGATATGAGCTACGAATGTTCTTGGAAAAAAAGTCAGGTTTAGTGGTAGTGGTGGCACTGATGATGTGACTGGGTCACCAGGGTTGAAACTCTTCTGCATTTTTCATGCAAAATGTCTTTTTATAGCCGTGCTTGAGTTGTGCAAGCTAGCTGCCAGTGAAATGGAGCTACTGACGTCAAACAAGACTGGGACATGGAATCAGTGATGATTTCTATTTTCTTACAAAAGATCGAGATCTTAAAGGCCACAGCTCCTGAATTTATACACTGAGCTAAATCATTCCAATATACAGTAAATTTCACTAAGTAGAGTTTTAGCAACATTCACGCGTTTTCACATCCAGCTGGAAATAAACCGTTTCATCATCATTTTGGTATTTGGATCATAAAATGGAGAAGATGAAAACACTGGACACATGAATCACCGACAGCCACACAGTCACACATTGTCTATAGGAACCACATGGTCAAATCTTATGTGACAGAACTTATCCTTGAAAACAACACAAGCTCATAGAAACGGATAAAAATAAATGAAAAAAACACACGAGCACCATGTTTTGAAACTCTCTCTCCACACCAAGTGAAACAGAGGCCACTGTTATCTTAATGTTTTACAGTTAAAGCAGCTAAAGGGGACTTCAGTGTTTATCAGTCTCAATTTTAATTTGAAGCCTCGGTAACTTGCTTGAGCAAATAACAACATTAACGGAAAAAAAACTGGTTATTTCTATGCAGTAATGATTCCCACTGGTGGCAGCAAAGTGGCTGCAGGTCAGCACTGTAAGGGAATTTCTCAGCATAAATTCAAATTACAGCTGTTACTTTTACACCAACAGTAAACACATAAACAGTCTCAAAACTTTTACTTCTACATTTCACCATAATGAAATACAGAAACTTACCATTGGTGAAATGTAAAAGGTGAACGTCATGAATTGATGAAGGGATATCTGTGACATCAAACAACATACTCGTGGCAAATGCCATGACTGCTACCAACATTCAGATGCTCCTTGTTTTGATTGTGCTCCTGTATTCCTCTTTCACCTCTTCATCCTGAAGTTTTAAATCTGTCAAAGTGAATGCTCTATCGACATTAATTTTTTTTAATGAATGTACAATAAAAGATGTAAAGGTGAGGGAGTATGTCACTGCCAGTGGCAGAAGAAGTACTCAGATCTTTTACTTAAGTAAACGTAGCAATACGACAATGTAAAAACACTCTGTTACAAGTAAAAGTCCTGCATTCAATATTTTACTTAAGTAAAAGTACAAAAGTACCAAAAGTAAAAGTACTCATTATGCAGAATGGCACATTTCAGAATCATATATACTGGATTATAATTAGTGCATTAATGTGTTCATCACTTTAATGTTGCAGCTGGTAAAAGAGGGGCCAATAATATAGTACTTGAGTAAAAGCACTTAGTTACATTCCTACTGCCAATTACACTGACTTCCCAGGATGCTGTGCAGCAAGGGATTTGGGATCTGAAAAAAAAAAAACACATTCAGTGCAATAAAAACAAGGTGTGTGCATCTACTGTAGCTATCAGCCTGCCCATCACAAATCATCAACTAGTGACATCATTTATTAAGACATAAGCAACCATGACACACGCAGACTGACAAAACAAAGCCTAAAATAATCAGATTCATAAACTAATGAACAACTCAGCACTTTGTTTTAACGAAAGAACTTGACGACAACAAAATAAAAAATTCTCAAAATCTTCACCAACCTACTAAAAATTGAGAAGAACAAAACTTGAGAAATTAGCTACTGATACTTGGTTTATCTATATGTTGATATTCCTCATTAATAACCAACCAAAACACAGACAACTTGTCAAGCCCTGACCTGTTACTGTCCGTTTGTCATTCTTCCTGGTCCACGTGTCTGTATGTGGTAAATAAGGAGGGTACAGACTGATTCTGCTGCAGAGCGGTGAATGTGTGTAAGATGAAGTGAAATGGGGACAAAATTATTAGTATGCACTATGATCAAAGGGGGGCACAGTGGCTCAGTGGTTAACAGCGTCGCCTCACAGCATGAAGGTCCTGCATTTGAATCCACCAGTTGGGTTCTTTCTGTGAGGAGTTTACTTGTTCTCTCTGTGTCTTTGTGGGTTTCCTCCCACAGTCTAAAGGTTAGGTGAAGTGGAAACTCAACATTGCCCTCTGTCTATGCACGTGTGTTTTAACCCTGTGACACACCTGTCCAAGATATACAGTCCTCTTGTCCAATGCATTCTGGGATAGGCTCCAACCCCGGGACCCTGAACAGGAAAAACAGTTTTAAAAAGAAGTCGATTATAATCAATGCATCATTGATATTGTAAATAAATTACATTTTAATATTGAACGTTTTATGTAATAGGAAAATGTAATATTTAATTTATGGTTATATTTGTGGCCCAAATCCTCAATATGCATATATTAGGCTACGCCTTACACTGCTCCTCGCCATGGACCAAGTGGGAACTGTGCCTTGAACCCCACCTCTCATCCCACAGCCCCTCCTTGGCTTTGTCCTACATCTGGAGAGGAACTGAACTTGTCACAACAGTTCATGACATCCATCTTCCATGCATTTATTTCATTTAAAATGCTCCGACTCTTTGTTACAAATCACTGCTGTCTATAAAAATGTGAAACTGAAAGCTCAGTATATGATTGACATCTGCTTTTTTATTATTGTGCCAAACATAACTTTTATTTACAGGTTACACAACAAACAAAGAAATTAGGCTCTTTGCCCACCCCATTTATTATTACAAAATCCAGACCATTACATTTAATTGTTACAGAGATGTATTACTAACCATTAGCACAGTACTGGCTAAGTATACTTTCATTTACTCTCGATCGTACAACATACTGATGTGATAACATGTTGACTTGACATTTCTGAATGACACTAGGCAGCTTTGCTAATGTACATCTCAAAGTGACATTTTGATACAATATATAGCATATTTCTTGTTAATGTGACAAACTGAAAAGCTTTTAGAGGATAATATACAGTATATATTGACATTACGCCAAACATGCTGTGAACCTAATATTTGTTCATTTGTTAGTATTAGCCTTACACTATCTCACACTATCTGATTTCTGCTTTTTGAACAGTCATTTTAGCCGTACATTTCCTCTTCAGTTACAAAGATATTGTGATGTGTCATGATCAAAATCATCATATCACATATCATGTATTACTTACTTTTCTCATTACAGAACCATTCTGCAAAATCACTCTGAATTGCATTTGCCTGAACTTCGGCTATATAGTTAAACAGGAACTACCCCATAATATCTTAAACTCTTTTCTTTTTAAGTCAAGATGGTCTTCACAATACAGACACAGAATGCACAAACACACACACACACACGCGCACACACACACACACACA
>NTHP01000363.1:573077-599429 GCA_003416845.1 Oplegnathus fasciatus | reverse complement strand
GGGGGGATGAATTGCAATTTTCAGCAGATAACAACAATATATTAAAGTCATGAAAAGTCTGTGGGTGGAAGAGAAATGGTGTGTGTGCATGTATACTTGTATATTTAAAGTCTACTGGCATTTCCCCTTTTAATGTAAGTACCTGTTGCTGCTAAAATGCCTTCAAGATCAAGATTAAATTATATGGGATTAAACCCACAGTAGACTCATTTTAATACATGTATATTTCTGTTTACAAAACATATACATAGACATGAACATAAACATAAACATATACTCCTCACATTGATTCAGGTGTTACTATACATATCTAACAGGTTTTACTGAGGATAAAAAGTCCTGTTAGGCCATCTTGGCTCATACTGCTGTAAAATTGTTGGACAGGTTCAGCTTCAGAAGCTTTAAAGCTAGGGTAGGCAGTGTATTTTAGAAGCACTTTTTGTTATATTCATTGAAATTCTATCAATAAATGAAATGCTCTGACAAAAAAAAAGAAAAAATCCGGTGTCTGTGGCTGTCGTAGGACTGTAATAAGCCCGTCCAATCATTTCATTCAGGCCGAATGAAATGATTGGACTGGCTATCTACCTGTCTACCTACACACCTGCGCGCACTCTGCCCATGCACTCATTGCGCGTGACCAGAGTCGTTAAAAATTAAAAGAAAAATTCAGATATTTTTCAATCTTGGTCTTATTCTCATAATTGTGGCTGTTCAGACCATAGATATATGTTGTATATATATGACTGTGCTAACTTTGCACTCGTTACCACAGTTGTCAAGATTTGGGTAATGTGACTCCAGCGAAAAAATGCACATTGCAGTAAGCAGTGTGAGCCTCCAAAAGCGTTCCATATTTTTTTTAACTAAATTATTTGAAACACTAGCCACCAAAAGTAAACACAGAAATTAGCCCCCTGTATTAGCTATTTTTGCTAATTGCATGGGGATCCACTTACGCAACCAGCCTGTTAACCAAGCTAGTTGTTTGGTTAGCCACCTAGCAAACTTCCTATTCAGTCGTCCTATTCGTCCTATACTAATGTATTCCTCCACGTCCACCTCGGTGTTTCCTCCCAAAGGAAACAAACAGCCTTCAGGTGTTATTTTTTCTGGTGGCGCACTGGCGGAAGTGATGTGGTGGTAACAGGTCACTTGACATAGTAAATGCAATAATATTACCGAAATCCTATTAGTAACACGTTTTTTATATTACTATGTTACTGCTAAAAGTAATATATTACTGTATCCTCGCTGGTTGCTGGTTGCTAACAGTAACGTGCCATGAGATCTCGGGCCAGGTAGGCAGTCGCAGACCAGGACGCACACACCAATGAGGATTTCATATGTGTCGGCAGGTGAGTGCACAACGCATTCTAAGCGAATCCTTCAAAATCAATATCATAAAAATACCATTACCAAACTTAAACAATCACTCCATAACAGTCCCCATTACTACATTCTCCCAGTATGCTACATCTCATAACACTGCAGTGCATTGTTTGTGTAAGAGAGACAGACAGAGAAAGAGAGAGAGAGAGAGAGAGAAAGAGCAAAAACTTCACAACAAATAGACTTCTGCACAATAGTCTGCACAGATCCAGGTATTCAAATAGTGCAACATCTCTTCCCAATAATTCATGTCATCCACACAGTTATCCTGACATCAGCTATTACGAACAGGAAATTCAAATCAACAAACTTAGCTTGCAACACAAGCTTGCAATCTTTGACTATGTACAATATTTCACAATGACTACCAAAAACTCACTCAGACTGAAGCAACAACAATGGAGGCTGCACTCACAAGGCTATTATTAGAAGGTTCACAACAGATATGATATGACAATCTGGGCAGTTTGTGTGTATGTGTGTGTGCATGTGTGTGAGAGAGCGAGAGAGAGAGAGTGCGTTTAAGCTTGCTTACTTTATTTGAAGATGAAGTCCATGCGCCTGTCCTTCTTGACAAAGACGTTGATGACAGCATTGTAAAACTCCTCTGTTCAGGCTTTCAGCTTCATGAGTCTCTCTTTCTCGACTGAGATGAAAGAGATGAAAGTCTTCTTTGCTCCGTCCTGTTGTAGCTGTAGATCTTTGTGCGTTTTAAGGCAGAAAAAGACCTTTCCACTGATGCTGTGGTCGCTGGAGTGGTCAGCACCAATTTCAGCTGTCTGTCCAAGGTCATTTTCAACCAGGGAAGCCAGCAGCTGAAGAGCTGATTTGTCCTTGACCATCTGTGAACTATATAATCCGATGAGGTTGACCTTTAACCTGACAAAATCAAAGTACTTGCCATATTTAGCGAGGCTATGTGGTTTTGTGTCATCAAAGTGGGCTGACAGCTCATTAAACTCTTTACAGTGAACTAAAGACAGAAAATCAAGTTCTCCCAAGTTCTTGAATCTTGCCTCCATTTGTGCATTGATGTTGTCCAGGATGCTGTAGAACAGCCTTCATCTCTCGTCTCGGACCGGCTGCTTGCACTTGTCGACCAAGTTCATAACTTTGCACCGCTCCTGAAAAAAATCATAAAATGAGTCAAACAACAGAAAGTCCATCACCTTGGTCTGGAGAATACAGAACAATGAGTCTGCCTCTGTGAAAATCACACTGTATACCATGAGAAGATAGCAGGTAGAAGCTTTAAGCAAGAAGCCATAGTTAGTGCCTCTCCATCCCAATCATCTGGGTTTTCTTGAGCAAGGTTGAACACCTCGCGAAGCTCTGCATGTTAGAGCATGATGGTCTGAACTAGCCCCGAGTTTGAGTTCCATCTGGTAGCTGATGCCCGTGGAGTGCATCGTTTCACTTTATCAAGTAGATTTATGCGTTTCATAGACTTGTTATTAAGTTGTAAGGCCTTCCACAGTCTTAAAAAAGATCTTACACTCAGGGATCATCTTTGCCGACTGTGAGAGGACGAGGTTTAGTTTGTGGCCATAGCAGTGAGTAAATGTTGCTTCAGGGACTTTTTCTCTAATTAGGTGTCATAACAGATTTGCCATCGTATGTTTGTGCTACCCACTTGTGTGCCCAGTTAAACTTCTCCAGTACACTTAACATATAATTAATAATAATTGCGGTCAATCTCCTGTCATCACTAACATCATCAAAGCCCAAAAAAGCCTCCTTCACCTCACTACCAGAGACATACCAAAGAATGACTGAGAGTTGAGCCTTGTTTGTGATGTCTGGAGTTCCATCCACCTCCACTGCAACAAACTGTGCCACATTCAGTTCCTCTTTTATGTCTTCCCTCAGAACATCTGTAATCGCTTCAATTAAGTCATTTTGGATTCTGTTGGACGTGCCGGAAAACACTGTAGATGACACCTAGTGGGAGGCTAAATTAGCATCCTTGCTGGCTATCAGGTGCAACAGTGCTATGAAATTCCCCCGGTTTGAGGAACTTGCACTCTCATTGTTCCCACGGAAAGCTAGCTCCTGTATACCAAGGAAACTTACATCATGTATGAGACGTTGTAGGATTTCTCTTTCTCTATCTATAATATAATGCTGCTTACGGATTGACCTAAGACTATTTTTAATTAATTATCATTCAAAGGTACTATAGCTAACATTAGTATCTATTACTTATTTTATTCTTTATTCTTATTCTATTTTACAATTTTTCTTATTATTGCATAATTAAAGGAGCTAACGGTCACACATTTCACTATTATTACACCCAGTATGGTTATATGTAACGAATAAAACTAAACTTGAACTTGAACTTAATCTCTGACGAAGTTGTCAATGTAGAATAGCGGGAGACTACACAATTCAAGAGTGCCCAAGCACTCTGTCACACACACTGACTACGTTTTTCATTGAGAGAAAATTACTTTTTTTCCCCGTCATGATTTCAATGTGCACGCCGCGCCACCCTCAGGTAGCCAGCTGGAAGCAGATGGGTTACCGCAAGGCAAAGTATCATGGGAGTAAAGTGAAAAAAAAAAAAGTAATTACAGTAGTTTAAATTTTTTTTCCATATGGTGTCATGTATGAAAAGACCCAAAATGAACACTTTTAGTGGACTACTTGATTATTATAAGCAAATTATTTAAACAGCATTTGTACTGGAATGATTCTGTCCCATCTTTTTGATGCATATAAGCGGCTGAACACTGTAACCATGATCACTATAAGACCCTCACTTCTCCATTCATCCAGGCTTTCTGGTTGGGGAATGATTTTATTGTCTCTGTGGTCACCACATCATCAACACATTTGCTGATGTCACTGATGATGTGTATTTCTCAAGATTGATGTGGTTCTCCTGGGTGGCAACATCTCTGAACATGTGCCAGTCTGTGCACTCAATACAGTCCTGTAGAGCTGCTGTAGCTTCATCTGTCCACACTTTAACTGTTCTTTCTGATGGTTTGACCCTTTTAATCAGCTGGGAGTAAGTGGGCAGGAGAAGCAGGGAAATATGGTCTGATTGACCAAAATGGTGACGGAGGAGGGCTTTGTAGCTGGTCCAGGGTATTGTTTCCCCCAACCTCATACAGTTCCTGTAGTGCATTTTTTGATTTTCCGTCTGGAGGAATGTAAACAGCAACAACAAAAACACTGGTGAATTCTCTGGGCAGATAAAATGGCCGGCATCTGAACATTAGAAACTCCACATCTGGGAAACATTGTCCATCAGCTTTGACCACGTTTGAGCACCAAGCATCATTGATGTAAACACAGAGTCCGTCTCCCCTCGTCTTACCGGAGTCTTGTGTTCTGTCGGTACGGAACACAGTCCACCCATCAAGTGCAATAGCTTAATCCGGGATGTTGTGATGAGGCCAGGTCTCTGTAAAGATGTGTGCACAACAGTCTCTGATTTCCTGTTGCTGAGTTAGCCTGAGCCTTATTTCATCCACTTTATTTGCCTGCAACCGGACATTAGCCAGGAGTAGGCTGCGTAGTGGGATAGCCTTAGGTCTAAGCTGGGATAGCTTAGCTCTTATCCCGGCTCTCTTCCCCCTCTTCCTGGGGCGGTGACATCGCTTTTGGTGGCGCTTAGTTCGGCTAGTCTGATTGGGTGGTCGGAAGATACTGTGGACAGTGATCGTCTCGAGGTCCGCTGCACTTAATCCAACCCCCTTCTTCCTTTTCCGATGCTGATGAGTGTATCCTTTTGTTTTAATGGTTTCACAAATCTCTACAACGGAGGTGGAAAGTGCAAAGCCATTATAAATCATGATCAGAATGGCCACAGTTATGACAATAAAAACAGAATTTTCCTTCAAGGACATTTCTGCCTTTTTTCAGGGTAACTTAGAGTGGCTCCCAGGAGTTTTATAGTCTGTTCTTTTCATCTGCTGTTCCATTGTTCCTCCATGGACGGCTTTTGTATTTTGCCATGTTCAAACTAGAGTAAAAAGACATTTTTATTACGGTCATCTGCTTTTATAAGGCCCAACATCATGTCCTAACAACATCTGTGCATCCCAATATAGTCTTGCTCCTTTTTGTGATGACTCTCTAGAGCGGCCATTAAGTCAAAATGTACACAAACCTCCAACCTCTTGAATGAGTCTCTCGTTGACTATTTTGCTGAAGCTGGATGGTGGGAAAGCTGAAATGCGAAAATGGAGAAAGGCTTTGGGAAAGAAAGTGTGTCGTGTCATTCTGTGACACACCGCTGGAAGTGTAGTTTTATTGTGGACCATTGCTCGCTCGTGTCATACACTATACTGTTCTTGTCACTACCAAGTCATTCCCATCCTATTGAGATCGGTCCTCTCTTTGAGAGAAGCACAGCTTTTCCATCATCACTTACCTTGAGAGTGCTTTTCTATTTTTGACGCCATCATTTTCCCCCCAGGTATCCCCTGGAGGGCAAAGTGCTGTGCTTCGTCAGTCAGAGGCTTGTCGTCTCTCTCTAATCTGGGTCTGATACAGAGTCATGCTATACTCCTTGTTAAACTTCAGTGGGATGATGATGATCTTGTGTCCTGTTTTAGGGCAAAAAGCAACTTTGTGAATGTTACACAGGAGGTAAGCCAGTTTGAAATTCACTCTCTTCTGTGCCATAATGTGACACTGTAGTTTGAGCTGTCTTCCCTTTCTTTTTATTCTCTCCTAATGTTTACTCCTTGTAAACATTGTTGAATGATAGTTTATGGAGGGTTTTCAAGCTGCTTACCATGTCCTTGTTTACTTTCTTTACTTTTCTTTAACTCTAATCTTTTGTAGTCTGTTGTTTGTCTTGTCTTCATTTACAATCACACAAAAAAAAAACTACAGTAAATTGAATGGGAAGTGCTTTTTTCAAATATATATTTCTAGCTTTCAACATTAGTTGACACAGTCATACAGTATATTGTAGTAGAACTAACTTTCTTGGTAGAAAATTAGTACACATATATTGTTGATAATTTCACTTATTATTATCATTATGGAGGATTAAAAAGGCAATACCTTTGAAGTAAAAATTCTGATCTAAATGTATCTGACATTGCCTGACCATAAGCAGCATAGCATTTTACACTTCATCCAAACACAAACAGTTCTAGTGGTGTTTTTAAGGTGGTTGATGCTGATATGCCAAGTGGGCAGCAGCCTTGACTGCACATACAAATGAAGTTGGTCTCTGGCTGCAGCCTGTAAACAATTAAGCTATGAATACTTGAAGAACAGCACATCAAAGATGGCATTTTATATGCAGAATTATTTGATTACAATTAAGTTTGTAAACCAAACTTGCTGAAAATGGAAAATGAATTCACAGCAGAATAAGTTTTAAAAAGTTACAGTAAAGTGAACATAGGATGTTGTAATTGAAATGAAATCTATACACTCAGTTTAATGTGACATGGCTACTTTTTTGTATCTGAGGCTCCTTCACCAGTAACAGGGAAACATATCTCACTGCTTTTTCACAAAATGTTATTACACAGGGGTGTTTGTTTTGACAAGCAGCACTGGGAGACACAAAGTAAATAATGATTTCCAAACCCACACACCAAATACACCCCACACAAAGGGATTAACTACATAAAATTACCAATCATTAACAGTTGAAGAAGAAATAAATATTACATAATCAATATTATTGTATTTCTTATGTAACGCAGAACATAACCAGAATACAGTAGTGGTGGTTGTGTAGTAGGCAAAGAAGAGTACATCACAACTATCCAATAGATTTGGTGTTATTTAAAGAAATGTTTGTAATAGCCCCACAACTTTCCAAACTGCCCAGGCTTCACTCAGGAAACAAGAGTAGGTGTGTTGCTTTTGAAGGCCCACACAGTGCAGTGCCCCCAGATCTGTCAGGGCTTTGGTGCTTTGTTTGATTGTTTATCACTGTAATAATGTCGAAACACCTTTGTGGAGAGAGGAGTGAGATTTTGCTCTGGCTCGGCACCTTCATTTTTATGCCATATTTCTGCCCAAGTCACGGTGAGAGTACTCTGATAGCTATATTGATCACAGCTCACCAGAAGTTTCTCAGAAGTTAGCGATTTAACACAAATTTTTACTGCACGTTTTTTAGTGTCTTTTTTGTACTGCAGCCTTGCTGACACTTAAGTCTGGAAAGAAGACTAAGAGCCTACGGCCATGCTAGTAGCTCTGTGAGGCTATACTTAGCACTTTGAGCTAAATGCTACTGTCAGCATGCTAATATGCTCACAATGATATTGCTAATATGCTACGTAATGTTAAGTAGGCATAATGTTTACCATGTTCACCCTCTTAGTTTAGCATGTTAGAATACTAACATTTGCTATGTAGCACAAAACACAAAGTGCAGAGGAGGCTGAGGAGAATGTCATTAGTTTTGCAGCTATTTGGTGACAAAGTATGAGACAAATTGAAATTTTGACCTGGTGGTGACCAATGGTGCTAGATGAAAAGTCATCTAGGACCAAAGGATCACCAAGGTGATTACAATTCATCCAGAGGGGGACGTGAATGTCTCTAGCAAATTTCACATGCCAACCTCATGGTGGCGCTAGAGGAAAGGTCAATAGATTGCTAAAATCATTAGGATTCATCGTCTGGGGACCATGAATATCTATATCTGACAAATGAAAAGTTTGACCTACTGGTGGCGCTACAGGAAAAGCCAGGAGATCACCAAAGTCATTAAAATGCATCCTCTGGGCATCATGAATGCCAAATTTCATGACAATCCATCCTATAATTGTCAAGATATTTCACTGAAAGCAAAAGATGTCACCCAGCTGGTGGCACTAGGGAAAAAGTCAGGGAATCACCAAAGTCAGTAGGACTCGTCCTCTGGGAACCATTGATGTCTCTACCGAATTTCATGTCAATCAATTTGAAGGACTGATAGGCCGACATTGCCATCCCCAGAGCTGTGACTAAAAATTGTCCAAATGAAGCTCAGCGAAAGTTCAATCAACGACAATCTTCATACTTACTCTATTTATTGAGATTTTTTCATTTCCTGTTTCCAACTCGATCAGCTGATTGATGGCGTTCACATCTTTCCCTTCAGCCAGTCAGATTTTGCCACAACCTCTGTGAGCCAATAATCTTGCTGCTTTCAGCTGTCATCTGTGTGAGACTGATGTTACCACAACCAGCTGTCTCTGGGTCCTTCCAGTGAGCTAATCAGAAGCTCCACATCACACCCGCCCAGATCCTCAGCCGGACCTGTTCTTCACCATGTTCGAGGATATTCCTGTATGGCTCATGGCGACACTATGGACATCACAGTGGGGTCTAGTCGCCAAAGACTCCTCACATATCTATATCTATATAAGAAATGTATTTCTTATCAGTTTTTTAAGCACCCTTTTCAATTAATCTCTCCTGACTGAAAAAAAAAGGTCAAATAATTCAAATCTATCAACATGTATATTTCATCATCGGCACATTTTCAGAACTGAGCCACTGCAACAAGAGGTACTTAGATTGTTACCACAGCTGTAAGTGCCATTTGTCTTACTGCCACTGCCAGCAGAAAGCAATTACTGTATATCTCTTGAACGGTCTGTAAAATTAATTGCTTTGATAAGCAGGTATACCGTCATGCCAAGAAAAACTGTTTAGGTCATCATGAAAGGGTGAATTTGATCATTTTGTATAAAACACAATGAAACTCATTTTTAAGATAACTGATGACAGTGCCTTTTTCTACTGACTGTTTGGCCTTTATGACAAAATGGTAGTAGATATTTTTGTCACACTGAATACATTTTAGCGCTTATTTAGTTTACTTTAATACAAATGCTGCAACAGGGAGCAGACCTAAATAACATAATTTAATGTATTTAATTGTGGTATTACATAAAATAAATCAAATAAATAAATATTGAATATAGCTTAGCAATGAGATGATAATCCGTGTGCTGGTTATCACTTTAACTATGAAGATTTTTTTTTTTTTAATGTAGAAGCATTAAATACAAATTTGCCCCCACTGCTAGAGCGACAAAAACGCGCACACCCACATTCATCAGATGTATGGCCAGTGGATTAGATTCAATCAAATCACAGCACAGCACCTCACATTACAGATTCTGAACCTTTTTATGAAATTATTTTTGAATATTTTTTTGCCCAAGGTTTTAGGCACATACACATTGCCCACAATTTTAGCTAAACCATTTAGCTCATCCTGCGCACTGCAGTAGTGACAGAGAAATACATGGACTTTAATGGAATAGTTAAATATCGGAAAATAGAGTTAGATGAGAAGATCTATACCAATTTCATGTCTGTATGGTAAAGTAGATGGTTACTTTAGCTTAGTATGAAGACTGGAAACAGGGGGAAAAGCTAGACTGGCTCTGTCTAACGGTAACAAAATCCACCTGCTGTACCAGGACCACTAAATCTCATTATTAACATGTCAAAATGTAAAAATAACAAGTTCTTACACTTTCTTACAGGGGGTTTATGTGTGGGACTATCTCTTGGTGGGTAGCAGTGACTTCCTGGAATCTCTGTAAAGCCATATGGAAACATATTTGTGTCTTACATGTTTCACAGGATTCTAGGCCAAATCTTTGTGGTTGGTTGTTGTGATAATCTTTTGATCTTTTCACTTGGCCCCGGACATAATGAGGTCAGAGGTGAAGCTCAGCAACAGAGAAATGACCCTGGAGATAGTGGGGATTCACTATGTTGTTCAAGCTCACTGCAGTAGGGCAGATGTTTGAATCCTGGCCTTGTGGCAACATATTGGAAATCCTCATTTCAGGGGCAACAGGATTTTTATCCACTGTGTGTTGGTCCCAAATTATAACATGTGCTTTACTGTAAATAAACCTAGTATTAGGAGCATGTTATACAGTTTGATCCTGTGTCACTGACAGTGTCAGTATCACGTTGACCTGACTGTTGCCAGGTCTCTCTGCTTCATTGAATCAATAGAACATTACTTTATGTTATGGGGAAGTTTTCAGTACATTTTCTCTCACTTCCCTTCCCTCCTCTTTACTGTCTGTTTAGTTTATTTACTCAGTACTGCAGTCAGTGTATAAGATGTCATCATTAAGGGCACCAGGATGTCTCTTCCTGCCTCCGCACTGCTCCATATCAATTCCCCTTTTCCCACTCACCACTTCTTCTTTAGGCCTGCCTTTTTCTCCCTCACATCACTCTGCCCTTATTTAATCCAGCTCTTTCCATCTTTAACCATGTTTCTTTGAGAGCTGCAGACTGAAGAGTGCAAATTACATCCTGACACCTCCAGTTAGCCCTCGTCCCACACTCTGCTTTTCACTGGGTACATCAGGCCACAGCCTCTGTGCTTTTTCTTAGAAAAGAAGATGTAGGTGTTCTATAAACATCTGTGCACTTTTTATTAGAAATAACCCATGGTTCTTTGCTTCGTTTGGTGGGGCTATAACCTAGTATTGCAGGTTATCGCACGCAAGTATTTAATTGACTGATCGCTAAGCCCCCTTTGTTACTGTTGCTCCTCCTGTCAAGCTTTCCTCTCTCACATGGCATGCATGAAGTTCACACTAATGGTGGCAGATTTTTAACACTTAAAATTTGAAATGATTCTGAGTGATGAATGCTCCTTGATTGCAGACAGAAGTAGACAAAAAGCAATTTCCAACTGGCAATCATCCATTTGGCAGACAGTTACTGCCACTAGCTACTGTGTATCTAGCGAGCTAATTAAGATAACGTCAGCTCCATGAGTTGGTTGAAAAGGTTGAACTGCATCTCTGGTTGACTTTTGATTATTTCCAGCTGACTCATTTTAAACAAAATCCCGTAAAAAGGGTCATAAATATGGACTTGATCTACATGCATAATATCATGCTGAAAGACTGGTCCCTGGAAAAAGGTAGCTTCCTCACCATTTTTTAAACACATATATTTATTGATTTTCAGTGTATAACAGACTTATTTTGACAATGTTATAGACACAACATTAACCCTTTACCCTCCAGTACTACAACAACATTACATTTGTAATAATAAATAATAAACAAAATTATAATGACAGTACCCCTCCTACCCCAAGAGGACAAAAACAACAACAACAACATAGACGCGAGTACAATACGTTTAGCAGTAAAGGAATACAGACAAGAATGAGTGAGTAAATAATGATAGTACATGTTACTAAAAATAAAAACAACAACAACATAATAAGAGAAAACAAAATACAATTAGATAAATAAATAAAGAGTTTCTGCTTCTCAATGTGGCTCCCCACCAATGATCTGCTCTCTCTGAGCTTCCTCACCAGTTGATGATCCACATAGAAGACATGAAAATAAAGAAACAGCATTATTCTTCTTACCTATATGTATTGTCAAACAATTTTCAATTTTAATGTCAACCAGTGTGTTTGGCAAAAGTAACTCTATCTCAAGTAATGTTGGCCGGGGCTGCTGGAGTGTAAACTTCCCCAAATCCAATAAAGAGCAGGTCAGAGCTGCTATTGTTAAACTGACTGCTGCCAGCATAGATTTCTCATTCAATGTATTGCAGAATACTGTTTTAGTTTCTTCAGTTTTGTGTCCCACCCTGAGGCTGAGGCAACAGCATAGTTCTTTAACTCTGCTAGGAAGACTTGCATCATATTACTTTTGATTTTGTGTGTGTGTGTGTGTGTGTGCTGCTTGTGTAACAGTACAGCCTGTGTTTGTTAACGGACTGACCAGATGTGACAAAGGAAGGAAAGGGAGAAAGAAGGTGCCCTAACTGCAACAATCCTCTCTAATATCAGTGAATATGGCGCATGCTACTGTAGATAAAAAACACTCACAGAATTCCATGTATACAGTGTAGATATGGGACGCTTCTTAAATAGCTCACGAATTGAGCTCACAAATGCTCCAGATGCAGAATAAGCAGCTTAGAATTATTTCATTCTGCAAACAAAATAGAGCTTCTTTATATTTTACATCTTAAGAATACAAAGTACCTGTCTGTGTCAGGTCAAGTGTTTCTGAGAACATCTTGAATATAGATTTGCTCCTTACGACAAACAACCCATGTTCAAAATGGGTTGTCAGCTCCTATCTGCTGATACTTATTCCAGTGAGGTTATGTTTAGACGACTCGCCCTGAATAGGCAGCTGAGACACAGATGGGTGAAATTGTTGTTGTCACTGCTGTTTTTGTAAGGTTTTTAGCCACGCTAGCGGCATGGCTCTATGGATGGAAATGTTGGTCCACCACTTTGGTCCATATCTCAACAATTATTGGATGGATTGCCGTGAAATTTTGTACAGATCTTCATGGTCCCCAGAGGATGAATCTTATTATCCCCTGATTTATCCTCTGGCACCACCATGAGGTTGATGTTTGCGGTTTAGAGTAAAATACCTTGAGAACTATTGGGTAGATTGCTAAGAAATTTGTTACAGACATTACAAAGTCCCTTGTGGATAGATTATATGACTTTGATGATCCTCTAACTTTGCCTCTAGCACTGCTGTGAGGTTGACATTTTTGTTTTTCATTGTAAAATCTCAACAACTACTGGATGTATTGCTGTGAGATTTGGTACAGAATAGATATTCAGGGTCCCCACAGGATCAGTTGTGCTTACTTTGATCCCCAGATTTTTCAACAAGTACCATCATCAGGTCAAAATTATCATTTGTCAGATACTTTGGTTTATGACTAAATATCTGCAAAACTAATGACATTCCCACTGACCTCAGCTGTACCTTGTATTTAGTGCTAATTAGTAATTACTAGCATGCTAATACTCTCAGATAAGATGGTGAACATCATAGTTGCTAAACATCAACATGCTAGCATTGTCATTGTGACCAAGTTAACATGCTGTGACCATTCTTCTCAAAGCACCATCAGTACAGCCCATGGCTGTACACCATGGCTGTAGACGCTTGTTTTGTTCAAATGACACCCCACCCAAAATCAGTCTTGAATATCAAACTTGACTTGAAAATTCACAATCGTGCTTGTGAGCTGAAAGTCTCCAAAATGGTGGTTCATGGCTAAAACATGATTGAACACTACAAGTAAGCTTGTTAACTAGACTGACTAGTTTGTTAACTAAAAGAGAAAGGAATACAATTGTACTGTATATTTCTGTATTCTCATGCATGTGAAGAAACGTGCTATCATTGAGGATCAGGGGTTATTTGCAGTCCAGGTTTATGGGCCTTGCAGAGCACGTGGTGGCAATAACATGAATGCTGCCTAACAATGTACATAGTGATATGGCTGTGTGGGAATAAACTGGATTGTCAGCTGTTAAGTGAAGGTCAGCTGGTGTAGACAATGTGACAAGCAAGTAGTTATTTTGGATGACTTGAAGTAATGCAGAACGTTATATAGCTAACAGAGATAAGACAATAACACTCATACCTCTCTTCCATTTACCTGTTGTAGCAACTTTACAAATAGGTACCATGCTTTTCTTCCAGTGTGCTGGGGTGGACACAAATGTCAAGAAGTTGACATGACGTTCTATCTTTGTTGCGATATAATCTTCCTTTGAAACACACCAGGATGTGGCTACTGTACCAGTTAGCAAATACTCGACTTCCTGCTCCAGTCACTTGTTCAGTTTGGCTCACTGCCGTTTCATGCTGGGCAGGGCAGCGTACACTCAGCTTGTGTGCGTATGTTTGCAGGAAACAGCTGCCTAGGGTTTCATATGTGGGGGCAGATGAGAGACACTCAACCCTAAAGTCTATGTGTGGGCCAGAAAACCAAAACTATGAACTAAAACACAGACTGGCAGAGTGGGGTGATCAACAACAATAAATGGTCCTTTTTGTCACTAAATGTATGAAAACGTTTGGCCAATGAGTTAGCCGGGTTATATTTGTTTGTATTAAATTAAGTGTAACCCTTGTCAAGACCACAACACGGTTTGAACATAATAAACTAACTCCAACATCCATATCTACCAAAAACTGAGCCCAAACTGGCATGGCTGCAATTTTGTGTTATTTGATGAAAATAGATATTTGTAATACTGTTTGCAGTAAGGACATGGCAATATGAGAGTATATACAGTTGTATAAAGGGAGTGCAATGCAGTTTTGAGTGACTGGAAAGTTGAACTCAAATAATCTGTGAATCATATGTGAAAAAGTTGATTTAAACATATTTGTGAACATGACACTGTCCTCACTATTTGGATGGACTTCTAAACATTCGCTGAATAAATCAGTAAACTTCTGTATGTTTGCTGATTAAAATGAACCACCCCACTGACTGAATATATATAGAGTCCAATGAATTAATTCCTCTTCTTTCAGGTTTTGAATTATTAGCAAAAAAATGAACTGACCCACATAATGACTTGACTTTGTTTTCTGAAGTTTAAAATTGATCTAATTAATTACAAGATCTAAATGGATCTGAACCATGCCAAGCTAAAAGAGAGGCACCAGAACACTTCACAGGGGGAAACAAGCACTCTGCTCTGGCTGGCAGATTTTATCTTTGCTGATGCCACAGGTGTAAAAATTCAGATGTTGCTGATAGATGAGTAAATGCCAGATATTGCAAACAACCATTAGCCATTACTGTTGCCATTAAGAGAATGGTTCCCGTTAATCTGTGAAATCCAATACATGTGTCATGTTGCTGAGATTGCTGCTGAGCTTGAACTGTTATTTTCTGCAGCTTTGCGTATTAAATCATTAAAAAAATAGCTATCGACATACAGTGGCTCTGATGATCAGTTAGAAACACCTTTACAAAGTGGGTAAACACACTTATAGACAAAGCATTGTTTATTAATTTCATACCAAAGTCAAGTTTCACAGCAGAAGATCCACAGTGCCAGTTGGTGGGATGCTCAGGAAGTGCACTACATATATATATTTCATTTAAATTTGTGAATTTGATTTAGATTCAAATGCAGTATTAAAGGTACTCAGCTTGGAGCTTTTGTGGTAGCACTGAGTATTACATGTGACATACTTTATGATTCACAGTAACCAAACAACTCTGCAAATGGAAAAAAAAGTACTCATGCACTCCACTGCTTGACATGTTTTATCTAAGCGAGGAACCCACAACCAATAATAAACTTGATTATGTAATGGAAATGTGTTTGCATTTGAGCTTTTGGTGAAGAATAGGTTAGAGATTAGTGGCATCATTATTGGATGACTGCAGGATGTCAGTGGGGCTGTTTCATTGATATAATATTAGTGTGCATTCACTGGCTGGAACCCATTATTGTGTTCACTGTATGTATTAAACATTATTTTCTATGTCAGTTTGTTGATGTTGTTGATGATGATGATAATAACAATAATGATGATGGACACCATATTACTGCGCAAACCGAACTATCATTGGGAGAAAATGGCTCCTTTGTACAAATGATGAGTCAAATGTGTAGAGTGATTGTATATGGAGATGACAACTCATCAAACGACATTATGGGACAGATGAATCCCACAGCGTCTCTAATTGAAAGAGATTATGTTCATGCACACATTTGTGAGCAGGGGCGTCACTTTGTGTTGGAAATTGGTGGGGACATAAGGGCTCAGATGAAAAAAGCTTTTTTAAACGGTCTTCAACATATGCGATTTTAGGTAATGTAATGGGGGGATCAGTAGGAGGTCAGAGTCGATAATTATGGCAGGTCAGAAAAAAAATTGCATAACAGCGCATCAAACGGGCATAGGCTACTAGGCTACAGAGTTGACAATACGAAAATACTCAGCATAAAGCGCACAACAACGTCGACTGCACAAGTAACAGACATCCATATGCATCACATCCACAGCTGCAACACCATGTCAATCAAACAATGCCAATATCACATCTACTGAAAGCACCAGTGCATGTCAGTCAGGCCAGCGATAACGATATCCAATATCACTGCCCTAAAATATGACAAAATAGAAACAATTGAAGGAATAATGTTAATAACGTTAGCTAAAGATAATAAATCAACCTTACGTTTAGATGTTAAGTTAAACTGCCTTGTTGTTTCAATGCTGCATACTTTTTTAAATTATAGAAACAGAGTTCACAAGAGTTCATGAGTCAAGTTCAACCAATCATGACTCACTCTAAGCATAAGGTTTAAATATGTGAGAACATGAATTAGACTGGAGCAGGGATTAGATTATTTCTATTTATTTATCAATACTAATTTTAAAACAAACTCAAATCATTGATTTGATTTTTTATTAATTCTTTTAAAATTCCACACAATGAATCAATACATTTCACACAATTAAACTCAAATATCACCATAGGTGTCATTTATACTAAGAAAACTTGGACAAGAAGAAACTAACCCTAACCCTGATTGGCACATGCATGTTTTTGGGTCATTTTAGAATCAGTAGGCTAGGGGGGATTTTTTGTTAGCTTACGTTACGTTTTTTGGACAATACTTTGTTTCTTCTATATTTACACTTCATTGTTTTCTTATTGTGCAAAGCATTCTCATTTGTTAGTTAACATTTCTCGGTGCAAGCTACTTTTCAGAACATTTTTAACAAATTAAAAAAAGTGAAGGTAAGGTGACCCAGAAGTTGCAAACTACAGTATATCTCCTGATGCACCCATCCTAGTGCTTGATGATTTTAACCACTGTAGGAACTTTCACCAGTATGTCACTTGCCCAGAGACACAACAAAATTCTGGACCTGTGTTATGGTTCTGTTGAAAATAGTTGTTGAGATATTTCTGTCTGGAACAAAGTGGGGGTCCGACCGCTCGACACTGCCATCCCCAGAGCCACCCCGCTAACATGGTCGTAAAGTATGAAAACTAAGGCGAACCAAAATATTTTCAGAATAGCCTAACATAGGACCAACTGCTATCATGTGACATAAATTTCATACTTAGCTCACATGACAGCAACTGAACATATCTCCATGGCAACTTAGCAAACTCCACCCACCGATGAAGGCTATGTGATGTAGCTGAAAGCCCTGAAAAATTTCCCAAGTAGCCCATTATTGGAAAACATTTTTTGTTTATGGATAAAACAGTAATATTTGATGTAACATTAGAACAATATATTCACACTTACTACTTAGATAGCTAACCATATCTTTACAGAGGAGCAGTGTGCTTACGCGTCCTCTTCAGCTCTAATTGGCAGAGCCACGCACGCACCTGTGACCGCATAACATTTCATCTAGATGGAAATGTTCCCGCCCTGACAGAAGTCACTGCTCACGCGCTTGACCGACTTGTTTGCTGATGTTAGCTAAAGCCTACAAATTCACCTTTTGTGGCTCTTGACCTCATTATAAAGGTGCATTATCAATCACATAAATTATTTATGATTATTAATAATTATTAATATTTATTTGGTATGTGTTAAACAGAATACTGGACTATAAAGGCCTGTAAAGGTACTATATAAAGGTGCACCACCAGGCCGCGCCACTGGGAGTGTGGATGCTCTCCCTCTCTCCCCACTTCTTCTTGTTTTAAGTGCTCTGACGTCACCAACCTGCAATTGAGCGAATGAACTAACGAACGACCGAGTCCCTACCGGAGCTACCGGGAGGCAGTAGCGTTACAGAGCGAGTTCCCGCCGCCCGCGCCGGAGGAGCCAAACGGAGGAAGGTCCACTGTGAGCCGCCGCGAGAACGCCGTGCTGGAATCAAACGATGCGAGCGCTGCTCACCGCCGCCCAGTAACACACACTATCGACGAGTGGAGAAGAAGAGAACCGTTACCGTGATTTACCGACAGACACACAGAAGAGAGACGGAGGACGGACGGACAGACCACCACCGAGAAACACGCCTGAGAAAGAAACAAACAACTGCGGTGGCTGCATCGTGTTGTTCTTGCGCTGTGGATCAAACCGAGTGGATCCTTGATTTAAATGCTTTAACGGCGCCGTGTCCCCGGCTTGAGAGCGAGAGAGAGGGAGCAGCCCAGAGAGCGAAAGAAAGAGACAGAGGGATCATACAGGGACCGAAGGCACAGCACAGAATAGGAGGAAATTAACCAAGAAAGAAAAAAAAACGGATTTGCAACCAGCGTTGTTTCCACACACAAGTTTCATTGAATCCACCTTTTCATTGCTTTTTCTTCCGTGGATCCCGGTATCTGTAACGCTATCAAGCTGTGTTCTCTAACCATGGGATGTACTCTGAGCGCAGAGGAGAGGGCGGCTCTGGACCGGAGCAAAGCCATCGAGAAAAACCTCAAGGAGGACGGTCTCACCGCGGCTAAAGATGTTAAACTGCTGCTGCTCGGTAAGAGACGCCGGTTGAATTCCCTACCGAAGGGCCTGTAGAGCCGTGGCTGAGAAATGAAACGCTTGTGTGGGGAGTGAAAGGTGTGGTGTAGGGGGGTGGGCGTTCGGTAAGACATCACCATCCCTGAAGATAGTGGTGGAAATAAAGTCATCATAAGCTAAAAAAAAAACAGCGATATGAACAAAAATCCAATATGTGGGCTAAGAGGCATTGATTTAAATTGATTTTGCCTTCTAAACACACCTTCTTACTCCATCACTTTGAAGCCATCTGCTGTAAAATGATTTTATCCATTAAAGATATGCCAGATGGGCGTAATGTTGTTCTGCAGAATCAGTCAGTATGTAGGTAAAAGGTGGGAACTACATCAGAGATGATAACTGCAGATGGGTGCCAGGAAAAAAAATGGCAGTATGCAGCAATGGAGGGCCAAGCACAGACAGTGTTGGTTCGTTGGTTTAGGGTGGGAGATTCATTCATTGATCCTTTTGTGAGGAAGAAAGTAGCCTGTGAGTATTTAATCTATTTGACTAAGTTCAAAGATGGAGGATGGAAGGAGGGAATGAAAAAGGATGTTGAGGAAGAAAGGGTGCAGCCACTTTCTCCATCTCTTTATCTCCACCCCACTGCTGCTGTCCTTATTCACTTGGGTTTTTAAGAGGCTGATTCTCTCCCTTTCTTTCTCTCTCTCTTTCTGCCACCCCCTCCTCTCTCTCACTCTTGTCTCCATCTTGCTCACACACACATACACACACACACACGTACAAACACAGGCATACACCCTGTTTACATTGTCTTCTTGTCTCTTATCCCTCAGGGGCTGGAGAGTCAGGGAAAAGCACCATCGTCAAACAGATGAAGTAAGTCTCTCATAAGCACGGTCTAATAACCCTATAGTGTGTATGTGTGTCCCTCTCTCACTCTTTCTTTCTGTTTCACACACACACACACACACACACACACACACATATATATATATATATGCAGCTTGATCTCAAAGTCTGTACCTTGATTTTGTGTCGTGTTTTTTGCTTGGAAAAGCAGGACTGTTGACCCTATAGTACCCCTGACCTCAGCCCTGGCTGGCCTTGTCAAATGTCTGACCACGCTTCACTCTTTCAACCCTCGTCAAGCATCTGATATCGCTCTATGTGGGTGGAAAGATGTAACAAATTGGGGGTGGGGGGAGATGTAGGTGCAGGGTTTTTGCGTTGAAAAGGGTGCTATATCATTATTATATGGACTATGCACACAGACTCTGTTCTGTCACGGTCTACACACTCATCTTCACTTACATCCAATGATAATAGAAGTAGCATTTACCAAACTGCTTTGAAATTGTTGCTTTTCCTGCATAAGCTTGCATTACTGTAGTTAAACGGTTCAGATTTGAGGTGTGGCCTGTCACCAGATCTGGTTAAATAAAAAGTAATCCTGGAGCAAATTTAAGTAACCAATTGAAACAGACTTTTTAGTTGTACTCGCGCATTATTGGTTTTAGTATTAGTTAGAGGATTTTGGACAGGGGCAGTCTTTAATTGATATCACGTAGTTGTAGGCTATGAATGCTTAAGGGTAGGATAAGACGTCCTCAGATCTGCTTTGCTTCCCTCCTCCACGTCAATGATTCTGCAATCTCAGTTGCAGAGGTAACCTCCAATCACACACTTGTGCATTGATTGTCCACTTTAATGCTGCTGTAATGGTATACATTGTAAGTTTTTCTATTAAGCTATAGTAATACTATGTGAAGGGATTAGTTAGGTAGTTAGTTTGTGTAGACAGCACAGAATTCAATATTTTCCACCTACCTTAAGACAAATGTATGTTAATATTCCCACACAGGTGACGACTACTCTCTTCAGAACTTAAACAGTGAGTTTTAATCGGCAACTGTTTTCACAGTCGATTCATCGTTTAAGTCATTTTTTTTCTAGCAAAAATGCCAAATGCTGTTTTATATCATTGGAAACTGAATATCTTTGGGTTTTGGAGTGTTGGTCGCACAAAACAAGACAAGACCCAAATTGTATTGGGCTTTAGGAAGTTGAAACTTTATAGACCATTCATTAAGAAAATAATTGTTAATTGCAGCCATAACCCAAAATATTAAAGAGGTACTTTTTCTTATGGCACCATCAGTTGTCACTGGCTGCTGTAGCCTAGAATACCTTTAGGTAAATACCATGTAGCCTGTTGGCTGTGTCAGTGTCTGTGAAGGCCTTACTTACTAACCAGGGGTCAGTCCAATATAGCTCACATAATACCGCCACTGTACTCCTGTTTAACTCCTGTAGGGACTTAACGTGTACCTGTGGTACTTAGCAGTGATTTTAGTGACTTAATTAAAGCCTTCTTGTTTTTTTTTCTCCTATGGTATTATTATAATGTTCTTATAATACTCCTTTAGGGACTTATCTGTGGCGATTAGTGCAGAGTTTCTTGTAAACGTATCATACTAATAGTATTTTTGTATTTACTATATCACTGCAATAATCCTATAATATATCTACAGGATTTAGGCTACTATAGTTCTTGGTCGGTTTCACATCAGCTGGTACATCAGTAGTATACTCAGCCCCCCCTCCCTTCCTGTCATTTTATCTGTAATCCTGTCGTGACATATGGTTTTTCTTCAATCTCCTCTGCTGCGTCATTTTACAGACAGCCGAGTGCGTTTTAGCCGATAATAGGCTTTGGTTGTGGTCATATAGTGACATATCACATGAGGACATGATTCAGTGGATCCAGATGAGCCTGTTTCTCAGCTGTTAATGGTAATTCCAGCAGCACAGCACATTCTGCACACTGACTGACCAATGCTTCCAGTGGGTTCATTGAATATATATAGCAGGCCATAACCTTTGGAGCAACTGAATTCATTAAATGCATTGGACTGTTCTAAATCACACATCTATGTGACATGGAGTGATGCAAATGAATGTTAATAGGTGGCTGTGTTAGTCCAGGTGTAAGCCTATTGTGCTAATTGTGCAGATATTATAGGAAGTGAACCATAGGGTTTTTGCTGCTTTACACACCAAAGACACTCATTATGGGTGTATAAGATGACTACAGATACAGTATTTTTTTGACAGAAAGAGAGCCGGTTTCCTTTCAGCTGGTTCGCACCACACTCGCTTCTTTCAATCATTCCAGCCCTGCCACCTCTGTGTTTCTGTGTCTGATTACAGTCTGCAAGCTATTCTTGCTTATGCTTATGCATGAGTTGATGAAACTGCATCTGGCTGACAACATTGTCCGTTACTTGTTGAAAAATCCACGTTTTTATTGAATACACACACTGCATGCAGAGGCCACATTATCTCCAGATAAAAAGCAATTTGATACAATGTGCCCCACCAAAATCTCTTCCTGATAAGGTGTACTGACCATGAATGATTTGTTGTGGCCATGTCAGAAGTTTTACACCAGCCAGATATTTTCAAAGTGCCAAATACTGTAAATGCAGGAGGGCCACCTTTTCTGTTTGCCGCAAAAAAATGTCTTCCAAACTGGAATCATTGCTTGAGTGTATGAATATTTTTCTCAGTGTATACTAGTGTTTGTATTTCTTTACAAAGGGCATCTGATATTATAGAGAGGGAGACTGCTTTTCAAGTGGTGGACAGCACCCTGCTAGGGAAGCCTTTACGTTCCTGTTCAGAGACGCTCTGCTATTTCCGGAACCGCATCAGAGGAATGGAAAGCCCTTACTGCATTTTCTTTCACAGTGCTTTGAACATCTGGGGCGTGCTCAAGTGACCAATTGTGTGTGGGTGTGTGTGTGGGTGTGTTTGTGTGTGTGGGTGTGTTTGTGTGTGTGGGTGTGTTTGTGTGTGTGTGTGTGTGTGTGTTTTCTTCAGAGAGAGAGACAGAAAGACAGAGATGGGTGGATTAGATTTAGATTTCGTTTTTATGGTGTGTGTATATTGAGCTGCAGTGTGTGTCGCAGCTGTGCATGTGATCTCAGTGAGTGGAAATAAGGAGTCTATTACCACTCTGTACGGTACAGTGGAAAACTACTGCAACTGTGTCCACCAAAGACTGCTAGTTTTGAGTCTATTCTATAGGTTTTTGAAGGAAGTGACTTTTGACATGTGCTTTGGCTAAAATAATTTTCCTGACAGTGCAGTCGTGTCTTCCAAAACTCTCCTTTGCTGGAGAAACATGTGAATGACTGGATGGTGTGTGTGTGTGTGTATACATATGTACACGATCGCCTATCAGTGAGTGTAATATTTGGGCCAGCAACCCGAGGGACTTGGTCATGTGTGAACAACATATCTCCATCTCGTGCATAGAGCCGTGCGTGTGTTTATGTGTGACACCATCTGTTTATGGAGACTGTGTGTGTTTAGACGTGTGCAAAGGTTCTCTCGCTGCCCAGCTGGCAAACTGACCTCTCCAGCAGTGCTCACTGTGTGTGTGAGTGTGTGAGAAAAAATAATTTAATGTAGTAATATTTTCATAGAATTGAGCAGAACCAAGGAAGCCACTACCTGGCACAGCCACTGAAAAAATGGTGGGAAAAGATTAGAGGTTCTAGCCAGTGGTGGGTTTAAGTGGGGCCCCCCTCCTCTTTGTACTTTTCAAATTATGCATGAGTTGTTTTGCTCCATGCCCTTAAAGGCTCCATTTCAAGGGGTAGTTGTGTAAGGGCAAACTCCAGAGATGGGTGTAATTGTGCCTGGGAAGAAATGAATGACTCCTTGTTAAAAGTTTAGCTCATTAGTGTGAAGTGATAGCTAACATGAATTGTTCCTGAACAAGCCAGGGCTCTAACTTAACTTTTTTCACCACCATCTCAACCCGTCCCAAAATACAATTTAAATTGTCCCAAAGTAAATGCTGGCCATGTGTGTATATATATATATATAACATTTGTTACATATTCATATCATATTCATTCAATTCACAAAGAATTTTTACATCTGTAAACACTTTGTGTGTGAGTGAGAATTTGTTGTGTGAGAGGAAAAGAAACTAATTAAAATGCCATAGATGAAATCCCACTGAACTATTTGAGAATGCCAGGTTGTTGCCTTGCAATTTCAACAATAATCTGTTTAAGATTATAAAGATGCACTATATTAACTGACTGAGTGGTGTGGCCTCTGTGGTCTGCATTTTTTAGTTTATATGGTAAGTTTTCTCTTTAAAGACTTTTATTTCATATTGTGTGTGAGAAGGCCACCTGTCTGGCGTGCTCCAATTTGTGGAGGTTATGTAACCTTAAACTATTTCACACTTCCGACATCCCTCACTCTGAGGAGGGAGAGAGGGAGAGAATGACATCTTGGAATCTTATAATGATAGCTTAAATTTGTGATGTGGACTGTTTCTTTAAAAAAAACTGAAAATATGGTGTTGCTTGCCTTTCTCTGTGCTGATATTATTTTAGTGATTGTTGTCGAAAAACATATGATTAATTGTTTGGTTTTTTTCTTTAGGACACTTGATTATACACATCAAGTTCAGCTTCCTCGTCATGGTTGGCACCACTCTGGGGGGAGTGCTCCAAAATTTGACAGAATAACCCTAATGATGTCATCAGGGTTATCTTGACTTGGGCTTGGAGATTACAAATTTATAATGGGAAGCGAGTGTTACAAAATGGGGCGTTGTGTTTGGAAGACATGTATAAGGAAAGTGTAATGAAAGATGCTATCAAGTTGCATTATGGGAAATGTAGGATCCTGTGTCTTTGGAGCTTTATCCATACAGGGACTAAAAGTCAAGATATCTTGCCTCTGCTTTAATTTTGACCATTCTTTTTTAATCAGTCTTTTTGAGTCCCCCAACTTTACAGAAATACTAAATTGCTGGAGCACCACTTGAAATCAATTGACAGTCCTAAATTTAATCAGTCGTGTTTGCGTTGCATATGTTCGGAAACTACTTATTCAGCCCTCTGGCTGCAGTGTGGTCTCAGTGCTCTGAAAGAGTCTTCCTGACTTCTCTAGGCCACCAGATAGCAAGAGCAGTCGTACCATGACATCTTTTCATACCTGATTAAATCTCCAGGTAATTTCTCTTTCAATCATTAACAGTCTACAACCCATATAAAACTATATAAACTGCGAACATAAGACGTGATAGGATAAATGCAGTTTATGGGCGCTGAATAGCAGCAATAGAGATGGCCTCTACAGGGGAGAACCAATGATCTATCATGATTTCATCATCCTTGTTTATAGACGCTTGGATCACAGATCTGTGTTGTTGTTGTTTTTTTGTATTGTACAGTCATTTTGGAAGCTTATAGTTTGTGGTGCTTTTGAATTTGATCGCGTTAGACAGAAAGGTGTTTCTAATATTTTGTCTACCTCCATTCTAGAATCAAAAGCCTGTTGTTTCTTGCATTTTGTTTAGCTTCTTGGTTACTGACAGGTTGTGATTAGGCAATCTTTATCAGTTATCTGAAGTATGTTCCCCAGAGTGTTTACTAGGAAGTATCATTTCACAGCTGTTGCAAATGATAGTACATACAGAACAGTATTGTCGGGTGAAAACCTTTCATTTTTGTTTAGACTCTATCCACTGGGTTTTGGAAAGATTTCATAAGCTGAAGAGGTCGGACACTTTCCAAACCTATTAAAGGCAGCCGTCCGAGAAAACGAACCAACCTTGTATTCATTGACATATTTTTGTCAAATTGTTTTGATTAGAGTTTGGTAGCACTGAAAAAATGTGTCCTCTGATTTGAGCCAGAAACATCAAACCCATTCAGTCAGTCAGTCGCTGTGTGTGGAACATGCAGAGCTTCTCAGTCTCTGTCTTTCTCCTTTTCTTCATCTCCGGCTTTCTCTTTTACAGTGTATGTGTGTGTTTGTGCCACGCTGACATGATCGGAGGCGACTGGCCGAAGGGAGAACAAACGCTGTCCGTCCCTCACGGCTGCGCTGCTTCCCACAGGCTGTTCCCACCGTGTGTGTGAGTGTGTGTGTGTGTGTGTATGGTTTCTCTAGAACAGGAGATAATTAGGTTTAAGCCTCAGAAGAGGAGAATAAAAGGGGGAAGGGGAGGAAGATAGAGGGAAAAAAAGGTGGTGGTGTTTTGTGGAGAGAGGGGGAGGGGGGTTATAGATGGAGGAACACAGAAAGGGAGTTTTAATGAAGGAAACTAAATGCCTAGTGCATAGAAGGAAAGAAAGAGGAGCAGTCTGCAAGTGGGGATAGAAAGGAGTGAACTTACTGTAGAAACCAGGAAGTTTGATAAAGAGGTGGAAATAAGGCTGAGGAGAGAAGTGATGAAGAAGGAAGTAAGGGGAGGAAGAGAGAGGTGAGACTGCTCGGGGAGAAGAGAAAAAAAAGTGAAGAGAATTAGAGGGACTCCCAGCCGAAGCAACTGGGAGGAAAATTCAATTTTTCTTCTCAAAAAAGGGTGAAGTGATGTGGGAGTGTGAAAAGAAACAGGAGAGAGGAGAGGGTTAAGGGAGGATGAGTGTGAATGAGGTTGGGGAGGTAAGAGGAGGGAGGCGAAGCCATTTTGAGCAAGAGGAGAGAGACTGGCAAGTGAAAGAACATATTCTCACTTATTAAGCAAGCGAGAGGAAGTGGCAAAGGGAGACGGGGACAGGGTTGTGAAGGGTGTGGAGTGCAAAGGGTACTCCTCCTCTGGACTCTGTTCTCCTCGATAATTATTAGCCTCCTTTTCCTGGGATGGTTAGACGCAAGGAGAGAAAATAGAGAGCGGAAAAAAAGAAAGAGAGAGAGGGAGG
>NTHP01000363.1:527435-548028 GCA_003416845.1 Oplegnathus fasciatus | reverse complement strand
AATACCAGTACTGCATGTTGGTGATAAGTAAATACTGGCAGATAAATCAGCGCACCAATATATCTTTCCAACATTATCTTTACGCTTGAGTGAATTGTCAAGGCACAGCTGAGCTTCACTCTACTCTTCTGGTTGTACAGAACCGCAATTCAACCTTTAGTACGGACTCCTTTGAATAGCATCAGTGGATCTTAAGAGCGAGCCTTGAGCAATAGCTAGTGATTTATTTTTTTTTTTGAGTATGTGCCAGTGTGTACGTTACTAATGCATTGGCCTTAGGCTCCATTTTCTATACAGTAATTGCTTCAATGCATCCACACAATTCTTTGGGTGAAAATTCAGCAGCCTTACATTATGTGTGCGCATGCATGCTCAACCTTATTTGTTCAACGTCTGTAAACCTGCTTATAGAAATAAATGAAGTCGGAGGCAGAATGACTGCGTTGGTTGACAAAGACACACACACGTACAGTACATATAGCTGNTGGAGATGGAGATCAATTCCAGTTCAAGAGATTAATTTACATTTTGTTGCAGCTTAAAAAAAGAATTCCCTCTACCATCTTTCTAAATAACAAATCAAGACAGAAAGATGGGAGACAAAGTGTTTGGACTGATCCACACGCCTCATCTCTCTCCTCATCATTACAGTTGTTATTGTGGCATCTAATACACAATTTTAAGATAGAAGGACTGATGAAGAGAAGGAAATTAAGGACGCAGCTGCTATTCGACTGCAGCTCGTACATGCAGGCACATACACAACAACTGACATCAGAAAAACACTTTGTGTCTCGATGGACTCTTGAAGGGAGAGAGGGGAAGACGAGAGGAAGACGGAATGAATAGAGAGAGAGAGAGAGAGAGAGAGAGAGAGAGAGAGAGAGAGAGAGAGAGAGCTGCCTGTTGTTGTGGAAACCAGCTAGTTATCCTCATGGATTAGTGTGTGTGTGTGTGTGTGTGTGCGCGCGTGCGCGTGAACAACGCCCCTCTGATAATAATGTTCCCTCTGCTCGTTAAAGAATAAAACAACCTGCACATGTGCACACTTAAGTGTAGTTTAAAGTGGAGGTAAGTACGACAGGTCTCCTGTATAGTTTCCTTGACTTATTTTGGCTTTTGGCAAAAATTACAGTGCCCAGCTGTTTTAATTATTTAGCCTTTTTCTTTTTTTTTTAAATGAAAATATACATTTGTGACTGTTTTTTAAAGGTTTATGTCTTTAGTAGTAATCAATGGTCTTGATGAGGCAAAGACGTTGACTAACGCATCATTGCTTTTGGTCTGGAGCTGCAGCGATTCATTGATTTATCGATTCGTTGTCAGAAAAATAAAGAGTTTAAGTAATTTATCAGGCAAAATTGCTAAAGATTTAGATGTTTAAATGATTCCAAACGGAATGCATTTTAGTGTTGGAGTGTTAGTCAAATAAAATAAGGAATTTGAAGACATCACCTTCGGCTTTGCAAACTTGTAATCGCTAGATTAATCGATAATGAAAATAATCATTAGTTGCAGCCCTATTTTGGTCTTTTCATGGGATTTGTTGGCAATATAGATAATCCCCAGTCTTATCTTTTAAAATGTTTTTGCCGATGCCAACAATGGTGGGGCGTTGGCTTTCATATATCTTTGTATATCTATAGATTCTGTAATTGGAAAACATTATTTTTCAGATTAATTTGGGATCAATTTGGCAACTGCTGTATGGCTGATTTCATGGATCTGGCTCGTGTCTGCTGATAGGGCTCATGGGTATTCTTGTATATAAGGCCATTTAACCTACCACAGGGATGGAAAAAGATGATTTCACAGCAACAAACTCAATATAGCTTTTGTTAAATTATCTATGAGACTAGTGGCTAGTGAGGTTGTTGTTTACAGCAAAAGTAAAAAATTAAAATGCAACTTCACAGCACTAAAAATAATCCCAGAACCAGTTGCTCCTCCTAATTTGCTGCTCTGTTGCGGACTGACCCGAAAAACGTGTTTGACCCATTTTTTTGTACACTAATACACAGCTGGAGAAACACTTATCAATGAGAAAAAGGGCGCCTATTTTCCGTTACACTGATGTAAACTTTTAAATCAGCAAACTCGATAATAGTGAGGAACAAACAGGATAGGGATCATCACCCCCAGCTGTGTTAGGATGAGTCACGTATGAAAAGGATAAAGGTGGACATTGAGGTTGCTGCATGTGACTTCTGGTCTCAGCATGGCTTTGTCACAACAGAGCATGACTGCACTACACTACATAAGGCCTTTAACGCGTGTGTCCATACTATCAGTGTACAGGTGTGTGCCCAAACCTGTGACACACACGAGGTATTTGATCAGAATATTAAGCTTTGAATTGGCGTGTGTGTGTGTGTGTGTGTGTTATTATAGATTCCTTCCAACCAGGTTAAGAAGGTCATTGTATGGACAGAGCCTCCAGTACACACACTCTCATTCAGATGTTTGAAGTTTTTAGTGCGTTTCTGTGTGTTGTTGTGAGTGTGTGCGTGTTTGAAGTGTGTGTCAGTCTGCCACCTTCCTGCAGTGCTGAGCTCCCTTTGATTTTTGTTCCCTCCCTCTCTCCTCCCTCCCCTCCTCCTCTTTTGTTATTTTCAGCATCCTCCTGTTGTCTCTCCCCTCCTTGCATCCTCTCTCATTTTTATTCCTCTCTTCTTTTTTTGTCATTTTATTTCTTCTCTGCCTGTCTCTCCTTGTCACTTCCTAACGTCATATCATCGTTTCACCTTTTTCCTCTCTTGTCCTTCTTCTCCGTCACCCTCCCTTCTCCTTTTTCCTATTTCTTTTATCTCTTCTCATCATCTTCACCTTCTCTCATGTAATCCTGTCATGGGAGTTTTCTCTCGGTTTCCCGTTAGCATTATGCTCATCAGTCCATTCTGTTCAGCAAATCCAATAGATCAATAAACTAAGCTTTGTATAAGGCATCTGATTGGCTAGTTCAATCAATTCATCAAGACATTCGACCTTTAATCCCACCCCCCAATGATGAGAGGTCATTAGTCTGTGGGTTACTGCAGCTGGCTAATTAACACACACACACACACACACACAAGCACACTGTGAGGATTTTAGGCCAGCTGTGTGTGTACGAGTGTATGCAGAGAGAGAGAGACAGAGAGATAAATATAGTTAACCAGAGAGAAAGGAGAACAGAGAGAAAGAGTCTGCCTCATGAAAGTGAGATTGTCACAGCAGAGAAATGAACCGTATCCTAGCAACAGAGAGGACCATGATCCTGTACCTGAGATTTGGGGAGTGTGTGTGGTTTTTTTTGCACGTATTTGTTTCCATGTGTGTTATAGGTTGAAATCTTGAGATGTTATTTATACTATCGATGTACATTTGACACCCAGTTTTTCAGTATTCATAGAAGAAGAGATCTTTTTATCCACAAGCACTCAGTTTCACTTGGATACTGGAAGTTGTCCAGTACACTGACTGACAGTATTCCACTGTTGGCTGCACTGAGGCAGCGTGGCTTGGTTCAGTAGCTTGTTTCACTGTCACTCTGTGGTTTGAATCTGAGGACCAGCTGGGACCTTCCTGTGTACAGTTGGCATGTTCTCCACCGCTCTCCCACTGTCCAAAGACACACAGGTTTGCTGAATTGGCCACTCTAAATTGCCTGTAGGTGTGAATGTGAGTATGAATGTGTCTGTCTGTGTGTGCCAGCGCCTGCGATAGACTGGCAACCAATGCATACTGGGACAGGCTCCAGCATCCTGCGACCTTGAACAGGCTAAGCGGTTTAGAAAATGGATGGATGCCTGACTCAGTAACATCTCAGTGATACTTAGTGAGGAGGAAACAAGCATTGTACATTTCCCCAAGAGTGTGTGTGTCATCAAAATGTTAGGTTAGGTGACCTGTGGATCATTCGATGGACATCACTTCATTTTGGGCACACTGTTAGGGCAACTAATGTTTTTTTCTGTCACTGATTGTCTTCTTGATTATTCAAGTAGTAATTTTTTCTATGAAATGTTAGAAGAATAGTGAAATATGCCCATTATATTTTTCAGATGCCTTGTTTTAAGCAATGCTAGCTGCGTGGCTCTATGGATGGCAATGTTTGTTGGTCACTTTGGCCCAGACTGAAATATCTCAGGTACTGGATAGATTGCCATTAAATTTAGCACGTTCATGAAATCCTAATGACTTTGGAGATCCCCCAAGTTCTCCTGTAGTGCCATAATGAGTTTGATATTTTTGGTTTTTAGTGAAATGTCTGGACAACAATTAGATGGATTGCCATTAAATTTGGTACAGCTATCCACGTTCCCCTCAGGATGAATTGTAATGCCTCAGGTGTAGACTTAACTTTTCATCCAGCACCGTCAGCAGGTCTAAATTTTATGACAAAAATACCTGCAAAACTAATGACATTCCCATCAGCCTCAGTTACTGAGTGCCAAATGTTAGCATGCTAACACACTAAACAAAGATGGTGAACATGGTAAACATTATACCTTATTAGCGTCAGCATGTTAGCATTGTCATTTTGAGCTGCTAGCGTGGCTATAGACTTTTAGTCTTGTTATTCGATCAGCTGTTCAAATCAAAGATATTCAGTTTAATATCATATATGACAAAGAAAGCATTCCATATGCATGTTTGAGAGGCTGGAGGAAGTGAATTTTGGGCATTTTTGCTCAGAAAATTACCACTAATCAGCTCTACACACTGTATGTATATTTAAGAGACAGTCTCATAGGATTTGTCACAGGGCATTCAGCCATGTAGATTAGTTCTCAGACACATGTGGTGTGTGTGTGTGTGCCTGCATGTACATATGATTGCCACTCACAATGTGTTTTTGACTCTACTCAGCTACAGCCTCTCATTCTATTGCCCTCTTGTCTTCCCTGTGTGTTTGTCTGTGAACCAGCAGTGCCTTTTAGATAGAATAAATCCTGCAAAACACGTCAGAGTGCATAACATCAGAAAGGCTCAGAGTAGGGCCTTTAGGGGAGGCAACACACACGCACTCGCACCCACACACAACTAGTTCTCTACCAGAGCTCCATAAATCGCCCTGAAGCTCTCTAAAACCACAGATATGCACACACACACACACACACTTAATACATGGCCTCTCTCTCGCTCACCTCCTCACTGTGTTTGCCAGACTGGTGCTGCCAGCATCATTTGACAGGCACATGGACCTGTCTCGCCACGCCAAGCCACAACACCGCACCGCTAAGAACAGGACCATGATGCCTTGCTCCTGTCGCCCCCAGTTACCAGGGCCGCCAATCATCAGTGCCGGTTTGCTAAGCACTGCATTCGGAGAAAAACCTCATACTTCCCAAAATCAAACACACACACACACACACACACACAGATTCAGTGGCTTTATGGAAAGACTGAAAACCTTGTATGTCTGTAAGCTGACTTGTAAGTGATTGGAGGGGATTTTTTATTCAGCAAGAACAGCTAAGATTGACAATATGACATGTTTCTACAAAAAGATAAAGGGCAAACAAAAAATTAACTGCTGGGTGTAGCATGATTATAACATTTTATAGCCATACTTTTGTACAGCATATTTCTGTAAAGAAAGTGTTGACTGTAGAAATGTGTCTATTTGTGCGTGAGGCTGCTGTTCTCTGCAAGATCCCTTTAACAACAGAGCACAAGTTCAGAAGGTTTTTTTTCATGATGAAATAAATGGTTTTATGTCAGTGAGTCACTTAGATATTTTCGTGATCAGTCACTCATGAAGGCAACTGGCATTTATGTGTGTGTGTGAGTGTCCAGGAGTAGTGTTTTCTCAAGGGCTGTGTGTAAGTTACCTCAGGGATTTGGTTCTCAGGTGCTGAGAGAGACAGAACATGGGCCACACTCCCCCGAGAGGGAGAGAGAGGGAGAGAGAGAGAGATGAAATATTCTCCCTCAGGTGTAAAGCATTATGAATAGATTGGTGGAGGAGAGAAAAGGAGCACAGAGAGGGAGGGAGGGAAGGAGCATGGGAGATGGTCCTTAGGGGTTTAGCATATCGGCACACCACTAAGCCATTACGTGCCTGTGTGTGTGTGTCTGTGTGTGTGTGTGTGTGTGTGTGTGTGTATAAAATTGATCAGGTTGATAAAGCACCCTGCGTTAATGTCATCACATTTCCATGCCTCTGCAAAACAGCCAAATGTCATCAATTGCTGTGTCATTTCAGACCACACATACAGTATCCTACTGTTCTATATACAGTATGTTGTTTGCAAACACACACAGATGATATACTATACCGTGAGGTGAAACAAATCGTCGTTAGAGATTTTTCTTTACTTTTTATACCAAGGTGCCCCTCCCTTTACTAACTCTGGTTGTATTACACCATTGTGGGCAATGTTGCAAAATAATGTGCAGAACTGCATACAGTAAGTAATATTAGATTCATAAGATTTTTGTAGTTTTTGTAGATACAATTAAAATGTGTGATTGTTTTATGCTTTATAATAGAGGTGAAATGTGTATTGACAAGCACAACAGCACCTCACTCAAACTAAATTTTCTTCTGATTGCAGTCTAAGTATTTTCCCCGATGCTTCCTGCTGCCTGAGATTTCTCAGTCCTGATGGCTTTGAGGAGTTCCTGTGAAACTTTATAATTTGCAGATCTCCAGACAGTCTTACTGAGTAAAAATAAAACCTTGTTTTGACTCCTCACACCAAATGTGATTGTTTGAAACCGTAGCCAACAACAATAAACTTGACTGGAGTCTGCAGGATAGTCAATGTTTATGTGTGTAGTCGTGTGTCTAGTGGGATTGTATTTTGGGAAAATATAATCTCAAGTGGTGCTGATAAATCCTATTCTATTGTATATGCATAAAATCCCTTTTTTTCCCCGTCCATCATTCAATTAAATAATCAATCAGTTCATTTCTAAGGTATTGTGTGTGAGTGTTCTATTAACTTTTAAAGTTTCATATACATTTGAACAGTTGCAATTGCTATAGACAGTCCGTCACAAGTAAATTGGGAAAAATACAGTAGATAGGTGTAGTGTTTGTATGCAATTTAGACTTTTGTATACTGACATTCTTTTACATTGTTGTGCTTCAAGTCTTCTGTGTTCTGTGTTCAGTCTGTCAGCCAACTGCTGGTGCAGCTAATTAGGCCAGGCTAAAAATAGACACCTGCCTATAAGATTAATATATCATCTCTGTCATACAAAACCTCTGATGTGTAAATCTCCTGCCTCCCATTGTTACCTTGCAGGTCAGTATTTTATAAAGTATGGTTTTCAGAGTGAAGTGGACCAGAATAAATTTGTATCAAATTAAATATCAATCTTTTTTTTTTTTATGTAATGTAAAATTATTTTTAGAGAGAGTGGCCTTTACATTTGTTACCTATTCGGAGCAAAATTAGTCAAAACAAGGTTTTCTTAAAAAAAATATACAAGGGAGTACTGGTTATAGTTAGAACTGATATACCTACTGATAAGCCATGAAGTAACCAAGATAATATGAGAAGAAATCCGGTATTTTTTACATTCATTGTCAAACAGATGTAAGTTTTGACATGGTGAGTGAGCTAACTAAGTAAAAAATATCCTGTCGTTGTGACTTGAACATGTTCTGGAGTGTGCTCCACTAGTATCCCTTAACAGCACTGTACTGTTGAAAATGTAGTTAGCTTGTTAATTGTTCCTGTCTCAAAATAGACACTAATGTAATTAAAGTATGGCTCTGTGCTCTGGTAGGAAACTGTAGTATGAACCATATATTGAACTGGGCCGGGTGAAGGCTCAGTCTGCATTGGCTGGTGATTAAGCTTGGCTAAAAATAGACACCAGGATATATGATTAACATATCAAGATGGGCTGATCCAGTGGTCATCATCTGTATGGTCCAATACTAGCCAAGCCAAAAACAGTGGACCGGATGTTAGGGTAAAAGCTAAAAAATAAAGATATAATCCAATACTAACTTATAAAATATACAAATACACCCTGAAATCTTATGCACAGTAAGTGATTATGTAACCACACGTTGTGTGACCTACCTTAGTGAGAAGTAGCAACACCTCACATGATAGCAAAAGTAGCTATAATCAGTGTGAGAAGCTTCAACAGCACAAAACTGATAAATCTCTTACACACCTATATGTAATTCCTCTTTCCTATCTCCCATTTTTTCTTAAAAATAATAAACTTTCATTTTAATCCGCAAACTGAAGCAGATGTTTTAAAGTAAAAAATCAATCTTGTTTTCTCTGCGTCTCCTTACCCTTTCTCCTTCTCCCCCCTCTTTGCACTGTGGAGGTAGACATAGTCTACTCTGCTGCCGTAGCTATCAGCCTATCCATCATGATTACGTTCTGGTGCAAATATTAAGACAGACAGTGTTTACGTTATTGCTCTCACCAAGCATTAGCCCAGTTAGCCAACAACACGCACTGAGGCAAAATCTTTAAACCTCAGCCTCACTGACAAAGCACATCTGTAATTACAAACCAACAAGCAACTGACTTACAGTATTAAATCCAAACTGACTCACCACGTTGCCTTGATGGGAAAGAAGTGGTCAAACCGGAGAGGAAACGCTTTTTGTTTATATCTTTCTTTTTCTATCTTTTTTTCTCTTTCCTTTTTATTCAATTGTGTCCTAGTTTTCTTGCTTGGTGACGTACGCATTCCCCTGTACACACATATAGTATACACACACTCGCATACAGCACATACACAGAGAGGGGGCAATGAAAGTGTGTATGTGTTTGTGCACGTGTGTGTCTGTGTGTGTGTGTGTGTGCCCGATGTGCCTTGTAGATGTAAATTATGAAGGACATTTGAATCTATATTTGATGACTGCCTCTTATTAAGAAACCAGGCATTTGGCAGAGCGCGATGGGTGCAGCCGCTGTGTGTGTGTGTGTGTGTGTGTTTCTCTGTGTGCCATTTTATGTTTATGTGAGTGTGTGTATGTATAAGTCTGTTTGTAGGGATTGAAGGGGTAAAAGGTGGATGGAATTTCTCACCCATTGTTGCTGTGTGACTGTGTATTTCTGAATCGTGAGGTCAGCATGGAGACTTGCTTATCCACGCTGTTCTCAAATGGAGCTCTTTTCAATAGTGAAGAACTTGGCCGTAGACTTCTTCAATAAGGTTTGGTGCACTGTTGTTTTGGCCCAGTCAAGTTACAGTTACAAACATAAAATCAAGTTTCTATGGAGCTATTACACCATTAATTAAAATTGATTAACCTACTAAAGGACTGACATTTAATAAAGCTAAATTTAGTGTGCTAGAAACATTCTCCGACACTGATTGTGGTTGATGGCTTGAAGTCAGATTGTGGCTGACAAGAAATTATATCTAATTTGATCAACAACTTCTTCACTCAGCCACCAATCAAAACAAAGATGTGGACAAGAATGGTCGACGTAGGGCCTTTTTCTGCCGGGGGCCGTGCCTAAAAGAAGAAATAGTACAAGTGGAAGTGAATTTTGGGAGCCAGACGGGTGAGGCAGGTCCTGTCAATCCAAGGCATCGGCTCTTCTCTCTGAGTTGTTGCAAGTCAGAACTGATATGTAGGTGACCTTGCTGACCTTATCAGTCTCGCCAGCCCTGGCTCAGCATAGCCAGCAAGGTTGGAGCACAGGTGGATGATGTGGCAGGCAGCAGGGGTGAGCAGGGTGGGGATGGGGGTGTGTAAGGAGGCGTTGGCTAGTTATTAACAAGCTGACACGGAGTGTGTGGTGGGTTGCCTTCCTGGTGACTGAGGTATGGATTGTGCGCTTGTGTGTGTATTTTAGTAGTTTGATTCTATATCAGACGGAGGCCATTTGCCCTGAAATGGTGACAACACGCCCAGAAGAGACTGAAGTTATCATTTGCAATTTATTTGAATCCTGTTGAGTGGTGTTCCATTTGACATCTTGCCGGCATGAGTCACAAGGGGATTGTTATTGAGTTCAGAAGTGTTCTCCAGTTCAAATATCCTCATTTGAAGCTCAGCAATCTTAACAATGTCTGACATTCGAATCTGCGTCATAGATGTTGATGAGTACAGAGGCATACTGCTGCAAGCAGTCTGATAAGTTGCTGTTCAGGGTTGGGTCGCCTTAGCTATTTGTGCATCCTTCACTAAGTTTGTGTGTAAAGTCATTCCTAAATTCTTAGTAACAACTGGGTAGTTTCAAACCAGTGATTTACTAAATCAGGTTGCAGCACTAAATCTTCAGAAATGTCTTAGATTGTAAAGACTTAAGTGATGTTTAACTGAGTTGCTCAGAAACGTCTGTAGCGCTGTCCAATCAAAAGCAATCAACTATGTAATGAGGAAGTCACTGTACCGTCACAAGCTGTAGCATAACTTCCAAAAGCAACATTTTAAGGAGAGCAAATTATGTATTATGCTTAACTGCCTTTGTAAATGTAGGCATGACTGCTTCGTTCATATACTGTAGAACACCTGGAGAAATCAGTGTATTTCAGATTTAGCAGTAATCATACATGTAGCTGAGAGTGAGAGGGAAACATCTGACTAAGCTAACCCTACTGATGATATTTGGTCATTTAGTCTAATGTTACTGGTATTATGTTTTGTAGAGGTGTATTGTGTCTTTTGTGAAATGTAATTTAAAATCTTCCCTGTTTACCTCATTAGTAAAGTGCATTTTGATCAAGTGTCAGGCCAGATATATCAGCCATATTCCATATTACCTCGTATAAATGAATCCTGTAAGAGCAAGCTAACGTTAGTTTTGTCATTTGGTTCAGTTAGCTGACAGTACGTATCAGTTACAACTGGCAGTTACTGAGTGTACCTAGTAAGTAAAAACTAATCTCTACATAGTAACTAGTTTGTGTGGTGCAACACATTTTAATTAACTAATGTGTGACTCTTCACTTAGTAAGCACTTACATTATAGCTAGGCTAAGTTTGAACTTTCAAACAGCTGGTGCAAATGGCTCAGGTCACAATATAGTAAGAGGCTGAAGACAGGGTCAATGTACAGGGTCGGGACCCAAAGTGTCCTAAATTATAATCCCCATGATTCCGTTGTTTGGGGGAACCACTGCTGATAATCTGTAGAGTGCGGTGAATAGAGGCAGGAGAAAGTGGCAAAAAACCCAGTTTGAAATGAAAGCAAAGCAGAGAGCAAAAGAGCAGCACCTCTGCACTGCAGCTTAGGAGGAAAAGAGGCTTTATAATTCAAAACATCATATAAAATCACTTTTTTGCAGCATTCACACTTTCATTTCTGGATCAAAGCTTATCCAAAATATAAAATGAAAATACACACACGCTGAAACACACACAAACACTCCCTGAAAAGCCCGTCTACTGTGTAACTCTGTGATTTTAAATTACTTGTATCAGAAAGAATATCCAGTCATTACATTACAGCTAGGACATGAATGAAAGTGATTCAGCCATACAAAAACATCATCATCTGTGGCTGAAATGCTCTCTCATCTCTTCATCACATGAGTGAAGTTATGAATTGTATTTTTTTTTGCTGTAATTTTCCTATTCCCACTGATGGGTGGATGGTTTAGCCCACACTGTCTGTACTCTGTTAAATCTGAGAGGGTCATTCCAAATCAGAGGGGTGTTTCTGTGATCAAAGTGTTCTTGTGTTGTCAGATACAAGTGATGATTTAACCTTTTCTCTGTATGCAAGCCTTGAATCTTGAATCTAAGGCTCACAGATATGCCTTTGCATTCTTGTGACCTATGTAGTGTGTGTGTGTGTGTGTGTGTGTGTGTGTGTGTGTGTGTGTGTGTGTGTGTATAATGTATGAGTGCTTGGCCTTGGTGCTGTGTCTCTGACCAGGTAATGAAACACTGACTCAGTTGTTTTCTGGCTAGGCACTGTCTACCCTGATCTATGGCTGCACACACACACACACACACACACACACACAGAGACACAGAGATGCACTCACTCACACACACACCCAGGCTGACATGGCACAGTCCACATACACAAGGACAGGCACATATCCGTACATGACATGCAATGTTGATGTATCGCTACAGGCTTACAAATCTGCTAGCCACATTCACACACAATTTACCTCTTACTCACGCACACACGCTGACACAAACACACACACACACACACACACAGCAACACAGTCAGCATGCTGTTAATTCTGATTGTGGACAGACACATTTTTCTCTTATACAGTAGAAGCCAGACAGATGGAGAGCTCAAGAGAACAGCAGTCTGAGAAAGAGAGGTAAAGATGGAGGAAGGCTGAGATAAACAACAGAACAAAAAAGTTGAGACAAAAATACCACATAAATACAACGTGTCCTGAACCTGCAAAATCAATCAAATTAAAGGGGAGCCAGTGTAAGATATTTTTTTAAGTATTTTTTTATGATAACCATGCCAATTTAAGAATATACTAAAGATGCCCATGCACTGATAAAGATTTAAGATCCAATGATCAGTGGTGTCAAAGGCAGCACAGAGGTCAAAGAGGGCTGAAATGGATCATGTTTGAGGGACGGCAGCTAGATCATTATGTACTATAAGGAGAGCAGTCTCGGTGCAGTGGTGTTCCATGAAGCCTGACTGAAGTTGCTCAAAAAGAAGATTTTTATTCTGGAAATCCATTGGTCAGCAGAATGTCTTCCTAGTCCTTGGAAAGAAGAGGGGTTTGTGCAAGTCAACACCTCTCTGACACGTTTAAAGGAAATGACGACCAAATCCAATTGATCAAAGAAATGTTATGCTACTTTTGTCACCTTTCCTGCAGAGTAAAGCTGCTGTCACTGATCGTAATGCAGGATTGATGCAGACGTTGAGACGTGTGTTATGGCTAAAGCTGCAACAGTATTTCATTTATTATTTTTGATCCTCGTTTCACCAGTGTCCATGAATGTCTAATCCCTATGAAATGACTTGTGACATTAATTTGTACCTGTGCATGTGAGTGTCTGTGTATCTGTGTGTGTGTCTTTGGATGTGAATGTGGGTATTTGCACACTGCTCTGGCATTTAGAGGCTAATCAATGCCCTGCTGACTACCGCTGCTAATTGAAGGTTAGCAGATACCATCAGCATGAGTCTCCCTCTCTCTCTCTCTCTCTCTCTCTCTCTCTCTCTCTCTCTCTCTCGCTCTCGCTCTCTCTCTCTGCCCTTCTCTCTTCCTGTCTCTGGTCAATAGAGCTGTATTTTTGTCCACCTCAAGAGCAGCCTTATCTTCGGCTCTATGAAATCCGTTTTATTATTTATTTTTTTCCCAAATTCCGTGTTCTTTGTATTAATTTTTCTGAATTCTGTGTTTTACGATTTAAACACATTTTGTCTAGCGTCTAATCATACACTAACAGTGAAGTTATTGAATCCTCCCCCCCAATAAAAATCCCCCAAATTATGCAAAAGCCTTTCTTCCCCCAAACCAAGTGGTATAACCAACAGGAGACCATTGAGGTGTGAAGTGATTTTGGTGACACGACACTGTATAAGAGTGAAGTTATTGAATATTTTTTATAGTATCTCTATTCGGTGTTGCACTTTTTAGATGGTCCCTGCGCACTCGTTTCACAGCCGGCTGTACACGGAGACCAATGTTATTTGTCCAGCTCGGAGGACGGCTCGTTTTGATCGTTGTCGACCTTACTACAGTTGGAAAGGGACGTCGTTTGTGTTTTAACGACGTTTCGCTTATGAGTTATTGATGCGGGAAGTTTTGCGAATTTCTGAATATATTTCCAACTTTACCGAACTCACAGAGAGCAGAGGACAGAAGCAGCGTGCCTTTAAATGACACCAGAACATAGCAGCAAGTTTTTTTCTGCTCATTCAGCTTAGGCACTGTGAAAAAACGCTTATAATGGTAGGGGAAAACCCTGAGTTTTATGAATTGCATCCACCTTTTTACAAATTCCATGATATCCGGCGTTTTACAGTTTCCATTTTTATTATCAAATTCCGCGATTCTGTCCGTGTTTTCCGCATTGCTGTAATCATAGGGCCCTAGTTATCCAGCTCTTAGCACACACAACGCTAACATACAGACACACACTGACACACAGCTTGCTATCAGAGACATGTTTCCCTAGCTTTGTTCAGTGAATATGCCATACCTGCACACACACATACACACACACTATCCTCAATTAGTAACATCGCACTGGTGGTTGCACTATTCCTCGCAGATGATGCAAATGCAGTACTGTTGCATTATTATCTGTTAATACGTGAAACTTTCCATCAGCTGAAATTCCCTCTGGGCTTTGGTAGACAGCAGCATGATGCACGACATAAGAGTGATGCAACTACAGGGTTACTTCTCACACATCACTGATTAATGCTAACAACAGATTGCACCTCTTCAGTACCATAGTCTGATTAATTTTATTTTTTGATAACTTTGATAACAATCAATAAAATGGTTAGGACATAATCTAAAATGCAATTTAAAATGTATTTATTCCTCTTTACATTCAAATGCTAGCATCATAAATAACTGTTACTTAAAGATTTGAAACAATGTCTGTATTCTTAATCGTGCAATCCTTGTTTTTGTAAAATGTATTCCTGGAATCCAAACCACAACTCTTCAACATTGTGTGTTTATGTGTGTGTGTGTGTTATGAGTCCGGGAAGATACTGAACCAATGTTGCAGTTATGTGAAGTCAGCTGCAGTCTGCAATGAGGACCGTGTCATGTCAACTTGACACAGTGTGTATGTGTTTGTGTGTTCTTGCTGTTGCTGCGAGAGTAGGGAGCGCTCTAGGAGATTAATTCTGATGTCTGCTGTTGCCATGGTAACACGGACACCTGAGAGGGAGGGGGGGAGAGAAGGAGAAGCTGGAGAGAAAATGAAGATGACCAGTGTTGATGTGGAAAAAATGAAGAAAAGGAGAGGAAGGTCAAGGGACAGTGAGATGGATGAGAACAGAAATATAGATGATGCAGCGAGAGGAATGGAGGCTGAGGAGGCAGCCCTCCATTTTGAGTGGGTTTATGGTAAACTCTTCTGTGAAAACAAAATCCTCTCCACTTCCTCCCCCTCTCTGTCTCTCCCCTCTATCCCCATCTTCTCTTCAATCCTTCCCCTCACTCTTTCTCCTCCCACCCTCTAATTCATCTTTCTTCAATTATTAACTTCATAAAAAGCTGCATCTGTCTGTTCATAAATAATTTAGTCTTAAATGGGGTGTCCCCTGTGTGTGAGGCACAAGACCCATTCCCCTGTGCACATGTGAGATGGAAAAGAAAACATCCATCTATCCCTCCGCCCTGTCCAGTTGTCCTGCTCTCTTTCCTCCCTCCTGTAATCCTTTCTTCCGTCTAACCTTCTCTCAATCGCTCACTATCTGTGCTTCATATGTTCATCCATCCACCCATGCAGCTGTCTATCTTTTTATGTCATTTAATGTCCAACTGCTGCTTCATCTCCATTCGTCCATTGCTAAACTCATTTTTGCCTCCTCTTCCTCCTCAGAAGGAGAGGATGAAAGAGAACATTTAAAGTAATTGAAAATGTCACAAAAATGTTGTAGTTTCAACACAATATATCAGAAGTAAATACTTTCTCTGGCTTTTAAACACACCTGTTTACTTTGAAAGAAAAATGAATTTGAAATAAATAGTGGGAGAACACCATTAAAAGATGACGCATTCTTGGCAATGTTGGACTGTTGGACGTGAACAGTTTAGTGCAACTTTCAAATATATACAAGCTATAATGACTATTGTCGTTAATAAAACGTTAATTCTGTGAGTTGGCAAAACAACTTGTTAATCAGGTCTCTGTTTGCTGGTGTGTGTACTTTTAAGCTTGGCCAAAGATGGTTTTGTGGAAGAAGAAACACCACTCTGTATAATTTTTAATGTTAAAATGAAGGAGTGTGCTGTTTGTAACAGTCCAACAGAGTGAGAAATCTTTTTCTACTGTACATAAACAATTTAGGTGGTCGCCTCACTTCTGTTTCAGATGGCTTGCTAGGAGCTAGCTTAGTAGTTGCTGAGTGTAAATGAAAGACAGCTGGTGTTGTCAGATGATCTCAGTCATACTTTTAAATGCATCATATCGTCGTTTTCAGCTTACCACCTTAAAAGCTCTGAACTGAGACCTCCAGGATTCACAGCTGCGAAGCGCTCGGTCCTGTCAGCCTGTGAAGGTGCCTGTCTGCCTTATCATCAGGGGTTGTCAGTCACGTATCAAAGCAGCGTCAGAGGCTAAGTTAACTGCCAACTATGTAGCTGTTTTCAATAAATGTAACAGAACTTTTGAATGCCGTGAATATATTATGTAGCTCTACACAAACACCAAGATAAGTTTGTGATTGCGCTTGGTACAATCAGTTCTTGTTTAATACTATGTAGGCCACAAATTAAGAGAAAATAATTGCAATTTAAATTGCCATATCGGTCAGAAAAATCACAATTTAATATTTTCCTCCAGTTGTTAAGCCCTTCCCAAACATTGAGTTTAGAATATTATTGCCTACATACAGTATATGTGTGCATAGATACTTGAATAGACAGTTTAAGCTACACTTACCAAAATCCTTCAAGCCACTGTGTTTTCAAACAATCTGATGGAAGAGACTTAAGAGATAAACTCCTTAAGCTCTATTGATTATGTTAGATTTTCAACCCTGATGTTGGAGCACCCTTCCAGCATATCAACACCTCACAGTAGAACAACAGTATTTTATTTTCTACAGTTTCAATCTACAATCATGACTTTCGAGAGCTTGGCTTTAAGATACCTACCCGACTCCGACGTTGACGCTGTTGGATTGGTCCTAATTCCTCCTCAAAGGCCTCCCTCACTCTCCCTCACAGGCTCTTTTTGTGTTGCAATCTTAAGTGCTGTTTCTATTGATCAGCTAGTGGAGAAAAGGCTCAAGGGTTTGTGTGTGTGTGTGTGCGCATTTGTGTGTGTGTGACTGTTGGGCAATGACATAACACAGGCTCCAACGTGTCTGGACTTTTAATGGAAAGCTGGTTAGAGTCCCTTTCTCTTCCCCCTCTCAACCATTCTCATCGGTGTCCTCCCTCCTGCCTCTTTCTCACTGTCTCTCTCTTCTTCTGTCTCCCTCTCTTTCATCTTCATCCTGTCCCTCTCTTTTCCCCTCCTCCTTCCCATCTCTACTCCTCCTTTCCTCCCTCCTTCACTCCTCCCTCTCCTCTCAGACTAAACTAGCAAGTTGGCCGTGGAATTAAATCTGTGCCAGGACAGCATTTTGTTTCCTTGTGCATCAGCTGACCAGCTCACTGACCCTCCCACCCGTGTGCCAACATTCACCTCTTTGTACACACACACACACACACATATACACATACATGTATCCCTATACTTGTGAGGGCACTCGTTAACTGCATTCAGAATCAGGATCAGACTTACTGCCAAGTAGATACATACATACATACATACATACATACATACATACATACAAGGAATTTGTCTTGGTATCTTGGTGCATAACAATAAACATAGTAAGTAGAAAGATATAAGAAAGGGTGAAAGCAAGTACTGCAAGTCAGAAGCATAAATTAAATATAACATAGATCATAAAAAATCAAAAAATATTATAAAATAAAGACAGTATGTACAATATGACTTGTTTAAATGAAAGAACTGTACAGTTTTGTGCTGGAACATGCAAAAATATTTGCCAAGGAACGTGCGAAAGTTCACAGTATTTAAGTTAAGTTGAAGAATAATTCATTCCATTCCTTCCATAAACTTAAAGTTTTCCTAAACCTTATTTTAACTGCAACTAGAAAGTGTTTCTAAAATGACCACTCTTTGGATGTTTTTAGATTTTTTATATTTCTATTCTTAAAAGAGTCTGCCTTCTTTATACAGTATATATGCAGAATACAAAAACACACCCATGCACACACACGACTAAGTACAGTATATTTTTTACTTATTGAACCTGCTTTTTCAGCAGGGCTGTGTTTTATTTAACTGCCCAATCCTGATTCGCTAGAGCAGTAAGAGATCCTGAATCTCTTACTGCTCCAGTGAAAGTACAGTAATGGCAAGAGGCAGACAATGCATTCCATTGCTGCATACATAACACCATTGTGAGTGACCTTTTTTACAGTACAATCAATATTTAAGGTGTGCTAACGTTTCGGTGCAGATCTGCTCCAACATGCAGCGCTGCACTTAATTATAAATGTGTCTCCATCTTTTTCCTGCAGTTCTATTGATCCTTGTCCTATTTGTCACTATCGGCCAATGTGCTCATTATTTGTCCTACAGATATCAGTTGATTTCCCTTTCATACTCCAGTGTTCTTTATTGTCTTATTTTTCTTGTAGCTCAGCTCTTAAACTTAAGTTTTATCCGTGCTATTTCCCAATATTTCTTGAAAAACGTTAAATCAGCACTATATTGTAATGGCCTGAAGGTAAAGACATGAGAAGGACATGAGGAAAGAAGTACCGGGACTGAGACGCAGGGTAATAATGATGGAGTGGGAAACTTGTGCCAGCTTAATTGAATCACCACGATCATTGGATTCCTTTTTCGTATGAAGTTCAACTTTTGTGAACTTTGACCTCTGAATGCACTCTGCTCCTAAATAGCAAGCTGTCCTGACAGTGCTGACCTTTGAGGGAACAGAGAGTGTTGCTAACAGTGCTCACCTATATGGTTGAGCTAGCAACTTCTGAGATCTGTCTTTTACATCAGCTCGGATAAATAATGTATGCATTTTTTAGTGTTACTGTGCTCACGTTGTTTTCTCTCAGCACACGTATATTAACAGACATACACAGGGCTTGTGGCAGTCACTGTGCAGCTGAAGGCCTCGGTATGGGAGATAAAGACTGAACTGGAGGCTGTTGTGATGAAGAGGGTGACACACAGAGGAAGTGCTGCAAGATAGAGAAAGAGAGACCAAGACTTAATGTCTGTATGGTCTGATGTGTTCTTTGTGAGTTCACTGCTATAGTGAGTCCTGTATGAGCTCTGTCATGCATACAGTAATACAGCGCATCCCCCCCCCCTCTCTCTCTGAGATTGTGTGTGTGTGTGTGGAGCTGCTCTCTGTCCATAGCTGCTTCTCTTCACTATTCTTCAGCCTTCTAACCTTCTAACAGAGAGAAGGGAGAGGGGGGCAGCTTGAATAGACCAGAGTAATGGGCTGAGTGGTGAGAGAGAGAGAGAGAGAGAGAGAGAGAGAAGAGAGAGAGAGGGAACTGGGAAAAAAAGGATGGATGGATGTGTGTGTGTGTGTGTGTGTGTTAAAGCGCCCAGTCAGCCAGCCTGCTAGTGCATCACTGCTGCTTTCTAGTCTTGTACTGCAGAAAGTTCTGCCCACGGGGTGCTGACACACACACACACACACACACGCACACGTACATGCACACACTCACACATACACACACACTGCACAGTTTTATCACGGTTGGAAGAGTGTTATAGCCAGACGAGTGCCAGCATTTTTATGACTTATGCACCCACATAGGCTGTTACACACACACACGGGGGTCGCAACCTCAGACCTCATTGGTCACACACATGCACGCATGCACACACACACAGTCGAGCAAAAGATTCCCTTCTTCACACTCACATGCATTTTCATAATAATCAATAGTGTTATCTCAGTTTTGTTTTAAACCAGAGTAATGTTCCTGCTTTATACAGGCTGCTACTGAAAAGCTTTCCTGATTACACAAGCATTTAAAATGGTGACATCAGTTGATTTGTAAGGGGCAAAGTAAATCTGCACGAATATTTAGAGTTCAACTTTGGTCAAATTTGAAATGTGAATTTTGACCAAAAGCAAATCGCCTTGACAATGCTGACCTTTGAGACTATGGGGAATCGGGGGGTCCAAAATGGAGAAAGCTATCGTAGCTTATTAGCTGTGTTGCACCATCCTCTTTTATTTAGATAGCAGGGGGTAAATAAAAGAGAGGGTAAATTCAAAGCCAGTATATAGTGGTCAGGACAGACTTTTGTGGGTTTTAATAAAGAAGTGTGTCCATGACATCAATTAAAATTAGTGCCAGAGACATAAGCCACCAGGAGGAGCGCCCTGGAGTTAATTTTACCCTATCCCCTATGCATTTGTCATCATCACTTACTATGGAATCACTTTTTAATAATCACATTAATAATACAATGGCAAACTTACGAAACTGTCCAAAGCGAATAATGGTGATACATGTAGTTGTCAGCGTACAAAATGAACCATGGAGATGTGGTCTGAAAATTCGCAGAAAGACGAGCTTAGAGCTTTGGGACTAATATTGAAGCTCCTCTATTAAGCAAAACACACGTGCGCACTAAAACAGCTGCTGTTAAAGGTTTTCTAAGGCAACATCGGCACATACAAAATGCAGTGAGTACAGTGTGTTCTCAGGATGAGGTGACACACTAACACACGCACACACACACACACACACACACACACACACACAGTCAACACACCTCACTAACAGATGATTCACAGACATGCACAGGCATATCAAGGCTGGGCTCATCAAGCATCCCTGTATTTGAGTGTTTGTTCATGTGGACTGTCATTATTTATAGTTCAATGAAGCATCAGGCCTGACTGTAGTAGTACTATCTGTGCTTTCTCTGTTGTGTGTGTGTGTGTGTGTGTGTGTGTGTGTGTGTGTG
>NTHP01000363.1:481183-501960 GCA_003416845.1 Oplegnathus fasciatus | reverse complement strand
TGTGTGTGTGTGTGTGTGTGTGTGTGTGTGTGTGTGTGTGTGCGCACCTCGTTCTTGAAAATCCCTAACAACAGAAGAAAGTAGATGATACTTGGAAGATATTTTGTCAGTTTTTGCTTTGAAAAGGCTTTTCTGTTGTCAGGTGTTACAGTTAGGTTAAAGGTTAGCCATTTAGTGAAGAAGGTTACAGTACGAGTAGGGCTTGTGTGTGTGTGTGGGTGTGTGTGTGTGTGTGTGTGTGTGTAATCACACATGCATGTAATGTGTGTTTGTATTACATAGAAAGCAGAAAGCTCTATTCTGAGAGGAGCAAGTACTGCCTGAAACCACCTCTCTCTCTCTCTCTCTCTCTCTCTCTCTCTCTCTCTCTTTCTCTTTCTCTTTCTCTCCGTGTAGATGCCCTGCATGTACTGACCTATTTACCACAATACACATACGCTCTGTTTAGGATTTACATCCTCTGCCTTTGTGACACAGTGGTATGTATGTACCTACTTGGCCTCCATTAAACAAACTAACACAGTCACGTCCTCTATATGCACATTAAGATGCCAGGTGAAGTATTTAAATGGACACTGGAGCAGAGCATGGCTTTGGCGCTTTGCTTTATTACACTAAAAGACTGCAGCATTAAATAGATCAAGTGCATAGTGCCCACTAATAGCAGGCAGTCTGAGTATACTTGTTTAGAACTAATTGAAGTTAAATGTCAGACAAAATGGCCTCATTCTCCATTCTTTACTACAAATATTGATTCTGCATCTTGCATTGCATTTGATTATTTAACATCAGTGAACTTCTTACTGGGTAATGATATAAAGCTACTTCAGCCATATTGATTTTAATAGATAAACATAGTACATCCTGGTGCTGGTGGGTTCTGTTATTTGTCCATTTGCTGGCTTTGGAAAGTTGTTCATTTTACCTTCTGTTGACATCAGAAGTAAGCTAATGTTTAAAGGTCAGCACACTTCTCTTCATGAAAGGCTAAAATCTGAAACAGAAGTCGTGATCTGGTCAGTGCTGATTTAAAGACGTGCCTTGACGCCTGTGTACACTGCCAGTGTTACATTTCCTGCTTTATCTTCTTCTCTGGGCTAAATAGTGGCAGGGCTTTTTCCTCTATCGATTCCGAGCCCTTTTATGTTGTGGCCAGGTTGTATCATGTTGCATCATCTCGCTGCAGTTTCTGAAGAAGTGCTGGTTGTAAATATGTGTCAGAACACCACAGCAAGGGGAGACGTCTATCCATCTAAAAGCCGGCTACTTAGCGACAGCTATGAAGCGGGACAGTGGAGCTGCCTTCCTTTGGGCTGATACTGTAAAAAAACACACATGCCACATAGACATGTTTTAAGGTATACTTCAAAGTATACAAATTCTGCCTTAAAATGCATTGGTATACTTGAAATATGTTTACTGTTGAACTCGTATATTGTGTACACTTGCTGATACAGTATGTTGTCAGCAGCCTACTATAATTTGTGGCCCTTGTTTGATGGACTTAATTAATGCGGCTAATGTTCAGTCATTGCACTTGAGTTTATACAGCAAGGGATCAATATGACTGTGCTATGACTTGGCACCCGCTCACTTATCTGCATCTCTCTCACTCTGTGTTGATGTTCCTGTCTCGCCTTGGTTTCCTGTTCTCCACTTTCCCCCCCAAAATACGGAAAGACTGCCAGTCCTCTTTAGCATCAAGTCACTGTTTTATCAACACTGGTGCCTCAGTTGATGTTAATTACTGGTCAATGTGATGACTCTTTTTACACATTACATGTAGCAATACTGCAGGCTACTGAAAACAGAAGAGTCTGCGACAGAGGGAGGGGTGGAGTGTGTGTGTGTGTGTGTTAACAGAGTGTTGAGAGAGTGATGCTGAATATCGCAGCTTGTCGGGAGAACGCTGTAGTTTTCTATGCTGGAAACACACACACACACAAATGCACTCATTGTCATTATCACCTCACAGACAACAGTCTCTCCGGTTGTCTCTCTTTTGTGCCTAACGCTCTTTCAGTGATAATCTATAATACTGTACATCACCAGGGAAATGAGAGAAGCATACTCTGGGGTCTGGTGTTAATCGACTTAGTGCACCATGAAGAGTAATATCAGAATGAGGGAAAGGACCAATGCAGTGGTGGTCTACATACTGTATGCCGTCTAAAAACCAGGCTACAAAGTCATTAGCCTGCCTAGGCATGATTTTAATGTAATTTACATTGCTGTGTGTGTAACACCCTCAGGGGACAGCAGTTCTGTACATGAAACAATGTTAGCATTTGGGTTAATGTACATTCATGTCAAAAGTACTTTTCTGAAAAGTGGCTGCAGGGTGGAAACAATGAACAGGAGGAGCAGACAGCTTCTATTCAGAGAGGGTTCAACCTCCCGGGGAGGAAAAGGTCATGAAAGTCACAACCATAATGGCAACTTTGACTGACCTTTCTTACTCAGAGTTAGTCAGATATCTAAGTGCAGCCTACTAGTTTTTTTAGTGTTCTTCACAGCGAGTGGAGTCTGACGAGAAAGAGAAAAAGACAGCAAGAGGAGACATTATTGAAAAGATACTTTAGTGACTTGTCAACTAATCATTTCAGCTCAAACGCCTTGTGCATTACGTATGTGACTGACTTGGCTACCCACTGTGCTCTTCAATTCCAGCCTCATCCCTGTCTCTCTTTTTAAATTTCACATTCTGTTGTGTACAGACCAATACCACAATGATCTTTAAAACTTGGACTATGTCCACACTGAGGTAGATAAGTCTGAAAATGCTGCGTATTTGAAAATGAGTTTTCTAGCCACACTGAAACATACTGTAATAGTTCAAGTGGCAAAATGGCAGACAACAACCCTCATTCAGTTGTAATTTACTTGTTCTTATCGACATACAGTATCTCTTTATTCAGTAAATGATGCAGGACAACTGCTGCAGGAGGATGAAGGCAAAGATGGGCGGGAGGGTCTGAAGTTCTTCTCAGACCTTTCAGGCTGAGGTTAGGGTGGGCTTATGTGTCTGTTAAAGCAACATTATTTAACACATAGATATCGTTTCTGTTGAAACATGAAAACACTGAACCACGATGCTTGAACAACTGGCACTGCTGGAGAACAGCGGTGTTGGAACATACAGTAGTGACTGACTATGACTATAGAGTGGGGCTTATTTGCACAGTCTGACGGCATCAGACGGCAAATAATGATTTGTATGATTGTTTTGCATGAGTGTTTTTATTAGAATGCATTTGATTGAACAGCCGTTCTCATGTTTCTAGAAATTGTGTAAACATTTCAAGCACCACACTGTAAAAAGAGATCTGCTTTGAGAAGCATTTGTGATGAGATCTTATCAGAGCCCTGTCAAAATTGAAAAATTAAGTCAGAAAATTTAAGAGCCAGTGAGCTGATGCTCTCTGTAGTGTAGTAGACAGATCTGTTTAGAACCTGGTGCATGTTTCTGTTTATTTCCCATTTAAAAAAAACCAAATCAAGCTCCAGCAGATCACTTGGCCCTGGACAAAAAAAAACCTGCTTTCTTCCTCTCACATTCTCTTTGCCTCCCCACTTTCAGCTCTCCCCATCTACTTCCTCTCCACACCACACAAGCTCTAACCCATATTCATTTCTGTGTAATCAATAGTTCTTATCACTGAAGCTGTGTGTGTGTGTGTGTGTGTGTGTGCCAACCACTTCTTTTTACCATCAGCCCAATATCTTCTCTAGCCTTTATCTTTTTCTCTCATTTTCTTGGAAGTAGCTCAGCATCCATTTAAAAGCTCTGAAACAACACCAATAATAAAAACTTTCCACCATTACACTAAATGGATGCATAATGTGGGTATATTCTCTTCTCATGTCTCCTGCTCCTCTGTCTTTCTGTCTATCCGTCAGCCCGTCTCCGTTGGCTTAGAGTACCAATAATGGTCGTTGTGTAGAAAAATAATTTGTATTGCTGAGACCTCGCTCTGGTTTTAGAAGTGAAGCTGTCTTTCAGAAGGGAATATGTAATGATAGCCTCCAAGGTGGGCATTAGACAATTGTAAGTCAGCAGAGGCAAATAATATGGCATTAAAAGAACATAACGGACACCTGCCAGTGAATCAGAATAAAAGATTCTCACTGGCTGTGGTGTCAAAGCGAATAAGTAATCAAGTCACAGCTCTTTCTTCACTGTCTCCCCCCCCTTTGGCCGAGGGATGTTCACTCTACCTACAGTATTAATCCACCCTACCATCGAGCAGAGAGCCGCGCTCTTGGCTGTGAGATGAATATCTGAACTCTGCTATTCAGGATTATTTGATTTATACTTCTACATTAAAAAATAAAGGTCCACTTCCTGGGATATTCCATTACATAACTCAACAGAGTCATCTCACCCATTCACTTCCCTTTCTCACTTCTTACCTACCTTACTGTACCTGAGTGGCTGCTCAACATGGTAACTTAGTTTCCATGTATTTTGTCGGCCAACTAGGGCCTTTATTCATTTAATGTGCAGGAATCAGGCAGATAAAGGCAATAATTGGAATCACTGAAAATATGTACACTCTTTGGGATAGCTTCAAGTTAATAAAAGTAATTTGATTTAAGTAGTATTTGATTGAATTACTGTAAAAGGAGGACACAGATTCCTCACCTGTCCTGGCAGTGTTGATCTGTCCCATAGAGGCAGCGGGTAGAGGAAAGAAAATTGCCCCCCTGCAGTCAGTAGAGTAGGACATTTACTGTCATTATTGATTACAGTAATCCAGTGGGTGGGTGTCATATTCTGCTCGTTATGTAATGTTTACTGTGTCATCCACCTGACCCGCCATGACATACATCATTACACTGTAATGCAAAGCGGATTACAGCAAAGCAAATGCATCCATTTTAAGTAATCATACTCTGTCAGTGTGATCCGCAAACTCTAGCTTTGGAGCCACCTAGGCCTACGTGAGACTAAAAGGTGAGATGCACAGAGCTACTATAACCATCATGTAAAGGATGGCACCACTCTGTAGGTAGTAAGCTAGTAGTTAGCCGGACATGATAACGTTTGTGTTTTTGGTTTTGAAAATGCTAAAAAAAAAAGACATGATACCCCAAACTCTTTAAATATAGAGTGAGTCCCTCTCACTACAGCCTCGTGTTCACCACTTAAGCATGTGGAGAAATCCAAAACTTGACCAGCCTACTGTGCCTATTTACGTTAGCCAAGCTGGAAGTAGATTGCTGCTGATTTACAGTCTGTGTCTTTGTTTTGTGTCTGTGTGCAGCTACCTAGACAGCCTAGATCGGATCGGTGCGGCGGACTACCAGCCCACAGAGCAGGACATCCTGAGGACCCGAGTGAAGACCACGGGCATCGTCGAGACACACTTCACCTTCAAAAACCTCCACTTCAGGTCAGCATTAACTCATGACAGTGACATTTGTAACTTCAGATTTGTCCTCTTTTTCTTATACTGTCACCAGTACTGCCTTTTACTCATCCCTCTGTCTGCTCCTCTATCCACGCATGCAGTAGGAATTCCAGTCTGTAATTAATAAGATTAAATGCTTTAAATAAGTTTCAGTATTTATGATTATCTGCCTTTTTAATGAAATCTTATTCAATTAGAGCAAGGAGCGGTGGGAATGGTGACGGAGAGGAGGGGCATGTTGGGATGAAGGAGGAAAGGAGAGAGAAAAGAGAGAGAAAAGAGGGGAGGAGTCTTTTTCCGACCTCTAATTTAATGACCATATTTCCGCCCCACTGGTGTGCGTGTGCGTACACACACACACAGAAATGTATTGATAGGCACACAGAACGGAGAGGTTAATAAACTTTAGACACCAATTATTTTTCTGGATGAATGCACCATCACACTTTCTGTCTCAATCTTTCACATACACACACACACACACACACACACACACACACACACACATACACACATTCATTGTGTGTTCAGATACATAGGCACACACTCAATTGAAACATGCAGAGAAATGTTAGTTCAGCTGAATGATGCTTTCTACTGTGTCTCTCGCAGTTGAGAAGGCGGTGTGCTGGGTGTGTTTTGTTGAGAGGCCTAAATATTGTCAGCTCAATTGCTATCACTGGCAGTCAGGCAGTGTGTGGGAGTCCACAGTGTTCCTGTACTGGGTGTAACCCATCAACCTACCCACCATTATACCCATCACATGTAGGACTGGGCTCGTGTCACTTTGGATTCACTCCTCTCTGGTTGTGGTTTTTCTAGTATATTCTAAAAAGAAAAATACAATTTATACATGAGAAAGTGGTCATTCCAAGCTTATGAAGAAATAGAGGTGAATTACTAGAAAAGGTTTATCTGGTCTCAGATATACAGTTTAAAAACTTTTTTTTTTCTTGATAAACTAGTGTACTTATTTAGTTGCTTGACAGTTTCAGCTCTGCTATATTCATCAGAAGGTGAGATCCCATGTCTCTCTTACATACTTTAGAGAGACTGACTGAGCTTTTCAAACACAGAGACTTACGGAGCACACACTTGGGTGTAGAAACAACAAGTCGGCTAATAAAGCCCAAAGTTTACAATATCAGATCATTGCAAGAAAGAGAACCACATTATGGACTGGAAAGAGGGCCGGAGTTGTCACATCTGAAAGTAATGTGCCACTGCTGGAATAATGAGCCAATGGATAGACAGGAACCAGAAACAGGTCCAGTTTATGAATGGACCAACAAACTGAACTCAACTGAGAAGGCTTAAGAAGCTGCCAGGCTTCAGAGGTCACGGTCTTTCCACTTTGGTTTAGGTAGCTATATACAGTAAATCGTTAAATGTTTTATAGGTTCAAATTGTGATAGTGACGTGATATAAGAATTCATCTTTGTAGTGATATGGAAAAAATATGTTTATGTGTATACACGTGTGTTTATCACATCTGTCTCTCTGTCCATCAGGCTGTTTGATGTGGGAGGTCAGAGGTCGGAGAGGAAGAAGTGGATCCACTGTTTTGAGGATGTCACAGCCATCATTTTCTGTGTGGCGCTCAGCGGATACGACCAGGTGCTGCATGAGGACGAGACCACGGTAAGGACACATGTCCACATGTGTGTGTTCTCTCTCGCTCTGTCTCTCTATCCCTCTCTCACTGATGCTTTCTGTCTGTCACTTTGTGGCCTTATGACCCATTTATGAATATTGGAACACGCCTTTAAAGGAGACTACCTCAAATTGCATCCGTAATGTTATTTCATACATTCAGGATGTGTGACAACATGGGTAACAGTTCCCTAATACATTCTGACACAAGCTATATAACAGCTAGTGTAAAGATAGGGTATAAGCTTGTTCTGTATGTGGAAACGATGTCTAATCTGACATTAAACATATGGTCTGTGTAAAAGCTTGAGACAGGGAGGGATAAATGTCTGTGGTGCTCTGAGATGAGCAGCTAAATAAATTATGGCATGTAAACCCTTAAAATGTTTCTTTTTACATTTTGTATATGAATCTTTTAGGAATGATGCAGACAGACAGATCTGCTTTCTTATTTTCTCTCATTTTGCATCTATCTAAATATCTGGTGTTATTTAATAGTACCGAAGCATCAGTAGTAGTCTGCCACTTTGGCATTCGCTATGATGTCTGTGGAATTCCATGGTGTTTCTTCGGGATCTCCTTTTGGTACACCGTCCTCCTCCTGTCGTTGAACACGCAGACTAATATTACAACAGAACATGGAAATGAATCAACGGAATACTGCTGAGGTCACATTCAAAATACTGTTGGACTTGTTTGTTTAACAAAACACTGAATCCAGCGGTGTTCTATCTCTGGCGAGCACACCGTTAGATGGTTTCAAAGCAAAAACACAAGGGTCACTGTTATGTGTGAGTGATTTTTCTGTATGCAAATCATCCTTCCCTGCATTGACGCTGCAAACGAAGTTACATTCTAGTCAAAACAAATGACCTGTTTTAAATAATGGGAGGGATGTACGGCATCTTACGTATGTTAGGTTGTTGTAAAGGCAAATTATGCTGACTGAGATAAACAGAAAGTGTAGAAATCATCCATGAGGTATTTGAGATGCGACTTTACTTCAATACTTCAATAATAGAAAATTCAGAGTTGAGTACTGAATAATTAACACTGAATAAACAGTGAAATACAACATGATATAGAACATTTTATTAATCACATGAGCACAGAATATTATTGGTAAATGAAAACCTTATACAGTACAATATCTAAACAATTTTACAATTTCTTTTTTCAAAGTCCTGGTTTACCACAATTGCTTCACATTGAAAAACTGTCTATCTGTGAGTGTGGGCTCTGGAGTGGTAAAACTGCAAAAAGATTTATGCAGACCTTACAGTATGTGTTTAAAATTAGGCTCTGGGAATGGTACTGTAAAGTACAGTTACAATGGAGTAGCTCAGTGTTTCCTCAACAATAGGCCACAACCTGCCATGTAACCTAAAACAAATAAGCTGATTTGAATGCACGGTGTTCACTACTATTAATAAGCCTGAAGTGTACCCTCAGAGAATTCCAGGCTGGGAAATTGTGTTCAGTAGCTGCTCTATTTATGCAGATGTCGTCAACCCTCCCTCTGAGCTGGGAGCACCAGAAGAACGTCAGATGAGGAGGGGAAATATCCATCACAAAACACGCTCACAAACTGCTTCTAGTCCATTTAATTGGTGCGCAGTGTTTTTTGTTCTTGCAGATATCTGTCCACATGTAGGCAATGTAAGGTCACGGTGATATTTTGAGCCCAGCTGCTATCATTTTTGATAGCTCAGCTACATGCAACATTAATAGTAAACATCATTTTCGTCCCTAAGCATTAAAGAGCAATACCTCAGTAGATCAGACTGTAGTGCAGTGATAAGATATTTTTTAATAAAGGGGCTTTTTTACTATGATACTGCGGCCAATATTACTTTCCCACAAATATAGCCCACAGCTAAAATACAAGTTCAAATAGACGAATGCCAGGCAATATGTGGCAAAATGGGTGTACCAAAAAAAGAAAATTACCAATCACGATTACAAACAGAAGTCAAGGGACCGCATTAAACATCCAGGATTTTGTTCAGACAACATTAATAGCAGGTCTGATCATTTATTTTTCAGCTGTGAGACAGTGTTCTGATCAACATTATGTGTTGTCATTAAAGAGCAAACACTAGTGTGGGAGTTGTAATTACCAGGCAAATAACCAAATGTTTTTCGGCGAGCGCCCACGTCCTCTGTCAGTTCTGCTACCAGACACACTACCAGGTATGTGATTCAGAAATTACAAGTAATGCACACAGCAAAAATATTCTACAATCAGACAGGAAAGTTAACACCCCTCTCCTCAGTAATGGGAGAGATAAAGTAATACATATATCCCTTTTGGGCAGTTCATTAAAATCACTGATGCACCATGAATTTAATTAGATTGTCAGCTTTTTCCTATAATACTAATCCTGTCTGAACAGGGGTTAAGACTATCTAAAGGTGGATTTTTCCGATTACATCTTAAATACTTAGTGTTCCAGCCCCTTACAAAGATACAACATATACAATTCCTACTGTATGTTAGGTCTACTTCAAATGTTTATTTTACATAAAACTATAGCCTACATACATGTACCAGTGTTTTGAGCACCTAATGGTCATTTCCAGTGTGTAAAGACATATGACACAGTTCTCGCAGGTTACTAGAGATTCCTGAAGTCATGTGACTTTCAAGTGTAATCAGAGAAATAGAAGAGTCATAGATGGTGACATTTACATTTATATTTTAGCATCAAGTAAAAGAGAGCAGTTGTTTTGCTGAAACTAATTATTGAAACAAGTTGAATTTAAGACTTTTAAAGACATTTTTAATTCCACGTAGAATGCAATTGAATACCTGTTTCACCATCATACCTCCCAAGGAAAGTATGATTGAAAGCCAGAAGGGACAATATAGCTTAGAATTATTCATTATTATATCACATTATTTCACTACTTCCCACCAGTATACAACAATGATTCCTAATGATATAATTAGTTGGATTAATGCCACCTGGACCTGGATAACAACAGGCATAAAATGGATGGATGGAATAACCAATGAAAAATGATTAATTAATTAATTAATTAATTGTCTTTGCTAAAATTTGCACTTACCCATTATGAGACGATAAGCTTCCTAGCTACTGTAGCTAGCAGTGGTGACAGTGTTTACTACAGGTCTGACAGCACTGACTCAAACTCAAACTTTGCAGTACCTGTATGATATGGTACGGTATCGTCAGTTTAATGAGGTGACAGAACAGGTTGTCTCTTTTGTTTGTGGGGTTTTCTGTCCTTTAGAGAACAATAAAGAAGTAAACCTCCTCACTGGGCCCATGCAAAACTGTATATATCTATATGAACTGTCTGTGTGCTGTATGGGCACAAACACACACACAGTACAACACATTTTACTTTCGCTTTGTAATTCCCTTCATTCTATTGAAGAACTGCTTGCATTGTGTTTTTCTCTGCCTCTCCTTGTCTTGTTTATGTGAAAACATGCAGACAAACACACACACACATACACACACACACACACACACACACACACACACAGACTATACTCTGAAATGACAACTGCTCTGGGTGAACACTGTCTGGACAAAGTCCTGTCCTCCTGCCTCTAAACACTTTCTTTTCAGCACTAGGGGTGTGTATGTGTGTATGTGTGTTTGGGGCAAAAGGGGGTGTCACATAAAGGAAGTGGGACGTGGCTGGGTGGGCGGGTCCCTTGCATTTTCTGTTCCTGCTCTAAGCTCCGCCCTGCAGCACCTCTGGCTCCTTCCACTCCTCCTGTCACTCTCGCCAACGACTGTCCTCTTTAACCAATCAGCAGTCAGATCTTCTACAGATGCTCCACCCACATACAGGTATGAAACCTCCCGATAGGTTGATAAATAAAGGATCATAACCAGAGAGAAACTGCTTTCAACTCATTCTTAAAAAGAATCCAAGTCTTATCTGTTTTCATCACCAGGCACTTTAATATGCAGCATGGATAGCTTTCCTGGCTCATTAGTTTTTTTTTTGCATAAGCACTAAATAGTAATGCCAACAGTCAGTTTGCTTTTCACCTTCAACAGATTTCACTGGCAAACAGAACAGTGGATTCTGGTGAGAATTAGTCACGGTAGACTGATATATAAAGCACTTTTGCTAACAAAGCCAGTGCTAACAACTCAATCTAGACAGCCAAACATGATGTGATCTACTAACATGAAAAAGTGCCTAATGATGAAAAATATAAGATACTAAAATTCATTTAATCTTTAATGTATTAATCAGAATTTTTGGCGATAAACTAAAGTTTTTATGCTTTGTAATCATTTTAGCTGCATTTTAGATGCTAATTTACAGTGTTTACATCTATGCCTTATATTTTGTTTTCAGTATAGCATTTATTCTTTATATAACCAATGGAGTTTTCATTGTAAACAGCATTTTTTTTACATTTAACATTTCCCACCTGAATGCATTGTGTGTATCAAGCCTAAGAGACACGATAAATGATCTGCCTCGGAAAACATTGGCAAAGCTTTTAATTTGAATGTGCATGGTTTACATCAGCTTGTTTTGCCTTCTTCTCCTCCTACACTGGTACACTTTATAATTCATTACCTCCACAAACTGTTGCTGCCTTCTGCAGTCTGCAAAAATGTAGAGTACATAACCCCTGCTCATGGTGAGCACGTTATGTCCTCAAGCACATGCTGCAGAATACCGAATACACTCAATACAGAGAGCTTCTCTGCAAAGCTCTGTTCTACAGTGCCCCTAGTGGTCAACTAGGGTACTTTTAAGCTGTCATTTATTCATGGTTACGTATTACAGTTAAAGTCAGCAGTGGCACAGCTTAAAAGCTACAAGTGCATGGCTTTGTTTAACTCATGCAACGACCAGCTTACTAATCATTTCTATTACTAATATGTTGATACACACATACAAATACACACTCAACATGCAGAAGGAAATGCTGTGTCCATAGACAAGAGGAAGTCCTCAGTACTTCTGTTCTGCTTTCTCATTTTTATTTACTCAGTTCCTCTTTGTGATTTTATGGTGTGTGTGCAGTATGTGTGCTCTTGATTTGGCTACTTGTGTGCATGTGTCCGAACACATGCATTCATTCTGTATGCCTGCCTGGTTGATGTTTTTGGCAGTGTATTGATGTACTGATACGTATGCCTGAATCCATGTGCCTGTGAGCATGCACTAGAGTGTGTATTAAAGCCCATTTAACCCTCGCTAATATCTCTTCTACAGAACCGCATGCACGAGTCTCTGAAGCTGTTCGATTCCATCTGTAACAACAAGTGGTTTAAGGACACCTCTATCATCCTCTTCATGAACAAGAAGGACCTCTTTGAAAACAAAATCACCAAGTCACCACTGTCCATCTGCTTCCCTGAGTACACTGGTACATATCCACACAATCGAGAGTGATAGTCTATTACTAGTTCATAATATATACTGTGTGATTATATGGACACTAGGATGCACTGTGGCTGCTGGGGTAGAGCTTCCCCCACCCAGTATTCACAAACAGTATAGATTAGCCAATTGACGAAATTCCTAACTTTAAGTTTTTGGTCATTTACAAAGCATTTTAACACAAAAACTAACTTCTAAATCTGTGAACATCTAGAAGTAGTCCAGGGTCACTACTTTGAAAGGTTTTATGACATTAACCTTTTAAACATATATTTCTTCTTCTGGAAGTGTTTTGAGCTGATCTCAGTGATGTGGATAGTATTACCCGCTACATAGAATCCTACCTGCTCATCCTCTCTAGACCTCACGTTCTGCAGCATTCTTCTACATTTTTCTCACATAGAAAAAAAAACATTCTTCCCCTTCACTGGACCGTTGGTGTTATGAGTTGTTCAAATAATTATACTGCACCATCAAAAGTTGAAGCAGTGCTTGCCAAATGACAACCCAGCTGCAGGCTGCTGCTCGAGAGGCAGCTAGATGCCACTTGCTGGGGGACAGTGTCTGTTCCTACACAATATGGCTCCTCACGACATTCACCAAATTAAATTATTACAACATGTCATCCTACCAAATGTATACTGGGCTTCAGTTTGCTTTCCCTATTAAATTAAAGTTATAATAGTCACACATATAATATTTGAGCCTCCTGTAGTTTTATGTTTAATTAGGGCTGCGCAATATGGCCAAAAATATCTCCTTTTTTAAATTTTTTTTTTTACAAGATTTGGGACAATTCAGAATTTCAGTTCTTCAATTCTTTCCAGCTAAGGACTGTCAGTACCAGCTGCTTCAACAAAGCAGAGCACAGATCCACATTAATAATCAGTTTCAGCACAGCTAGAGCAGAAAAGTCTAGTTTTGTTGACTCACATGACTTCACCTCTCGTAACAAAATCATGCTGGGTTAACAATCACAAACCAGACGCTCATATTAGTATGCAGAGTCTTTATTCAGGCTATGTCTCTCGTAGATATGACCATTAGATTTATTAGGAATCATTTCACCATAACGATGTAAACATTTTACACATGGTGCAAAAACACAAATTCTTATTAAGAATGTGTTTAGAGCTTGATATGTCGCCCAGCTCTATGTTGAATTAACAAACACAAACCAGCTGGCTACATATCTCCATTTTTAAGTTCAAATTTTCTTACCAGCTTTGTGAAGAAATCCAAGGGGTAAGATAAATCAGGTGAATTCAGCACCATATTCATGGAGTGTAAAGGAGTTCAATTGTCAGTAAAAAGTACAATTGCTCTGATGAAAGCTGGACACAAAAGGTTGTGCGACAGAGGATGAATGGAAAGGAGGACAGAATGGGTAATGAAAGATTGAATAGCACCAGAAAAGAAGCCGAGAGGCTCCGACTCTGGAACAAAACAAAGATGAGTGTCAAAGAAGTAAAGGGGTGAAACAGTGAATGAAATCAGGAGTGTTACCGGGACGAGAGGAGCTCGAGTGTGCTAGATACAAGAGAAAATGAGAGATAAGACAACAGAATGTGAGAAAGCCAGAGAGAGCAAGAGTGTGAGAAAATTAGGGGAAAAAAGTAGACAAAGCAAGACTGTGGGAAAGCGAAATGGAGAGAGACCAAAACAGCAAGACTGTGAGAAAGAGAGAATTAGGATTCCAAACCTGTTTCCTCTCCTCTTCTTCTCTTCTCTTCATCCTTTTACATGGCCAGACTCCATGCCTATTCTGATGGAGTTGCCACTGAAGCAGACAGCCAAACCACAGTGCTGCTAATGGCTGAGAGCCAGATAGATGTTAGGGACACTTGGAGCAAAAATGACTCCAATCACCGAGATCTGACTCATTCCAAAAGCATTATAACAAATTAAAGCTCTTGATTAAATCCACTGCGTGCCAAATGCTTACATTACAAGCAGAACTAACTCTCACAATCAATAATGGACTTGAACTAAAAGGGCATACAGTAGATTTGGCACTGCTGTGAAATAAATCAATATACAGTAAGAATAATGGTTCCATCCTTTTGGCTCTAGGACCTCATATCTGTCACACTTGTTCTGTTGCTGTATAAAGTCTGTGATACATTGGCAATATTAAGAAACTGGCAGACTTTGCCAACAATAACAAGACGTAACATTTTCATCACATTTAATTTGTCAGTCCAAAATCGCCTTTCCATTTAGTCTGAAAAAAGTTGTCCATGTGTCATATTTATTGAAGCTTGGCTAGCAGTAAGCACAGCCCTCCGAACACCTCAGCAGAAAGTGTGCTGAGCTAGAAAGTCAAAGGTTATGTTTTCAGAAAATATCAGGAAATAGTGCTGATACGGAAAATGTAGGATTGCCCACTGATATAAAGGTTGAGATGACAACAGCTTTTAAGCCTTCACCTAACTCCCACTATATGTCACCTCTCTCTCTCTGTGTCTCTCCCTAGGTCCAGACACTTACTTGGAGGGAATAGCGTACATTAAATGTCAGTATGAGAGCAAGAACAAGTCGTCCAACAAAGAGGTCTACTCCCATGTGACCTGCGCTACAGACACCAACAACATCCAGTTTGTCTTTGATGCTGTCACTGATGTCATCATAGCAAATAACCTGCGGGGGTGTGGCCTGTACTGATGATTGTGTTCAATGTTAGCCAATGGATGAAAGGTGTCAGACTTGTATTTTTCTTGGTGGTACCTGATTGTACCACATAGTATGTGGCCCATATCAGTGATGTCATCACTCAAATATGGGGTATGGGGTATGGGCTATGTGTGTGATGTCACCATACTGCTTTACTGTAAGACTGGCCATTGGTGCAACTTGATTCTTGATTAATGAATTGATTGGTTGAGTGGTTGGTTGATTCATTGGTTGGTGGAGACTTCTTTTAATGTATTTGTCTTTTTTACTTCCTCCTAAAGAACCAATGGCAAATTCCAGTAACACTTTGTACGTTTAATTGTACCAAAACTCCAAATCTTTTTGCTGGTGTGCTGCAGAAATCTTGCACAATACCTTAAGTCGACCCTTCAGGGATACAAGGTCCCTGAGACTCGTTTGTACATACAGTAGTGCCTTACTCAAAGAACTAGACTGATTACAAATTATATGCAGCCCTCTTAGGGGTTCACCAGCAGTCCCCCAAAACTGGTATAATGGGAATCACTTCTCTACCCCAAAGTATTTCTAATTATTTTAATTTAAATGGGTCAAGTTCAGTTCAGTTGTTTAGATCAGAAAGATGTTCTTCAGACTTTATTATGTGTATGAGATATTAAACTGTTGACACGATTATGTCTAGCCTACTAAATGAAAATGCTCATCAGCAGTCATCAGAAAAAAAACTGCATTTCTATTTATATTTTGTGCAAAATAGCTTTTGTGCACGCCTCCTTCATTATTTTCTTTGTGTTGTGTCATTTGTTTTTTGTTTGTTTTTTGTTTGTTTTTTTATGATAGTCCTGCTCTGATATATGCAGTGCGCTGCAGTGTGTGACTGCATTGTAGCACTAAGCCGTGCTCTGTTAACTATGGAGCTCCAAAATTACCAGTATTCAATAAATAAATAAGACATTATGGACTAAATCATCATCATGAATAAATACAGAAAAAATAGATGAACCACATATTGTGAAATTATTAACTAAAGTCAAACTTAAGTCATTATTATGAAATGCATATTATTTTCATAATAACATGTTTTGTTTCATGGCAGTAGCTGAGCCTGCTAAGAGGCTAATATGACTGTTTGATGTCAGAGAGGGCAGCTAAATAGCAATGGTAACACTGACATTAAAAAATGTCACTGAAATGAAAACTTTTTTAAAAAAAAGAGCATTTTGAAATGGCTTTCTTTGCTGTAATGAAATAAGAATGAACAATGAAGTGAAATTTCAAAATAAGAATGATGAAATAACATTTCATGATATTTTTCTGTACTTTTTCATATGATGATTTAGTAATAATAATCTGTCTAGCTGTAACAATGTCTCATTCATTGGTTTCATGTTGCCCATTTTGTAGACCCATATTTAACAGCCGGACACCTTGCTTAACGTAATGATTCAACAAGTGGGATCAATTAATAACACAGAGTCCATCCAGCTCGTCCTGTCCTTTACCGGCCTTAGAGAAACATACAGACTCAAAACAGCCTCAGTACAGCAAAGCCTCTTTCATTCAAAACCTGTGGGAGGAGAGGGATTATCAGAGTGGACTATTCACAATATTAAATGTAATGAGACCAAAGGTCCCACTTATGAAATATGACTGTTATCACATATTCTGCAGTTTTTCTGTAAAGCCACATATCTATTTTTTACTGCATTTTGAATAGATTGCACTAAAGTTGATTAGTTTAGATTTTAAAAGCCCAATATGTCCAACTTAAAGCCCCTGTGTGTAGGATTTGAACATCTCTGACTTTGGCGACTCCCAATGGTAGTATCAAAAGTGGTAATATTTTGGGATTGATATATATTTCCAGGCTCTCATGTTGCAACATGCATGGGTCTACTATAAAATCACTTTAAAGAAAGAGTTACAAGAGGTAGTGTTCTGACTCAACCACACAATTCCCATATAATGCTTCAAAGGAAGCATTGATTTTATAGGGCCCTGGGGCCGCGTCCATTGTGTGGGGCTGCACAGTGTAATATCCCTATTGTCCACCACTCTGCCTTAATAAGCCAGGGGTGAGCTTTGAAAGATTGTGTGCTGGTGAGTACATATGGTCCTCTGGGACCAGAATGTCAACCTTGAGACTATTGTTTTAGCCCTGATGTTTTGCTTTCTTTTGTGAGTTCCATTTCCGCTGGATGCTAGTCGTCCCAGAGCTGCTGTGGGGTTGAGGTTTGAAGTAGTGCGCAGCTTAGGTGAAATGAAAAGTAAAGTGTGCTATTTGTAAGAACAGTTCGAATTTGAGCCTTGACGTTAAAGCCAAAGAGATGCGTATAATATCAGGAAAATATCATCCGCTCCTCCCTTCTCTCTTTATAAGCAACAGTTTACAGCGTCACATAGAACCTGAGCTCTGTTTGTCTGTGGGACTTTGTTGAATTGACTGAGATGAGTGTGTTTACAGCTTCACTGGTATGAATGCTCCCTGGCAAACAGAGGTAGAGAGCTTTTTATTTATTTATGGGCAGGGCATTTGCTATATTCCACTATTCCCTCGACACTCAGACAGCGAGGGCTCGTCTCCACCCTCTGCTCGAAACTGCGATTTTTTTAAAACAGGTGGATGACATCATCGGCTCTTCCTACCACATCTGTGCCAACTTTTCCTAATTAGAGACAGAGAGCTGCCTAAGGCTGTTGATCAGCCTGCTTTGTGTGTGTGTTTCTGCCTGTGTATCCTGTGTGTATTCGTGTGTATTTGTATATAGTTACCTACATGTGTGTCAGTTGATAGTCCAGGAAAGGTCAGTGCGTGCGTGCGTGCGTGCGTGTGTGTGTGTGTGCATGCGTGCGTGTGTGTACGTGTTTACGAACATGTGTATGTGTTGTGTGAGAGACAACATCAGCCCAGGGGTGTTGTGGTGCAGTCGGTATCTGTGGATTAATTACCCAGAAGGCACCTGTCTACCCTTTCCACACACACAGGCCCTCAACACACCCACACACACACGTACACATGCATACTGAAGACACAAACACACCCATGGGACTTCAAAATGTCACATCACCTAACTTGCTGGTGCCAAAAAATACCACCGTATCCTCAGATGTTTTTTGGTTCTTTTGCCAAACATGAAGCCTGCTGCTGAAGGCTTTTACTTAATAATCTTCTCCTCTGATTTCTTACATTTAGTGCATGATGTGAAAGTAAATTGATCTCACTGCATCAGCTCTGTGATTTTTGGTTTCAGGAAGTGCATCGCTTTGGAGATATGACTATAAATATACATAAAACATCAAATGGGTTTGTCCTGAAATGGTGTCAGTCGTATTAATATAAGTATTTATATTAATTCACCTCTTTACTTCTGTTAGTAGTTACACCGCACATAGAAGCGTCCCTCCTTTTGTTTTCAATACGTATCCAAAATACATGTCCAGCTTTGTTTGTCATTTGCATAGAAGCCAAACAAACATTTCACATTGACATGCTGAAAACAATGAGCATCTGTGCTTGTGCACAGTACAGCACACAGAAAAGACAAACTGTTCTGATCATTTTCACTTTTGCACTGTGGTGGAATCGTGCCCTTCCAAATGGCAAATTACAGGATTTTTCTGTTTGCCTGTTGGCCCCGCCACTGTGAAAGTGCCCTAACGTGTTTAATCCAGCATTTGTTGTATGAATAATTGTGTTTAGCAGCATCCTCACTTAATGCAGGGCAGGAGGCTGGTGGAGACATTGCTGTTGCCAAAGATACCCCTCGCCTAAATCATTTTTTTTTATACATTTATGTCCCTATTTTGTTGCCTGAAAGCCTAAAGAGCAGCGAGCAGTAGACATGAGCTGTGGAACAATGGGCTGGTGAAATTTCCATCCACAGTAAGTTAGCAAGCTCCAATTCACATTCAGATGAAAGGAAATGCCTACATTTGTATTTGCCCTCAGGGTGGCAAAGGCGGCATACTGCTCGAGCTTTGTCTTCCAATTTCTTTCATGCCTGCGTTAACCTCAGGCTGCGCACAGAACAGGATGTATCCATGCTTGTGCTGTACAGATTCTTCAGTGGCATCCTAAATCAGAGTGAGATCAGATGCATTTAAAAGTGAATTACCCCTCAATTTATTCACAATATGTAACAACACTTAGATATATAACTACATTAGCAGGCAATTGAATTTCAAGGATCATAATTGTGTTTTTGCATATTTAAACTTTAATACTGTAGTATTTTTCCAACCTTTCAGCCAGCCTTTAGTTAACCTTCATTTTATACAGTATTTAATTTACCTTGCAGACACTTGAAACATGCTTTTAGGTACGGTTATCCACCACAGTGTGAACATCATGTCTGCTGTTACTGTTGTCAAAAAGTCATTACCATTGTGTGAAAAGCAGCTGTGCAGATTGAATTTTTTAGCCTGTGCTGCATTACAACACTAAAATTACGCAACTATAGCAACACAGACATGATGTTCTTTTTGATGGATTGCTTAACTCAAGCAAGTAACAAAACTATGCAAGTGGAATGAAAACAAGTGGAACCCTAGAAAAACGATTTAAGGCCCAGTCACACCAGAAGGTGGCACAGAGAGATTAATCTTCATGCTGTCGCTAAATATGTGGTTCTGGGGGCTTGGCGACATATGGACTACTTGCAGGGCTAGTTGGTAAACTACACATTGAACAAGAAAGTAGCTGGCAACCGCTAACAAGATTCAAGAGACGTATTCGTGCCACCAACTTTTGTCTCATGTCTATTTTGTGGAGCAGTTTATCCTCCGACAGAGGAAGTTAAATAAAACTGGATGGTGCAACACAGCTAACACGCTACGATAGCTTCCTCCATTTTGGCACTCCATTCCCTCAAAGGTCAGCACTGTCAAGGCAGCTTGCTATTGGCTCGAATTCGCGTGTCAAAGTACACCAAAGTTGACCTTGAGACAGAAAATGTACATGTCTTTACTCCTTCCCTGCGAGTGGCGATTCCATTGGCATGAATTGATTTTGCTGTGAAATGTTGCTGATTTAAATGCTGGTGTGGCCAGGCCTTTACAAATCTAAAATACAGCACGCTCTGAGAAACTGTAATTTAAAGTATACTGATGTATAGTAAATGGACCAAAACATGCTCACTGTGCAATTCAAAGTAACCACAACCACCTTTTCTTTAACATGGTATAAAACCTGTGAATACAGATTGGAGGGCAAAAGAGGAGAGCAGTTTGATTAAACACTCTACCTGTGCTTCATCCTTGGTTGTTTAAAGTCTGATTTCATTGATGAGGACAGACACAGAATGTGAAAGTGTAGTCCTACAGGAGCCAAAAAAACTTTTGATTTCCCCTCTCTCTGTCTCTGTCATAGCTCTAAAGCTATTAGTAATCTATAAGGTGAAGACAGGATTGATGCTTCCTCAGAGAGAAACTATGGGCAGATCACTGTGTGTGTGTGCGTGTGTGCGTAGGCATGTATATGTGTGCGTTTTTGCTTTTCACAACCTGTCCCTACTCCTGATGAATTACCAGTAAACACCAACATAACACCGGGAGGCCGAGAGAATAGTGGGTAACATAGTTTATGTCCTGCTTCAGTCCTATAGGCTGCAGTGAGGGAGAGATTTGTGGGTAATGTGGTCTGAGGCCATGCTAGAGTGGGTTTTTTTT
>NTHP01000363.1:430481-473461 GCA_003416845.1 Oplegnathus fasciatus | reverse complement strand
TTTTTTTTTTTATTATTACTATGAATATGACTTCTGTTTTATTTTTGTTGATCGTGTGTATATTTATTACATGAGTATCAGTCTGTACACTGATTTTTATTCACATTTTGCCTCACCTTGACACCTTTATTTGTGTATTATTTTGTTTTTGTTTGGTTTTTGGTTTTTGCTATAGTAGTGATTATGTAATAACAATTTTTGCGGAAATATGTGAAAATGTCGATAGCACTAAAAAAACACCAGACAGGTCAGCGAAAACCTTAAAAAACTCTCGAGACCTGCTGAAACTGACAACACAGATTTTAACATTAGTCCTTTGTTTACATTAGCCAAGACATTTTAAGATGTTTGTTGTCAATTTCCTTTTTGTTTTTGAGTCACTTGTATCATTTTACTCCCCACAATCGGGTTTTCATCGACAGGAAGTGAGGCTTCCTGTTTCCCAAACCTGGCCTTAGCCATTAGCCAACCATCGGTCATGGCCGAGCCTGAGAGCCAATAGGAAATGTGCTAAATGTCCTACAGTGCCATGTAACAGAGGTACTGTACTGTAGATAGCTACGCTTTTAGAAGCAAGTACACAACCTTATAACTCTACCTTCCTCACTGTTATAACCTCTAGACCTACTAACATTCTCCATGTAAGGAAACTCACTCCTGGTTTGATAATGGTTGATTAATTTATTAATTTATTTATTGATTGATCACCTGTCCTACACATACCTCTCTCTCTTTCTCTCTCTCTTCATTTATACACCACCATCATGCCTTTACTTCTCTCAACCTCCATCCATCTCTCTTTCTTTTTGACTTCTTTTTGCATGGCGCCCTGGCGTCCTGATTTCGGGGTCAAAGGGCCCCTCCTTTCTTTCCAACCCTTCTCGCACCTCCCTCCCTCCTTCCTCTTTTCCTCTTCCTCCTAATGCCCTGACACAGATAGCATGAGATACTCAAGCCTTTGTATAAAGAGACCAGTTAATTCATAAAACTAAAAAAAAAAAAGCTTCACATAGATACTGTTGAGATAATAATTAAAAAAATTTTTTTTAATAAAAATAGCAAAAGATGAATAAAAACGATGGGAAAAAAAATACAAAAAAAAGAGCTAAGAAGACAGATAGTAGCAACAGAAGGAGAGAGATGGTTGGTTCCTGAATGGGACGGGGCGGGGTCAAATAAAAAAAGACGTAAGAGTCAAAGTTTCGAGGGGTTGAAAGGTCATGTGGGAGGCTTGGGAGAAGAAGAACAGATTTTGGGATTCTTGCAGTGACACGTAGACTTCAAACCTATAACTACAATAATGAATAAAACCGACAACAACAACAACAATCATGATGATCCTGTAATATTCTCAAAAGATAATCTTTCTTGTGCTTTGTAGCTACGAAACTTTTTTTTTCCTCTATATCTCCCTTTTTTAAAATAAAACGATGTTTTGCAAAGGGTTCCAGTTTGACAGCGAGCAGATTTGGAACCGCGACGATCTCAGACAGACCCCGTGTTGTTGTAATGCTCTGAACTGTGCCCCACCCCCCTCTCCTTTTACCGTTTTGCCTGTTTCCCTGCATTAGAACCGTGTCCTCACTTTAGCCTGACTCAGAACGATTAAATATAATATTATAACAATATCTATTTTTTATTATTTCAGAAAAAAAACCGAACCACTTTTTTTGGGGAGAGCACGTTTCTCGCTGCGTCCGCTAGTTAGGGACGCCGCATGTTCACACATCGACGCTGTATAAAGTCATGCTCCTTTCTTCTTCTTCTTCTTCTTCTTCTTCTTCTTCTGTCTCTTTTCAGTTTGACACGCACCTTCCAGGTCTACAATGAAAAGCACAGTTCTCACGTTACACACACACACTTGCTCGCACTCACACATACACACACAATATGTAGATTTGGAAATTTGTTATCTATTCATACCTAATCTATGTTACCCCTCATCGATCTATCTACCCATCTATCTATATAGACCTCTCTTTCTTGCCCTCTTGATTTCTAGTTTTTAAAAGAGAAAACAACTGTGTATAATGACATGATATACCTGTTTCTTTGGCATTCTGTTCCTGTTACCTTCATTATTATTTTTTTTTTTTTACCTCCTCTATGTTCTGTTCTTTACCCAGTGAATGCTTTTTTCTGTGCAGCTTTTTTTCTCTCTCTCTCTCCCTCTACTCCTCTTTAGTGAATGGTTGTTATTTCATGTGGGATGTCCGTGCTGGAAAAACCAATCGAATGTAGTGTTTACATTAAAAAGCCACTGTTTTCATGACTACAAAAAAGCCAACCTCTTCTCGTCTCCGAGTCATTCAGTATCACCGTGTCTGTGTTTTTTACCTCACAGCTTTGAGACAACTGCTGCCAACCAGTGTCACACATTCAGTCAGACTGAATATGTGGAGCAGATATTTGTGAAATCTGCAGGCTCAAAGTGAATGAAAAGAGTCTTGAGATGTATGATCAGGAAAGAGATTTCATTTAGTGACTGTTGAAGCCTGCAAATGAAACATGAGTCCTCTAAAATGTGACTGTGCTAGGTAGATGCTGGTGTCACCACTGCTATATTTAATTCAAATACCTGGTAAAGTGCATAGTCAGAAATATAAAACTCTTCCAGCAATTAGAAATAAAGTCAGTACAGTACAATATCTGAAATGAAACCAGCTTCAGGATTATTATTGGTACACACTGTGACACCTAATGAGACAGTGCTGATGATCTCTTTTAATTGCAGTTTAATAAGCTCTCGCTGTTTACAGCTGTGCATCCTATAGCCAGCAGCAGGCAACCTGATACTGCTGCAGTCACAGAGGAAGAGAATTAATCATCTCAGGAGAGAAAACTTAAAGTTGAGTCTGTAAAACATACCAGGCTGACCCAAGTAACTTTGCAGCGACCACAATTTAATCTCCAGAAAACTTGTCCAGAAATAATATAGCCCTTTGTTTCTGTTTCTCAGCTCTTGCATCATCTTGAATGTGCGCTGGGACTTTTTAAAGGGCAAATCTCACCTTTTTCTTCACAGTGACTAATTACTTTTACTTTTCGATTACTATATTAAAAGTCGCACGCTGTTTTCAATGCCGTCTGGAATAAAGTGAGCCTAAATGAGCCCCGGAGGTTTGATAAAACTGATTAATCTACAGTCATGGTGACTGCATGTTAAAACTGGCCGTCATTCCCATCAGCTGTGACAACATTTTGCTCACCAGTTTTATTGCTGCTTGGAGAAGCGGCAACAACACTGGCGCAGCTTTACAGCCACACAGATTCACCCATGCTAGCGGTGTGAATCTAGGGACAGCAGCATTCGTCTGTTGGTCCTCCTCTTTCGTTGTAATACTGCAAATGTAAGGGCTTTCATCAGTGGGCCATAGGCTCAGTCTCCATTGTGTTACCTCATTCGGCGATAGATAGTGACTTAACAGACATTTATATAAATGAAAATCCTCGAGATTATATCTTTAACCATATTATCTCTTGAAGTAAAAACATGAAATGAAATTTTATAATTATCCACAACTGCAGGCACTCACAAGCATGGCAACTACATTGTGTCAAAGTAGCACCAGGTTGTAGCTCTAGAAGATCTAATGGACATTTTAAGTGCTCAGTTTTGTTTAAAAAAGTCTTAAATTATTGACTTCTGGATAAGTGGTTTAGATGATGTTACTAAGAAGTGTACTTGTTCAAAATACGTCAGGTGGTCGATCTGCGCATTACCTTGTACGGCTCTATTAAGTGTACTTGCTGCATCACCAGACTTATGTAATGCTGTTTGTGAGTGAGCTGTTATCATAATGACAAAGATGAACACTGAGCACTATGAAGACCCAGGTCATAAAAATAAAACATTTTCTTTAAAAGGGACGGAAAATGGAAAAGCTGGAAAGGGTTTTCATGGTTCACGTATCTGTCTCTCATAGATACACAAACACACACACACACATGATTCACACGTGATAACAGAGAGACACAAACATGTTGCTTCCTGTCCTCTCCTCAGTTGACCCCCGCTGGGAGGAAGTCGTGAAGTGAGTTGACATATTTCAGAAGGACAAACACACTGTTTCTGTCGCACTTTCATAAAAAGTCTCACACTCTTTCAGATACTGGAGATGCCGACTCAACAGCAGTGAAACAAAGCATGTAGGCTGCATTAAGACAAGAAGAGTCAGTGTACCTGTTTATCTGTTTGGATTACACTTTATAGATTCCCAAACTACTTCCTCACACATATACTCTCAGGAACTGGGATTTTCTTACTTGTCCTCTGTTGGTATTGGTGATATTACAAGACTGTTCTCCAAAGAACACAGCAGATCTACACACACCGTACAGTCATCTGTTCACATCTTCATGACATCCAGATTTCACCTGTGTTGATAATGCACATATTTGTGTCTCTGCAGCGCAAACACACACTCTTGCACATTTGACATGCAGCCTTGTCATGTCAGTACACCGATATAAAGCAGGGGAGTAATCCTGCACATACTGTACACACACACTTCACCGCATAACACACACTCTGGCCTCTTATAAAGGTGTATTTCAACTGTACTGCAGCTCCTATTGACGTGAAACATCACACACACAGATCAGAGAGAATCCCTGTCACGGCAGATAGAATAGTAAATGTGAGTCGTACTGATAGGAGGCAGAGAGAGAGAGAGAGAGGTTGTGTGTCAGACAGTATTCATTCACACATGAAGAGAGAGAGGGAGAGTGGAGTCTTTCATCCTCGCTGCTGTGGCAGTAGCTGTAAGGAAAAGGCTGGTTCACCGGGTTCAAACATAATACAGGGAGAAGAGGAGAGAGGCTGGGCAGATGGAGAGAGCCATCATACAGCAACAGAGAAGGAGGGAGGGGGAGTAAGGCGGGAAAGCTCTGAATCTTATCTACTCGACTCACCCTAATTGCTTTTAAAAAAATCATTCAGTCACTCTCCTTACCTCCTTCTTCCTTCTTTCTAGCTCTCTTGGGTCAATAATTTAACCTTGATCTGGTTTGTTTGTTTGTTTGGATCCCCATTAGCTGTTGTATCACTGTAGCTGCTGTTCCCAGGATCCACACAATGTAATGCACAGTGACAGTACGAAGCAACACCAACTCGTAAAGACTCACATTTACATAATGACAATGAGAACGCTGCATCATTATGATTATTACCATTGTTATTGGATTAATATAATCATCATTATTATATTCACTGTTACTACAACAATATCAACAATATGTCTAGTATCTACTGACCTTTGTGTCAGTTTTCATTATTTCAAATATTGACCTTTGTGACGGTGTCAGCAGATACTGCAGCTCTCTCAGGTGTGTAATCATCATCCAACATGCTAATATTTAACCTTTTAACAATACAAGGTTCTTATTCCATGTTCAGACAGAAAACAGCACAGCGTGAAATAAAGCAGCCCCCTCATATGTTCAGTGGGGGTGTCAAGGCGGAGGGCTCCAGCAAAAAAGGTGTTCTTTTGCTGCAAAGACTTCTGAATGCTATTTCATCGTTTCACTGGTACCTCACCCCCACAAACGCAACCCATACGTTGTTTTTACCAACAAGTCCTCCAAATTAAACGACCATATAGGTTGTTTGTCCATGCAAGTGTTTTCTGATCTGATGCCACTATCTGCAGGACGACATTGTCTGTGCCCTCCAAAACCGTCACAAATCACTGATGAAAAATAAATCTGTTTGATGATGTTACGCTATGGTTAAGATTTGGTGAGGCCCAAAAACCACTTGGATAGGTTTAGGGAAAGATCATGGTTTGAGTTCAAATAACTACTTTGTTAAGGTTAGAGTGTAGGGTGTTAGGGTTGTAACATTTTTAGAAACATGCTTATTTACTGAAGTGTGGAGCTGGAGCCAGGAGGCGGTTAGCTTAGCTTACCATAAAGACTGTAAGCTGGGGGAAACAGCTAGCTTGGATCTGTTCAAAGGTAACAAAATGAAGCTGCAAACACCTGTAAAGCTCACTCATTAACATGTTGCAACATGTTTGTTTAATCAGGTCACAAACAGAAATTTAAAAAAAATATTTCATGGTTTTATGGAGAGTTGCATGCTGGAACTATTTCTTAACAAACAGCCAGGTGCAGTGACTTCATTGTTGTTACTTTGAGGTTGCCAGGTTTGCTACCATCGTGCCTGTACAGTGATACTAAAGCATGTGTGCACTGTATTTCCATAAAAGATGCTGCACAGAAGTGGTGGGCAGGTGGATAAACTGTTGGTTGAGAAATAGTTGCAGCATGTAATGCCCCCTAAAATCCTAGACTGAATTTTATATTTATGTTTGCCTAAGGATTTAACAAATTTATGAACTTTAGAGATGGTGGTAGATATACACTACAATATAATAATATGGACAGAGCCAGGCTAGCTGTTTCCTCCTGCTTCCTGTCTTTATGCTAAGCTAGGCTAATCAGCTCCATATTTGAGGTACACACATAAGAGTGGTATCAATCTTCTCATCGAACTCGCGAAAAGAAGGCAAACACACATATTTCCCAGATTGTTGAAGTATTTCTTTAAAAGATCTATGGCCGTTTTATAGAGACAGACAAAAGGGAAAGCTGGAAGAGGTGGAATAAGAAAGCAAGAAAAACAAGACGAGGAAGTAGGAACAAGGAGGTTTGAGGAAAAAGACCCAAAAGAGGCCACAGCAGAAGAGAGGAGCAGATATTGATTTTTGATTTATCAGGATGAAGACTGACAGGGAAAAATGGACTGATAAGTAGAGTGACTGACAGCTGCATTAGACAGTGGAGTGTCAAGAATCTTCAATCCTACCCCGAGTGACCTCAAATCCTCGCTGCCAGTGAGATATTTTTAAATCCTGGGGAAAACATCAATGAATCATCTTCAAGTGAAACAGAGGAGATAACAGCAGCAACATCAGCTCTCTGCCTAACTGAAACAGACACAGCGCGTACTTCACACATGGAAGTCATATTGAACAGGACTGCGAGTGGCAAAGACTTTCATCATTTTTTACTGGTCTGGGTCTTTGTGGTGTTGCTGAATTCAGTGGAAATGGTGCTCCGAACAGGCTCTTCCTCACTAGGCTTTTTCTGCTTTAAAATGACAGGATTCTAGCACACAGCATTTGTATTATTTTATCTCGTGTCACTCCGCCTCGCATGTACTTAAGTCTTTTGCTGTGGGTACACAGGAAAAATCAACCTACACTGATAATGATGAGTTCCAATACAAAATATTTTTCACATTTGCTCTGGATGGAGGGGAATGAACATCTCGTTCTCCTGCATAATTGTGTTCATGTGCGTGATTCAGTGCATCGTCTTTACTAGAGCTGTCATTTTGGTAGCCAAGAATACAAAGTAATAGCTGAAATATGATGTTTATTGCCAGCCTGTAAGTTATTATGATTAATAAAGGAAGGTTTTATGTGGAAATGGAATCCCTGTCAGGTGTAATTCAGTATACTTTGTGATGGTTTAATATCCCATTTGGTGTGGAGTTGTTAAGCTTTACCCCACACAGTTAAACATAGTTAGCTCACATAGTTGCCTCTGTATTCCAGCATATCGGATTGAAATGAAACTATGATTATGAGGTTTAAGTGCTGGCTCACAGCTTTAATTTGAGGGTGTTTACAGCCCTGGCAATTTCACGAGTTTTCAAGTTACAGTGAGTCATCACTTACCAGAGACCTTTCCATTTCTTAAGATTTTTGCTGGTACATCCTGAAGAGGAAGAAGTGTATTACATGCAACTGTGGGAAACCGACAACATCAGCTGTCTGTGAACACTAGACCAAACTGGTTACAGCACCAACTGGGAAGGGGTCAAAGGTCATTGACCAGGAGTCTGTAGGCGGCTGAAGAAATACTAAGGATGACATTCACATCCAACACCAGAGACCATCTTTGAACAAAGACAAGGATTACCATGTCCCACCCTATAGATGAATCAGGCTGTAGGCAGAAGTAGACAAGCCGCCATTACTGCTGTTGCACCCCATGTACAGATTACTCACAACAACAACACTAATGTAAAGGATTTCACTTTTTGAGTCCACTCCCTGTCCAGGAGATCCTGTAGAATTAGTTATATGTTGAAAATATAGTCATCAAATGCCATTTGAATTAATGTTATAATCTGAAAAAACTTTTCAACAAAATTTTTTCCAGTTAACAGACAGCTAGATATCTCTTCTGGCAGCAGGTCTGTGCTGTTATCAGCTGTTCCAACAGTAAATTTCAACTTTGGGAAGAATGGACAATAAAATCCACAAGCTTCTGCTCCATGAAATCAATTGTACTTTCATAAATCTCCATTAAATCTTCATGTTTCGCTCGCACTCTTAGTGGCATGCAGACAAAGGGCCGACCAGACACGTTTCACTAGTTTCTCCACACAGCACCTCCATGTCCATACTGTGGTCAGACAGCAGTGGTACGTTAATGTTATTTTTTTTCCCAAAACCTGTGTCATAACAAATTTCAGACAAGTGTTTTGAGGCGGACCAAGTTCCACATTCACACGGACTACCTCAATCTGTTGTGGGGCGACTGCCGACGGTGATGAACCCAAACATCCCTGCTTCACTGTCAGTGCTGAAAACACAACACATAAATCAACACATTCCTCTGTCTTCGACCACTCGTTATCACGTGACCGAAGTTTCACAATTAGGTCGCATGATCATAAGTGAACCATCTCTGTGACAACTAAGCAAACTCCATCCCATGATGAAGGCCACAACATACAGTTTTTTTGTTGTTGTTGTTAAATAATTAATATCATCATGTTTAAAGGAATAGTTCGGCATTTGGAGATTTGCACTTAATCATTTTCTTGTTGAGAGTTAGATGGGAAGATCAACACCACTGTCATATGTTGGATATGAAGCTGCAGCCAGCAGTCAGTTAGCTTAGTATACAGACTGGAAAGAGGGGGAAACAGCTAGCCTGGCTCTGTTTAAAGGTAACAAAATCCACCCACCAGCCCCTGTGAAGCCAGGCAACCAGCAGAGACTCCAGGAAGTCACTGCAAAGAAACAGTTCAGCACACAACCCCCCTGTAAAACCCACAACATGTCATTTTGTGTGTAAAGTGCTATATAAATGAATGTAAGTTGAAACACATGATCAACTGGATTGAGGTCATGTGACTGACTTTGCCAGTAAAGAATATTCCTCTGGCCATAAAAACCTCCACGGCTGACTTATCTGTACAGTATGTGTAGGCTCAATATCCTAAAATGAAGGAGACTATGTTTATAATTTGGCTACAATTCCTACACTGTTCATCTGATTTGAAAATAAACACCCTTGAAGCTGAAAGTCGGCACTTTAACCTCACAGTCACTTTTTCACTTCAAATCCAATGTGCTGGTGTAGAGCCCCCATAAAAATGTATCACTGCTTATTACTTTGTAACAGTTCTGTCTGTATGTTTTATATAAATAATGAATGATCATAAATCCACTGTTAACGGAGTTGGAACAAAATGGCCTTTATGTTATACTGAGAAAACACAGAGAAAGAGAGGAACGCCTTCGTATTGGTACTCCATTCACATCATGCATCATCTAATAACAGACCAGAGTCGGAGCTTTGGTGTTCTTCCACATTTCATAGGAATAGCTGAGTTGATAGCAGCAACTGAGACAAGTTGTTTCTCTTTTTATTAGAGAAAGATCATTGACTTTATTGCTTCTGTACTTACTTTTATACAAGCTGGTGAAACGCGGCATTCCAGTGTTTCGAAGCTGATTTTCAGTGATATTAGATCCAAACTGAGAAAGAGCAGCATCAGATACCCGCTCAACAACGTCCATTAATCATGACAACAGCGGTCATGATTAACAGAAGGTGATTCATTAAAAAGTAGAGATTAAGTAGAGATTAAGTAGAGATTAAGCATGGATTCAGCAGAACAGTTGGATCATCTGAGCCACAGCAAACACTTTTTGTCATGTTGGTAGCTAGCCCCATGACTTCTAGTTAGTTTTGCATCAGCATCAATAGGTATTGTAGTTAATCGGCTTTAAAGCAGTTTGACCATGTGCTGTGTTTTGTCTCATTTTCATACGTTATGTTACCCTGCATAAGCAATACATCACAGTAAATTTCCTCCGAAGCTGACACAATGCTGCCTCATCATTTAAAAGTTGTTTTTTTTGCTAGCATTGCCTTTTAGCGCAGAAAAAAAGAAAAAGGCTGCATAGGTTCGACTGAAAACTTAAAGAGATTTAGGAGGTAATGAAGAAGCAGAGAGGAAGACAGGGAGGAGAGGGGGAGAGAGAGGTGGGAGGGTGTGAGAAGAGAGATACTGTAGAGGGAGATGAGGACAGAGAGAGGATGGGTGAAGCTTATCGCCTGTCAGAGCCTTGCAATAATTTTTAAGAGGCCCGCGCTGAGATCAAGCAGAATTAGCAATCATCATTCACCTTGAGATGTTTAGCCAGGAGCCTGCCAATTTAATGAACCTGGCCCACTGCCAATGCTAATCCACTAAAGCACCTGCATTACAGTTCATCTTTAAGATAGTGACTGTGACTGAACATATGCAGCACAAAACAACTTTTAATTGTTGTTTCACAAATACATTTCCAGCTACTTTACACAAAGGTTCAAATACATTGATTTCATATCTGGGCTATAAAGTATTATTAGGTCAATTAAGGTGTTGGTTTTTAATTAAAAACCTGTAGTGGTATCTAGCCATGTAGATGGTACTGGTTTCATTCCTCCAGGTGTTCAGATAATCAGTCTTTGCTAATGAGCGCTAAACATTAAGTACAACTGAGGCTAATTGAATGTCATTAGTTTGGTCATAAACCAAAGTACTGGACAATCCATCCACATTATCTTTCATGCTACTGTGAAGCATCTTGCACTATTGCTCTACCAAAAAATTAAAATATTAGGCTGCTGATATAACACACATTATCTTAGTGATGAATGAGATATTTATATATTCATATGCAGCTTCTATAATGTCAGCAATGCCATAAAGTTCATTATACAAGTTTGAAAGCGTGTCTGTCCTCCTCCTGTCATCCTGCTGTGCAAATCTGAGAGTGGAATTGATTAATCACATCTGTGTTCGTGGATGTCACCGACTTACATCCATCATCTGGCTGCCTTCAGGTTACACACACTAACTCCACCGGCACCTCTGTCACACTCCTCTCTTTCCTCAGGCTCTCTTTCTGGGTGCACTGTTGTGTGCCAGGCCTGCTGGATCCACACCTGCCCACTAGGTGTCCTCAGTGAGCTCCAAGCCTCTTCAGGTCACCTGACTGCCCATGTCAAGCAGCTACCTGCCTGAGATTTTCGTCAGCTCACTAACAGTCCAGTTTATATAGATGGTTTTCTAGCCAGTGTATGTCTGTGTAGGAGCTCATCATTAAACTGTGCTGCGCACACATTAATCATCTCAATATAACATTTTATAGATCGAGACTGTCATGAGAAAACTACCTCAGTGAAAACAATACACAGAATGCAGTTATTTTGCAATGTTTATATAGAATAGTATAGTAAAAGTATATTACATATTTGAAAAGATTTATAATCACTTAGCAACGACACAGATTTCACAGCTGCCATGTGCAACCAGTCGGTTTTGTTCACCGTGGTTCAGCTAGCAACCCAGATCATGATAATTTATCCGATCTTGTTTATTCATCAGGTCCTTGATTGAATGGCTCTCATGTGTTCCTTCCATCAAAGATGAGGCTAATTTGCAAAGTGTTATTTAATCTTTGCTCCCTCCACTAAGATGTTTGATGTCTGTGTTTGACTCAAAAACACATCATGTTCCTGCATAATTCAGCCCTTGTATGTATCCACAATGTAAACACACCGGGTACCCACTCATAAAAACTTTGCTCCATAGTGTTACTAGTGGTGGACAACTCAACAGGGTACCTTTAAGTAGCCTTTGGTGACTATAAGTTATCATAAAATAAAATGAATGATGACTGAATTCCCTTCAGGTGTGCTGGCTCTTCTGGGTTTTTTCTGCTTTTCCTACTACAATAAGTAAAACGTCTGGAGTGAAAAAGGTTTATTACATAAATATTATTATTATATTATATAATATTATCAATTAATTGAAATATTCTACATAATAAAAAACATAATCATATAATCACATAAAAAGAGGAAAGAAATAACATTTTAATAAAACAGAGGAATCTTAAAATGGTATGTAAAAGTTTTATTAACCAAATCACCATTAAAATTATAAAGAAAGCAGAGAGAGAGCAAGAATGTATTTTTAAAGGAATAATTTTACATTTTGGGAAATATTCTTATTCTCTTTCTTGTCAAGAGTTAGATAAGGAGAGCATAAGGACTGAAAACAGGGGGAAACAGCTAGCCTGGCTCTTTCCAAAGGTAACAAAATCACATGTTTGTTTAATCCATACAAAAACAAGATATAAAGTGTTAACTGTGCTTTCGAGGGGCTGGGAGACAGATGATTTTGTTACCTTTGGACAGAGCCAGGCTAGCTGTTTCCCCCTGTTTCCAGTCTTTATGCTAAGCTAAGCTAACTGTCTCCTGGCTAGACAGACATGTGAGTGGTATCAATCTTGTAGTCTAACTCTTGACAAGAAAGCGAATCAAAGTATTTCCCAAAATGCCAAAGTATTCCTTTGGCTCAGTTTTGCTGACTTCTCATATTAGCCTCTATGTGTGCCACACAAATGAAGTCAGTCTTTCGCGTTGCGTTTTATCAGAATCCAACTTACATAACACACACAGATTTTTATCTGCCAGTTTCACATCAGCTGCCAGACTTCCTGTATTGTTTGTCCTGTACTATACATAGACATAGAGGCTGTCACCAGAAAAACAACCACGTTGGTTGTTTGTTTAAATGCCTATAATGCAAATACTGTGAACTGAAAACACAAAGACCAATAAGATCTCTTATGTATCATAACATGTGTAACATATGCAACATGTATTGTTAAAACCAATATTTAGTCCATGTGAAGCTCTGCTGTAATCCTTTAAAGGCGATATTACTTTTGATGGAGTGATGCACTGGTGGTACTGGGCCCACCCTTACTGTTCTAAGGCAGCAGGCACCCACAACAAACTGACAGGATATTAAAGGAGGAAGTTCAGTTGCAGTCTGGCTCCAAGAAATTGGGTTACAGCTTGTTTACCTTTGGAGGTTTGATCAAAGTGTCTCCATGAATTAATTTTCTGAAAATGACAGAAGGTGCAGAATATTACCACAATGAGTTAGTGTGTCTAAAAAGAGGGTTGAGGATTGATTGTTTTGTCCTAATAAAGACATGTGTCTTTATATTGCATTTCAGCATTTTTCCTTTTGATGAACTGAACTGCAAAACGGTAGAAATACATGCAGAAGAAGAGTGAGATTGTGGAGTAGATGTTACAAAGAATTAAAGATCCTCCACTCTTCCTGCCTCTCTCATTTATACATCCCCGTCCCGAGCACAAGAACATAAAAAGGACTGCCCCTGGCATTAAATCAATGCCTGCCCTTCTTCTCTCCCCCTCTCTCTCTTGGTCTCACCCCCTGCTCTCTCTCACTCACTGACTCACTCTCTCTCTGAAGTGGAACAGGTGACCCACCTTGTGGTGAGATGAGGGCATTGCACCACCACGCCCAGCGATCATGCTGGACAAGCAGCCAAATACGAGACTACATCTGTTGATTAGATGATGATACAGTAACACAAAGTGTAGAGTATCCACCCACTGTTACTGTTCAGTGCCTCCTGATCTCGTGCTGTTGCATCCCTTCCTCCACCCTTCCCTTCTTCTCTCTCATCCCATTTCCCTCTCATTTTCTCTATTTTCAGTCCTTTTTTTCTCTCTCCCTCTCAATAGATAGACAGATAGATAGTGTCAATGCTACCAAATGTATACATACACACACACACACACACACGCCAAAAAGATATTTATAGTGCCCTAGCACCAGTCTGTCTGTTGCTAGGATACCAGCCAGCTCAGGATTCTCAGACATGCAGTTTAGCTTTGTTTACATAAATGAGCATGTTCAGTATGGTTTGTCTGACCCACGCACACACACACTTAAGTAAAATGGAGTCTGTGTGTCCTCACTTGAGTATCTCACAGGATCAGTTTAACCACTCACACTGAGCTGACAGTAACCATAGTGAGAGAGTCTATAAGAGAGGCGAGAAAATGCTGACAGTATTTTTTTCACAGTCTGACAGCCTCTGGTTGCTACAGCAACTGTCCAGGCTTCTCTCAGCAGCATCCCCTCGGTAACAGAGGAAAGTGGTAGTGGGTAAACCAGAGGCTCCTCATGGGAAACAAAGCTGCCATGTCGCCCTCCACTGGTTCACAGTGTGCTCCGCAAGGAGGGCTGCAGGAAGGAGGGAATTTTGATATAAATCACAAACTGCAATAAAGTGCTCATTTTACATCAAGAAACAAGCTTTTTCATTGATGGTGAGTGCTCGTTATCTTATAGTGTTTTCACCATTGCTTTCACAAAATCCTATATAGTGGGCTCTATTTAATAATCTTAATTTAATCCAATTTATTTTAATCCAAATCCCTGTTATTCTGTTAAATGTCTTAAATATCTTAAGTGAACAAACACAGCAGGGATGCTAGTTGTAACTTTTGACAATAATCAAGTTTTATTCCTAATTTATAAATTAGATGGGAGCAGGAAATGACATAAATCCTTTATCAATTTGTACATGAACCAAAATCTGTTATAATGTTAAGTTATAATGCAGTGTAATGATGTTTCTTTCTAATATTCTACATTTTCATATAAAATAATGCTGATGCTTAATGTTTTGATTGTGTTTAAAAAGAGCAAGGAGATATGTAATTTCTGACCTTGATTAGGATATACAGTCACAACTTGAGAAAGGGGTTAAAATCCATTTTCCTTGCAAGAGACAGAATATTTTTTTAATCAAGCTGCTTTGAGGAGTCTTTAAAGATTCATAAAAACCTTCAGAACAGCAGTTAGTGGTGTTAAATGACCTCCTGGATTTTTTGATTTCAAGGTTTTTTCTTTTTCTTTTTTGTAACCTGATGTTTAGCTCTGTGACTCGAATGTAATGACAATACTTGAGCGGTACAAACTGGGGCAGCACTATTACTCATTTAAGTGTAAATTATGTAAAATGCAAATGCCTTTGAGACAGTTTTACAGAGAACTGTCCAGTGTACAGTATCTTAGAATACATTCAAATTAAATCTGATATTCAGCAGATTAAACATGTTGCCGTGTCATCTGGCATTCATAGCCAGGTTGTAGTGATAGATTGTGAGACATGTAAACACTTTATCCGCTTTTCCACATGGACCTTTAAAATGTCAGATACACTGCTTAATCTTTTGTTTTACCCTCACTTCACCAGGTTAAAGCCCACCGTGTGTATAACTTTAATGTGACTACAGCGTCTTTCAAAATATTCTTATATTNGTGTGTGTGTGTGTGTGTGTGTGTGTGTGTGTGTGTGTGTGTGTTGCTTTAAGCCCATTCATCCATGGGGGATGTAATGGCATGCAGATCCATCTGCCTCAGTGTCTTTCTTGATACTTCCACTGGGGGGTGCCACAGTCAGAAATGTTCAAATTTTACACATGGTGGCTTGAAGGTATAACATCTGGTTTGTGCACATGATACTGAGTTTGTGAGCAAATGGGATTTTTTTTTNNNNTACTATATTAAGTTTGTTAATCACTTCAAAATGGGAGCAGCAAATACAACTTAGCCCAGCCATGGCTCTGTGATGCCAGATGGACAAAATTGTAACACTGGGACTAAAATATGTTACAATGTGCATGAAAAAAGTATGACTGGTTTACTGTCATTTTTCACATCATAGCTACTTGTGGCTCGATATTTGTGTGGTGTGTGTGTGTGTATTTTTTGCCCCCAGGACTAGTAGGAGATCCCCCACACACCCCACCCCCTCGTCTCTTGGGTGGGCAGACAGTCAGACAGACAAACAGACAGGCAGACAGACAGACAGACTGGCTGACCGTAACACTGTAACCGATATACTAAAATACTGGACCATGCGCCATTCCAAATTTGTCTTTCAGCCACGGGATCCCACCGTCTGACCAAGAATAAACACACACACACACACACACATCCAGGCGTCTCCCCTGCTCTATACTGTACTCCCATGTGTGTGTGTTGGGTATCACAGCTAGAGATGCAGGGATGTCTGGGTGAGGAAGGAGGTTGATTCTCAGTCGCTGATGTAACCAGACTGGCAGACTTGGGTCACAATGAGCCCACGTGCAGCTCTCTTTATGGAGCCGCCTGGTAATCCCGTCTGTTGCTAATGGTCATTTAATCCAAAACAGAGTTATTTACTCTTTGTAGCTGCTGTCTGTGGGTCAACCGAGCACCACAGACCACGCTGAACTTTTTCTGACCCTCAACAATCCTCATAAAAGATAGTTTAACTCTCAGGAAAGATTGTTTAATTTCTCCATTTGCTGCTTCACCACCAGCACAGAAGAGCAGAAATTGTATCTTCCAGTTGCTGCCAAAATGTGCAATGAAAAATTCTTTGTTTGGGAAAAAAGGTTGAGAAAAACAGATTGTATGACAGCGAGAATAAGATGTTGTATTGACAATCATTTTTGAAATACCCTTCCCTCATGCATGATGTATTTGCTCCTTTGGCACTTTGGTTTTGCAATGAGAGCAGAAATTGTTGTGTAGACAAGTCAGATGGCAGTTTCCAGTCTTGGTTCCTCTGTCAGAGTTACAGGCAGTCGAGAAACTTGCAAACATCACATTTCTGCACGCCGGCATGTTTGAACATTATTGAAGAGGAGGAGATAACACCCAGGTATCTGCACACAGAAAGAGCGACAGATGAGAAGTCACTTTGTTCACGTTCTTGCTCACTCTCCTTTTTGTGCAAACGTCAAGGAGATGAGTCGAGCATCTTCAGCCTCCTCCTCTGCACACTCACAGAATCACGAACACACACACGCACTGATTGTCTCGAGTCAGCTGTGTGTCACTGTAGCATCATTAGCTTTTCTGTGTTCTTGTGTTATTGATGCGTTTTAAATATTTATTAGGCCACTTCCGCAGCAGCAGCATCGTCTTCTAAACCAGAGAACAAAGCCAAGATATTTCTGTATGTGTCCTTGAATAACAATGAGGAGGAACAGCAGGGACAAATCTATGTGATATATGTGATATAGGACAGCTTTTCTCCTTATTTTTAGCCTGCTAAAGGTTTGAATTCATGTCTCGCAGAACTTTTGTAGCCACTTAATGTACACAAGTGGGAAAATACAGTAAAATGTAGGTTTTGTTTCTCTGGCCCCTGGTCAGCTGGTATTTAAACGTTGTCTTTGTTTGCTGATGATGAGTTTAATGTTTGAACTTCAGTTGAGGGATTAATTATGCTGCTCCTTTTCTTTTTGATTTTTTAGTTGTTTCAATATTTTTTTTAAATTGAAACATAAAAGACAAAACTGTGGCTGCAACCAATGATTGTCTTCATTATTGATTACTCAATTTAAATAACATGTTTTGTCTGACTAACTGCCCAAAACCTAAAGACATTCATCCCTGATTATATAAAATAGAGAAAAGCACCAACCTTTATATATGGCATTTTAAATGACTTAAACAATGAATCAATTATTGAAATAGTTGAGAATTTTTTTCTGTCCAAACTTATAGTAGGATGTAGTGTACATTTAGTGTCCTGAAAGCCATAAATTAGACAAAGAGCAAAACATGCACAAAATGAATAAAACAAAACAAAAGTGCAAAACAAATTTAATAGTGGAATCTGAGTGCAATAACAAGATGGCTTATGTAAGAGTTATATAAAATTTGGGTTGCGTAAATATTACGTATTATGTAGATTTGCACACATATTGGTGTATATGAGTGAGTGAGTGTGTTTCAAACAAAAACACAAAAGGACACGAAAGGAAACCCGACTAAGAGCCTACAGCCATGCTATCAGCTCTGTGAGGCTGTACTTGGGAACTGTGGTGCTTTGAGCTAAATTCTAATGTCCAAATGCTCACATGCTCACAATAACACTTCTCACATTCTGATGTTAAGCAGGTATAATATTAACCATGTTCACCATCTTAGCTTAGTATATTAGCATGCTAACATTTGCTAAATAGCACAACACACAAAGGTGTTTGGTCATAAACCACATTTTGACCTCATGGTGGCGCTAAACGAGATGCCAGGATCACCAAAGTTATTACAATTCATCCTGAGACATTTCAGTACAAAATGGCAGACTGACTGACTGATCAACATTGCCATCCAGAGACGCATCATTAGTGTGGGTAAAAATATGAGAGGAGCTAAAAACACAAATTTTCCTAGCTTCTTTAAATGTCACATTCAGAGAGACTGGTGTTTTTCACCTGATAGCAACAATATGAGGTTTGAAGTTCTTTGACAAAGTGGATTTTCACCGTAACTAATGGGCCCACTCAGCCACTCAGCCTCCCATGTGCCAGAGTTGGTCCAAAACCCTCAGCCTGGAAAACATTAGCAGAGGAAATCTAACAAGCTTTCTGTGCAGCTATCCATCATTAATGTCATTTCACTGACACAGACACTGCACATCTTCACATCATTTAAGAGGCTGCAGTGCATTTGCTCTTTACACTTGACTTACAATAAATTTCAGTACATGAGTCAGGGCACGATAAGTCAAAATGTTTCAGCCGAATTATTTTGACTTCAGCTGAAAAAAGTGCACTGGTTTAAGAAAGTGTTTTTATCTGTAATTTACAGAAATTCATCTTTATATGTAAATGCTGACTTAAGATTTGTTGATGAGTTTGCATTTATGTTTAAAAAAAATTAAACTATACTTTTATAGACAGACTGTTAAAAGATTATGAGCCACGCAGCCAGAATTACATGATATGAAATTCCACAGAACACAGAAGGTTGTCGTTCAGTTTAGTTTAGCAGAGGACGGCCTGCAGCTCTAAACAAGTGAACAATGAAAATAATTTATGGCCATGATTTATATCAGCATTGTGGAGACTGCTGCTGCATCCTTTCCTCCACTTCCTGTTACTTTTAGACCACAGAAGACACAATAACGGTTAGGTTTTTTTTTTTAAGTATAAATAGAATAAGTCACACTATACTGTATAGTCTAGTTTAGTCTGGTGACTAAACTTTAGTCTGGTTACTAAACTACACCAGACTATACAGACCAGGATGAAACCTAAACTTCATTAAACAATACCAGACTAAACAAAATAAAAGTCAGCATATGGATAAAGTCACAAATATGTCTTTTTTTTTTGTGATATCAATATATGTTGCCATAAAATACATTTTGTGGAAAATTAACTAAGAAACAGTTTATGGGTAAAATGAGCAATTATTTGTTAATCCAAACAAATCCTATCAAATCAATGTACTTTCAGGTACACAGGGATACAAAAATGCAATATTTCCAATAAAATATCATCTCATCATATTGTCATATTACTCAACTGTAAAACTAAACAAAACTAGGTAAGACTGCAGTAGACTAGATTTATATTTAACAACAAATAAAACTCTGAATTCATTTAGATTAACTCTAAATGAAATCAAAGTAAATTAAAGTTCAAATAAACCCTAAAAAAATTAATTTAACTTAATTTAACTAAAACAAAAGTCAGTCTAAACATATCTATACCTCACTTAAACTAAATGAAACCAAACTTAAGATCAACTAAAGTAGGCTAAAACTAAGATTCATTAAACAAACTAAAAATGGATTTAAAACTATATAAAAAAAAGTGTCACTAAACCGAACTTCACACTTGACTCGGCACTAAGCATGCGAGCAGAGACTTTAAAACAAAATGACATGAGCTGAAGTGAGCCGTGCTCAGTGTGCTGTGTGAAGATGAGACCAGACTGCATGTCAGAACTATTCGCCATGGCAACCACAGATTATCTGATTAATTAATGAACCCTTTACTGCATCACCAGCTACTGTTGTTAATCGCTCATGCACTGTTTGGCCTGCAGCTAACACACACACAAATGGCCAATTTGAGGCAGTAAAATAGTGAGCTCTGGGTGTGTGTCATCCTCAGGCTATCTGAATGGGAGATGGTTTATTAGAAATCAATGACATGGGTGTCATAAAAGAGTGTTTCTTTTCAGAAAAAGAATTTGGAGCATATGCTGTAGCCTCAGGCCTCGTTTCCACCCCTAAAACCCTTGTTAGGATGAAAAGTAATGATTAAAACATTACAGCCTTTCAGCCTGTACAGATGCACCACAAGTAGGACAAAAACATCTTAGTTTTATACACTCTAAAGAATAATTTAAAGAGTTCTCAGTATTCCTACATAGAAACACTAGATATTAGAAGCACTGTGATCAAACGCCTCCTCCGCACTCCTCTGTTAGTGTGTGTGTGTTATCAAAACATAATTATATGTGTTTCATTTTCTCTCTCCTTTTGTCTCAGGGGATCTTTGATACAAACATATATTTCACTAGTTAGTCTGTGAAGACACAGACACACAGAGACAGCCTCACAAACACCAACGAAACAAACAACAAAACATGTCACGACAGAGAAACACTGAATGAGAATGTCCACATACACACACACGCACACACACACACTTTCAACCTGCAGGTTCTTGTTCATAGTTTAATTAAGATCTGTGTGGGTGATTATGAAACTCCTCTGGGAGTCTAATAGTCATATTTACTATGTGTGTGTGTGTGTGTGTGTGTGTGTGTGTGTGTGTGTGTGTAGGTGTGTTGACCAGAAAAAAAGGAGCTGTGCTACATTTCAGGGGCGTGTTTTTATGTGCCTGTTCATTGCATAATCAAACATTCATTCCTCATTATGTTGCAAGTGCCAATATGTCTCGGCTGCAGTGCTATAAATTTTAATTGTCTGCCTCTGAGTCTGTGTGTGTGTGTGAAAAGAAAACTCATAACAGTGTTTTAAATGTTTCAATATTTTTCATAATAGCACTTTTCACACTTTTTTCAAACACTTTCCCACAACACCGTGTGAATTTATAGTCACCCTTAAGCATTCTAGCTTGTGCTGTTTGTCTTTTTTTTAATCTCATAGGCCTTTTTTATTAACGATGGCTCAGTTCCATTTAGTGTCCCGGTAAGCCATGCCAGTGAGCCGGCATGCACAACACCACGGCCCTGGATCTAGGTCACCTAAATGGCATGAAGTCGTTGTTAATGTTATCAATAACACCTGCACCTTTCCTGCTATGACATGCCACAATGTCTGCTGGGAAAAAGGTCAATTGTACATGCTGGCTTACTGTCACGGCTTACTGGGACACTTGAATGGAACGGAGCCATTGTCAATGTTGAGTTTCATCCGTGCTTTTCCTGCTATGACAAGTCAAAATGTGTGCTGTGAAAAAAGGGGTAATGTCTCGCAATGACAGCGGTGGAAGCAGTACTCAGATTCTTTACTGAAGTAGAAGTAGTAATAAGAAATTCTAGATACTCTGTTATGAGTGAAAGCATTGCATTAAAAAATGCTACTTAAACTTGCAATAAACCTGCGGCAGAAACAAGTGGCAAACAGCAACTTGTTAGCAAACAGTTGGTTAAATACACATCCAGGAGCAACATTGTCGTTCGTTTGGAGTCGAGTTTCTGGCCACTTGATGAATATAAGTCCAATATTCATTTGTTTTTTGGTCAGGGGCGTAGGACTTGACTGAGTGTACAGGGCCCTCATGTGAGAAAGGCCCACAAAGATACTAGAATTAATACGAGGAGGGGCCCATAGAGAATGCCAATGTGCAGGGTCCAGAATTTCGTGCTACGCCCCTGACTACTGTTGGGTAGTTTAATCTATAAAAATGCATCATATTGTATAAACTGATCATATGTTTTGTGTGTAAAATATGAATCTGCAAAGTAGCTGATAACTTTATATTAAGTTTTATAGTTGTCAGATAACTGTAGTGGAGTAGAAGTGTAGAGTAGCGTTAAAGAATACGTTCACATTTTTCCTTGTCTGTCTTAAAACAATACTCATGTGCCTATATGTACACTGAAAGAGCTACTGGTCGCTGTAATCATTCCTTCTGTCCACACTGGCTGTCCCTGCTTAGAGTCAATGTAAGTGATAAGAGACCAAACCCACAGTCCCTGTTCTGTGCAAACATTAATTCTAAAGTTTATGTGAAGCTAAAAACTGGCTCCAGCTGACTGAGTTAAGACAAATCAAGTGGATATCTTCCCAAGTTACAGCCTTTTTAGTACTAAATTTCCTGTTTCTATTGTCATTCCTCTACCACAGCGTAGCATAGAAACACTGGGCAAATACAAAGAGGGAATATTACATTTAGCAGACAAGGAATCTATCCTTTAAATGAAAACGCTCAAGTTAAGTCCAAGTACCTCAAAATTGTTCTAAAGTATGGCACTTGTGTAAATGTTTCCATCACCGAATAATAATAAAACGAAGAAGGGAATGAACTTTATTTGTATAACCGAGCACATTCCTTAAAATGTCAGTCGGCCTATAAAAAGATGGAAAGTGTTGCTGAGTTTTTGATTTAAAGCAGGAACACAGTTCACTGTCCTGGGGCAAACTCTTCCACAGAGCTGTTATCTTTAGAAACAGACTATTCCTTTCTCTTCATGAAACATCTCACTACTTGTATTTCGCACGAGGCCTGATAGACTTTATTCACTCTGTTATTCTTTTAAAAGTAGGTGAACAAAAGAAACTCGTTTCTTAACTTGCTCATCAGTTTGAAATCACTTCTAACGTAACGTAATGTGTACATCTTTGCCAAATATCCGCCAACATTTCAGCAGGATTTCAGGATTATTGTAGGATTTATTTTATCAGCACAACACAAACACTGTCTGTCCGCCCCCCTCTTCAGGCTCCCTCCCTCTTTTACTTCTCACATAAGGATCCTATAAAGTTTCTCAGGTCCAGGCCAGACGCATGCGCAGTGGCAGCCCGAGTAGCGTGTGTAGTAGTATTATTATTGTGAATGGGGGGTGGAGCAGTAGGGGTGGGGAGGGATGGGCGGTATTTTGGGTGTACAGTCACAAGAGCGACTCGACGGAGCCAGGAAGTAGACTGTTGATGCATTCAAGTACTTGCGGAATTGTCGTAATTTTGACGCTTGACAGCTGAAGAGGAACCGACCAAAGTGTGACAAAGAACAAGAAAACAGATTAAAGAGCTTTGTGACTATATCAGCAACTGGCGGAAGCATGATTTGTAACAGACTGTCACCTTGTGTGTTCATACATGTGTTTAAATATAGTTTGTGCATTTTCTTTTTCCATTTCTATTTAAGTTTTAGTGAGAAGATGAATCATGCTGTAACAGCTGCAACTTTTGACTGATGCGCGGATAAAAATGTAAATTACATGCCAGACAGATATTTCCTCCTCTGCCACCAAAACATCTCTGTGCCATATGATTGATGATTTTAACTGAAGCCGCCAAATTACTTAGGCTGTACTTACATAATCCTTTGTGCTTAATGCATTATTTGTGTCCCGAATCTCTTGAATGCGCGAATCATCTGCAGGCCTGCCGGGGAGGAGCACTTGAAAGTTGCAGGTAGACTAAAAGACGCAGACAGAGAGCGCTCGTTTGTTGCCACTTGCGCGAGATCGCACGCTCGTCTAGAGAGAGAGAGAGAGGTAGAGAGACACTGGGAGACAGTGAGGGAGAGAGAGAGGGAGGGAGAGAGAGCCACACGGTCAAATTGAGCTTTATCTATCGCGGTGGGTCACTTAATAAGAACCATTTGGAGCCAGGGGCGACCCGGAGCGCGCAGGAGCCGCAGTCAGAGGTAGATCATCTTTAATAAGAGCAGCAGGCAGCAGAGAGCACATTGCTCCACACAGGGAAGAAAAAAACACACACACAGACGCGGAAGAGAAGTGAGAGAAAGAGAGGCAGAGTGAGGGACGGACGGCAGAGACAAACTGTTTAACTTTTAACTCAAGATTTAAAAAAAGACAACAAAAAAAAAGGCTAAAAAGTGAACGCTAAGAAGCCGGACAGAGTTGGTGAAGATGCCGCGGGTAGTCCCGGACCAGAGGAGCAAGTTTGAGAATGAGGAGTTTTTCCGCAAGTTGAGCAGAGAGTGTGAGGTGAGTCTGCTGTGTGTCTACACACTGGGTCCATTCTGTTACACGGCGGAAATAAAGACAGAGAAGAAGGCTCGGTAGCAGAGAGGGGCATGCTGGCGGGTCGGGTTGTTTTAAGCTTCATGCAGGTTACTTTACATTTCATCTAATAACTTCAGTGGGAGAAAACCTACTGTCGAGTAAAACCCCCTAAAAGCAAAAGAATGATGGTCTAAAGGAGTGCATTGAAATAAGATGTTTCACTTGTATCTCTGGCTTTTCTGAAATTGAGGAAAATATATATATTTTTAGACTTTCACTTTTATTTTGCTCTTTTTTTTGTTTATTTATTTAATGCTCAAATGAATCTAAAAAGCAGTTTTTATTTACTACTCCTTCCCTGTTTTTATTATTATTTGATGAAAAGCAGAGACAAAGAATGATGCCTTTTGCCTTAAATCAAAATTCCTGTGGCTGATCTTCAAATTACAGCCTACTGCTGGCAATGAGCATCGCCATCCAATGTCGAACAGCCCTATTTGGAGTGTTTTCTATTCCAAACCAAACACATGAAGTATACTCAGAGTATATTACTATACATGTGAGTATATATGGTTTGTGTTTTCTTTTTTTCTGCAGATTAAATATACTGGGTTCAGGGACCGACCCCATGAGGAGAGACAAGCTCGCTTCCAGAACGCCTGCAGGGACGGACGGTCAGAAGTAGTGAGTGCAAAACTAAATATATTCTCTTATTCTTTGTCTTCTCCTTGGAAAACAATTCTGAAATGTAGTGCTAATTGCTGATCAATATTTGAGTCAAAGAGAGAAAGAAAGACAGACTGCATGTGTGTGTTTTGTGAGGATGTGAAGCTGTAGGTATGTATTTTGTTGAATTGAATAACACGCCGGCCTGTGAACTTCACTCATGAAAGAAACTTGAAAACCACCTGCAGTAGCGAGCGTTAATCTCAAGGCTGTCTTATTATGAGAACACTGAGATCATGTCACTTTTGTAGATACACATGCGTACACCGTGTGTGTGTGTGTGCGTGTGTGTGTGTGTGCGTGTGTGTGCTGATGTTTTCATGTGCGCCTGAACAAGGAAGTAGACGTGTTATCAGACATGCAGACCCCACCAGGCTTAACCTCACTTACTTTGCTTGTGACTTCTTCCCTCTATATTCTGCAGCTGCAGTCATCATTGTCTCAGCACACATTAACGCATGTTATCACACGGGCACGTTAGGGTTACAGCAAACACTGTTAGGGCTGTAATTTGGGGCCTAAAATTGGTCACCTAACGTAAACATCACCTGTCATGTCTAATTTTGGTATATACAGTAAACATGTAGTGAGTGAAGCAGACTTACAGTGAGTGAACAGAAAAATAGAAGCACCTTGTCCAATACAGCCCTGCTATAAAATGTTTAATTTCTGTTTAGAGCTGAAACAATGAATCAGTGATAATTGATTAATCGCTATTAAACATTCCCTGGTTTCAGCTTCTCAGTTGTGAGGATCTGCTGCTTTGCTTTGTCTAATGTGAACTGAATATCTTTGGGGTTTTGGACTGTTGGTCTAACAAACAAGCACCTTGAAGATGTCTCAGGACTTCAAGGGTTTTAGGAAATTTTCACTTTTGTCTCACATTTTATAGACCAAACAATGAATCGAGAAAATAACCTGCAGATGATTCGATAATGAAAACAGTCGTGGCTCTATTTTTGTTTAGACTTGAGTTGTTTTTGTGCTGATTTTGGTCACGGCCTGTTGTCATTTTCACTTATGGAGGAGCATCCAGCGGGTAATTGTTGCAGAAGGAGATCGTTTGTGGCAACAGTGTCACGGCTGAAGGGTGTCGGTGTGCTGAATCCGTCTCCCTCCATTTCCAAACCACACTTCTCTCCAGCCGCTTCTTCAAATGCATCTCATCAGATGTCCAACTTTGAGATGGACGCCTCTTAAAGGCAAATGGACTGATGTGAACTCTTTTGTCTAATGAAAAGACCAGTTCTATTATTTTAGATGTAAAATAATAGCCCATAACAAGTCCCGTATTCAAAATTTTACTTAAGTATAAAAGTAAAAGTACCCATTACGCAGGCAAATTGTCTCTGTCAGAACTATATTATTATATATTATACTGCAGGATTATTAATACTCATGCACATGTAAGCAACATTTTAATATTGAAGGTGCAGCTGTTGGTTGGTGGTTTAATTTACTGTGTAACAATGCGTTGTATTTTATATGCTCATTATAGGTCTGTAAAATCTTAATCTGCAAAGGAATGCACAGCTACAGTAGAACTTTTTTGTTTTCTTTCAAAAATATGAAGTGAAGCGTTTGTGATGAGCGGTTTATAAATTTAAAGCAAGCGAGGACACATTTATATTCTCATTATGTAATTACTGTACACTTACAGTGTGCAGTCTGTTTATAACCTCTATTAAACGATGTCCTCAACAAAAGGTGAAGCCAGACGAAAAGCCTTTAGGCTGCTGGCACAAACACACACAAACACAGGGCAACTTCTGCTGTCTTAGTCATCCTCGAGGTATTTTTCACAAACATGCTGTCATCATCGCAGGAGAAGGGGGGCAGGAGAGAGAGAGAGGGCAACGGGGGTGCATCTAGTTTTACCATCTTTTAGTGGGACATGATGCGTCCGTCTGTCTGTCTGTCCTCACTGTATTTATAAGCCTCTTCTGCTGTGAGAATTGATGGCCACGGTTTTAATGGTTTGATGGCAGCTGTGACATCATGTCGCTGATTTATCTATCGGCCAGACGCCGCTAAAGACCTCCTGCTATTTTCACGGTCAGTGTGAACAACCATCCGTCCGGCACAATGAGACTCAAACGTGCTGTCAAGGACCACTTTTTATAGACGAGACCGATAAACAGAAAACAAATAAAGTGTAAACTGTGGGCAATTTATTAGGTTAACAACTGAATTTATGTAACTTTTAAAGTTCTCCTCCAGTCTGAATGTGTTTTGCTTATTGGATCACTCGGATGTTTGAGCTTCACTGTGCAGGATGATGTTTGACACTGGAAGGCAGTTTTCACATCTTTTTACTGAAGGGGAAAGTTTCTCTGCACTCAACTTAAATCTGAGTTTAAGACGTGTACATGGTGACATCATAACTAGTGTAGAAGCCAATCATAGTCCAGTATAAAACGTAAACGTGCGTGACATCTTGTTTCCAGCAGTTAAACTTTTGAAATGAATAATATTTGCATATTCACAGATTCTGGATGTTTCAATGAGGGAGAAGAAGTAGATGGAATTGAATTGTGGAAAAAACACATCAGACACAAATGATCATTCCAAGCAGAGTATTTTTACATGCCTTAACACATGTCTTTAAAAATCTTTATCCCCTTCAACAGTACTTTCTCTTGTCAAATTATTCTCGACTGACTCTAATAAAATTTCAAAAATACAACCTCCACATCAAAATTTTTAATTTCTTAAATGTAGTCTTAATTTTACCAGACATGTCCGTTTAGAACAAAATGTTATTTACAGAAGGAAGTTAAAGTGGGCAGAAAATGAAAGACAAACACTTCATACTGTACATATGTACAGTATTACATTAATGTTTTCCAACTGCTAGTCGGAGCAGAAATACTGTCGAGATATTTTTCTTTTCACGGTTCAGTCCTCACAGTTTTATTCTTTTTTAGGGGTAGTGGATTTATTAACAAAAAATAAAATGAATGTTTATGCCATCGTGTTTTCTGCATGTTATGACAGATAATGATATAATATCCAATTTAAACAATTAGCAGTGCATGCAAACTTGTAATTTTACCTTGCATTAAAAATGACAGGCTTATTTTCTATGTGGTTTTTACAACATACATATCATGTAAAAATGCAGTTTGGCAGCTGTGTATTTCTGGGAATTCCAAAACATCACACACACACAGATGTGTAGCTTGGATCACAGGGCGACTCTAAAATGTTCAGGATTGATCTGATAAATGGGACAATAATTCAAAGTAAATTATCTTCAGCTCAGCTCATTAGAGATGAGTCGCTTTCTCAACTGCTATTGATTTTCATGCTGCGTCTCTCTTCCCGCTCCTCTCCCATCCCTCTGTCTCTCTCTTTCTCTCTGTCTGTTCACTTCCCTTTATTTCATTTCCTTTGCTCTGTTCTTCTTTGTCTTTATTCTTCTTCATCTCACCTCCATTTCCCTTCCCCTCTCTCTCTCCTTCTGTGTCTGACTTTTCTTTACGTTCATCATGCTGTCTTTACCACCGTTGTCCTGTTTCCTTTAATTTTTCTTCCTCTTTTTCATTTCCTCCCCCTCTTTTTTCCTTTTTTTTCTCCCCCTTTGTCTCTCAGTTTCCCTCCATCTCTCCTCTCTCTGCCTCTCCATCCCCCTTTTTTTCAGTAGTAGGCAGCAAATGAGTATCAGATGGTTGTAATCCAATACTTCAAATACAGCAGAAATGATGACTCGGGTGTTCTTTGAGCCCTCGTTTCTGTGAGTGTGGGTATATACATGTGTGTGTTCCAGACATTTTTTCTCTTTGTGCATCCATGTACACACTTTTCATTTTCAGCTTTCTCCTCCCTTTACTTCCCTGTCTTCCACTCACTGTTGTTCTCTCCTTCTTCTCTTTCATTCAGTTTTCCTCCCTCGTTCTCTCACTCTCTGACGAGGGACAGATTTGACAGGGTGCATAATTCATATGCTTCCAGCTCAGTCGCAGCCCTAATGCCCTTAGTATTGATCTGTCTCAGCAAACACATCACACACACACAAAGACAATAGACACACACATACACACAGATACGCATAAAAAACAGACATTTTCTAACTTGATTTTCTGCCTCTCTGTAATTCATCGCTTTCTGACTGCAACAGAGAAATGCATTCTATTGATTTTCATTTTATTTGTGTTTCTGTTTGTGTGTGTTCACAAGTGTGTGTGTGTGTGCTTACCTTGATAGGAATGTCTCCCATTAGAGCAAGAAGCCATTTTACAGAAATCAAAAAATGAGAAACGCTACAGTATGATGTGATTATGTGCGTGTGTGAGGAGAGCAGACCAGTGGTTCACTTTGTGCTTTTGTTCTGGGAGGAGAGCAGTTGGACTAAGAAGAAACAGAGAGAGAGACGGCGGACGGGTTAAAGAAAGGAGAAAAAGAACAACTCTGACGCTGTCTGTCAAACTTAAACTCTTCCAGGCTTAGACCCAAATAAGACATTTAAACTTATTCAAACATTCAACTGTTCAACTTATGCACAAACCCTCTGGAAACATTTCTATGAAACCGCGATAACTGCATGTACTTAAAATCAGCATTTCTAAATCTTAATCTCAGATAGAAATGTCTTTGAATCTGCTTTATAAGTAAGTTATAAAGGGTCATTCCAAAATGTACTTTTATAAATTTGGTGGACTTGTGAGAAACAGAATAAGAAGAGAATTACAGCTGCAGCGATTCTACAAAAAATTAATCGTCAACTGTTTTGATAATCGATTATTAATTTTGAGTCATTTAAGAACATAAGAAAAAAATGCCAAAACTCTGGTTCCAGCCTCTCCAATATGAGGATTTGCTGCTTTTCTCTGGTTTATATTATTGTAAACTGAATATCTTTAAGTTTTAGACTGTTGGTCCAAACGTCACCTTGGGCTCTGGGAAACGATGAAGTTTTATAGACTAAATGAGTAATCAAGAAAATAATTGGCGGGTTAATTAATAATGAAAATATATATAATTGTTAGTTGCAGCCCTAAAAAGAATGCACAAATTGATGCTCACTGATACACTCAACTCAAAGGCATCCTTGTTTAGATCCTCCCTGCCTGGTAAGCACCCATATCTTCCAAACTCCTCCAGTTTGTAACACTTTCTGTTATAAATTTGAAATCCCCAATAAATGTGTACTCCCGTGTCGTATGTCAGAATAACTGGGTGGTGTCTCTTGAGGGATTTTCTCAGACTTGTCAAAGCTCCTCCAGAACCACAGTAGACATTAATACAGCTGTTTCTGTTTAATAATAATTGTATACTGACTTTGACATGTGAATCAGTGGCGTGCCGTTTTACCATAATAAAATGTGATGTGATGTGAAGTAACGTGAGAGGGCCATTTGTAGTGCTGAACCCAATAAATCACACCCTTCTCTGCAGCTTTATAAGGTGCTTTTAGCCTCTTTGAGCTCATTGTTTTGGTTCTCCAACCGTACATAGACCGTATTTGAGTCTCACAGCTCTCATCAACAACCATATTACCATATATGACTGTAGCGTTTTCCCATTAACAAGCTCAGACAAGCCACTGTACACTACCTGCCCAGGGTGAAACAACAAGAGTCGAAATAAGTAAGTGGCAGGTGAAGCAGCCCAAGAGACAGATATTTTTCTCAGGAGTTGGTGGAGACCAAAACAGAACAAAAACTTTAGTGAATTTAGTACGAATGCTCTGTGTCTGCTAGATGTGCAGGTGTTTGCTAACATTTGAAACACATTAGCCACACTGGGTTTCTGCCCCCTAGCGGTCAAAAATCACTTAATGCAGCTTTAATTTTTTTCTTGAAGCATGTCCTCACTGACTTTATACTCTCTTTCCCTCTCTCTTTCTCTCTCTCTCTCTCTCTCTCTCTCTCTCTCTCTCTCTCCAGGCCTTTGTAGCTACAGGTACCAACCTCTCTCTGCAGTTCTTTCCCGCCAACCTGCACGGAGATCAGAGGCAGGTTCCGACAAGGGAGTATGTCGACTTTGAGAGAGAGACAGGAAAGGTAGGACAAGTGCAAGATATCCACCCACACCCTCAAACACACACACACACACACACATTTCTCTCTTTCTCTCTTCACCTGTCGCAAAGGTCGTGTGGTCTGAGTTGCAGCATAGAGACTGGCAACAGTGAAAAGAGATTTTCTGTTTTCTAATAAAATGTGTCCAGAATGCATCTTAAACCCGCCAAACAACTGCTGACAAAATCTCTTGTTTCAACATCAGCTGGATTTGAAAACATCTCATTTATTTTTCTCACGCTGTAGTCATGTGCGCTTGATTCATCCAACTTTGTCGTCACACACAAACTTTTACAAAACACACACGTCTGTCCGCTCTTTCGCTTTCTGTTCCTGTTCCTCTTTTATTTTGTGAAATGAAAACAACAGTCCAGACACCCACACAAAGACAGAAATGTCTCAAATGTTGAGTTTCATCCCCCTGAACATGAGCATGTGTGTCAGGGCATTTAGGTTGTGTATGTTGACATCTAACACGTACACCCCTTGTCCAAGCCTAAAATCCTTGACAGAATACAGATTGATTTGTGTGACAAATTAAAGGGATCAGTTTGTAATCAGCACCCTGTCTTTTGAACCCGTGTGTGCTGGGTGTTTCTCGCTCTGCTGTGCCACCAAACATACTCTAAAATGTGGTGAGCCCCGTCACAGAGGTGAAATCACTGCTGAGCTTCTTGTCACAGTAAGTTGATGAAAAACATGATTTGCTCTGTAGTGCTCGTGCTTGATTGAGATCAAAGTTAAACGACTTAAAGAGCTCAGAAGATGTTAGTTTGCTGCTGTTGTCAAGGTGATATCCACTGTACAGTTCAGTGGTGCTGCTGCTGTTGTGTTTATGTGTGTGTTAATTGTCTCCCCTGGCGCTACGCCTGGACTTTGTGTGTGTATGAGTGTGTGTGTGTGTGTCAGAAGGCCCTCCACGGACACTGGCCAGCTGAAATGAATGCCGGCTGGCGGCTCATTAAAAATGCATTCTGGGGAATCGATGGACCTCCATGCCCCAAGGCTGACGGACTAATCTCACACTGTTAATTATTTAACACAAGTGCCCTGATGGTTGGGAACACTGTGTATGCGTGTGCTTGATGGGAGTCAGGCATTTTGCAGAAGAGTTTCTGATGTGATGTGTGTGTGTCAGACAAAGAGAAAAAGAGTCGGTATGCATGTGTATGGCGGCGACAGAGAGTTTGTGGTGGCTTGGGTGTGTGTGTGTGTGTGAGTGTGTAAGACGATACCCAGTTCTTTGTCACCTCAACGGTGCTCACAGATCTATGAAGTTTTAATGAGGCTAGGAGTCGTCAATGTAAAGCAGTTTCACAGTGGTTCTGTAGAGCTGAAGCCAAGCGCTCATACACACACACACACACACACACACACACACACGTCTGAGGATCCAGATAAACATGCTGACAGTCTGCTCTTTTCATCCATTGTCATCTTTTAAACTGAGAAACATAAGTCATGATATACCGGCACAGCGACTCACAATAAGTCACTCCAGATCGCTGAAACGCTCTTTTCATGCAGCTCCAACAAAAGACACGAGTATAAAGTTTCGGTCTTTACTTTTATGTAATATTCATTTATACTCCACTCGTATAAAAGAGGACAGGCGAGTGCAGAATGTGGTTTCCTGAGTGCATTGTACAGTAAAAAGAAATATTGTTTAAAAGAAAGTGGACAACTTCACTCAGTTGTTCCAGCGCAGAGCCTTTAATTGTGTACTGAATGTACATTTTCTGCTGTGTTGTTCTACCACGATTTCAGCTTTCATTTCCTACACGCACACAAAGAAACACACACACACACCCCGCCCTCTGATCCTGCCGGACCTCCCTGTAGAATACAACTGTCAGGCCAAGGCCGGATCTTGTGTACGTTGCAACTTCTTCTCTTAATTACTGTCACAGCTAAACTTCACACACACACACACACACACACACACACACATATATCTGATGCTTGGTGATGGTTATTTCTCTTGCAATTGTTTTTTATTGCTCCCAAAATGTTCTGTACAACCTGGAACAGTTGAAAAAATAATCCTTNTAGCTCATGAGCTACTGTCTCATGATTTAGACTGAGGTACCCGGTTACTGTTTTTGCCCCTCTTTCTTTATTTTTATGACTTTTCCCTCCATATTTTCTTTCTTTCAGCTCCCCTTCTTTTCCCTGTGTTTGTTATTCCTGGGAGACTTTATATGAACATCCACACTACTCCTCCATCCCTCCCTTCTTCCCTCTTTCCGTTCCTTATGCTTTTTTGCTTACATCCCCGTTCCCACCGTACATCCCCCACTCCCTCCTTTCATCCTTCCCTCCTTCGCTCGCTCCTGTCCTCCCTCCGTCCGCTCTCCCCCTCCCTTCCTCCCTCTCTCCCGCCTTCATCTCCAAACACAGACAGTGCCAAACCAAAAGGGTAGCACAGCGAGGTTAAACTTGGCGACTGAATATAATATGTGTGTGTGTATGTGTGTAGAAGTAGAAGTACAGGCTCTCAGTGTCATTGCAGGCTAATGGGAGCCAGCTGTGGACGAGGTTAATTTTAGCGTTAGCAGCTAACTTGCTATCAAGCATTAACCCAGCCCAAGACATGAACTGTAGCATCAGCAACTGGTTTACCAGCAGCCTTCATGTCAACAGACTAATGTAGTTTGCTCATTTTAGAGTGCTTAAGTTCTGTAGCTGAATTCAAACACTGGAAATAACTGTTTCTGTGTGTTTGAACAATGTGTGGCTACACAGCATGAGTTTGTGATGATCTCCCACCAGCACACAGGGTCAGTGGGGTTTAAGGGGTTCGGGATGAAAAACTTTACTATCATCCTTTATTGAAGTTGTGGAGATTTAATAACATATAACAAGGCACAGTGGGTACGTTTGCATCATCCACACAATGTAATTGGTTGACCATAGTATCATTAGCTGTTTATATTATCCTGTATTGAAGGGTACATATGTGGATATCTACGCATTTGCTTGTTCGTTAACTCTTTGGTCACTGACAGATTTGAATGTCTCCATATTGTGAAACACTCCTTCCCTTCATTCATTCATCCAAGTCATCCGTACAGCCGTCCAAAGAGTTTTGTTTGTGGTTTCTTTTGTGTGACGAAACCATTCTTCTTGTGTCCTTTAGGTAAAACAGATACTGGCTTTTCCTTCCTTCCTGTCCTGTGCTTGCCTAACAACCCCCACTGTGTGTGTGTGTGTGTGTGTGTGTGTGTTCTTTAGATTTTAACCAGGGATGCTGCTGATGAATTTGTCACAGCAGTCTCTTTTTTACTGGCTGTTTGGAACCCTAAAGTTTTCAGCTATGAACAAAATAAGCTTGGCGTGTACTTGACTGTGGAGCGCTGCTGGTGAAACATGTTAAATTGATTATCGTGACAGCAGCTCAGCATGAGTTATAGCTCATTTTCATTACGCTCCCATTACATTTGCACTAAAGTGTCAGGGTGAAGAGGCCTCAACAGAGCTGTTTTTTCTGGCCCCAAACTATTTTTTTGGTCTTGGAACAGGTTGAGATTTGGTCGGAAACTAGAAACTGGCTCCAGTACCGACCGTTTGCTGGTGGAAAAGTCATATGTGACGATGTGACTTGTAGACAAGGTTGAAACCACATGAATTACCCTGCAAGTCTCACAGTTGAAGGCTGTTTCTATATGTGTGTGTGTGTGTGTGTGTGTGTGTGTGTGAGTGTGTTTTGCACACTACCCCTGCATGCTGATGAGACGGCGGCGCCAGACTGATTGCTGAGCCTTACACACACATGTCGACACACACAAAAAAGCACACAAACATATAAACAGTAAACAAAACCTAAAACAGAGAGAAAAGAGTGAAAAGAGACAGACAGAGATTAGTGGTTGTTGGGGGGGCGGGGTTAAATGAGAAGCAGATGAGCTACATGATGGAGGAGGGTGGACTATCAGGGAGGAGCTCAAACACAAACCCAGCACAGAAACACATTCATTCATTCATTCATTCATTCTCAAACCATTTCCTGTGCATGAACATCTCACTTTTATCACCTGGAAATTTGGTTCAGATTAATTTTCCTCTCAGAATGAATTCTAATAAATTTGATAATCCCCCGACCTGTCCCCCTTTTCATCCATCTCCATCACCAGGTAAAAATCTGTATTTGTCCAATACTTTGGTTTATGACCAAATATCTGCAAAAGTAATGACAGTTGCATCAGCCTCAGACATGCTTTGTGTTTAGTGCTATTTACCAAATGTTAGCATGTGAACATTATACCTGCTATGCATCAGCATGTTGCATTGTAGTTGCGAGCATGTTAGCATGCTGACGTTAGCATTTAGCGCAAAGTGCAGCTGTGTGTAAGTACAACCTCACAGAGCCATTAGCATGGCTGTCGAGTCTTGTCTTGGTTAAGAACATTGGCACTTCAGTGCTACGAGAGGTCACTCCCCAACTTTAATTTCACACTTCCTCCCTGTTCTCCATCCCACTTTAGATACCATTATTGTCCTAGTGGACAAAAGTCGTTCCAGATTAATATGAGTCAAATAGAAAATTTGGCAAATATGGACACAGCTGTCGGTGACTGTGTAAATATTTTTTTGTGCAGCACTGCAGCTCCACTCCTAGAACAAATGTAGAACTTTAGCTGTTCTGTGCAGGACAGTACAGGACTGCACTGCCGTTGACAAAATAACATTTTTATACTTAAAAGTTGAAATTCATAAAAGTTGAATTAAAAAAAAAAATTTGCACATCCATCTGGCCATCTGAAGAAGTTCCATAATAAAACTTTTTACCCTTATCTGGTAAGTACAACAGGATGCAGAGACGTTGTACAGTACGCCTGTTTGTAGAAGGTGAGCACCTCCAAGGCAATCAATGCTCGAGCCAGATTGTACAGTATAATAGGTGCAAGATGTTCTGGTTTACAGACTATAGTTTATGATGATGTGGTGACTGTTCAGATCCTCCCACAGCTGTAGCACCAGTCCAGTCTTTGGAAAGCACAACTACCAACATGACTGTTATCTCCTTCAACCGAATGTCAGCAAAATAGTTCAGCTGTGTATTCAAGTGTGTATGTTTGTGCTTTTCTGTTTGAGGCACTCAGGTTTCGGGGTAAAGAACGAGAGAAATTTAGAGATTTCTGTATTCATAGTACATCTTCATGATGCTGACATTTTTAAACTTTGTCTGATTTTGTCTTCCAGGCATGTTTTCCATTTATTCTCTCCATAGATCAGGCCACATGTACTCAAAGCCCGCATTGCAAAGAAAATTAAAAAGTTCTTGCAGATGACAGTGATCTCTCTCTCTCTCTCACACACACAAAAAAAACCCTCGAAAGTCATTTCTTATCTGACACCTCTGTTGCCCTGTAATTTAGTCATCAGCTTTAAGCCTCCAGGATTCTCCTCTGTCACATGCATATCAACATCAAGCTTGTGTGTGTGTGTGTGTGTGTGTGTGTGTGTGTGTGTGCGCGCGCAGTGTGTGGTGTTATGTTTCCCTCCGAACGGAAGCTGTGCCACCAGTGCGTGACTTGTCAGTGACATCATCAAAGCCAGACCACTAATTGGTTCCCTCTGCTGCTCTGCATCCAACTGTGTGTGTTGTGTGTGTATGTGTGCAGTTGTGTTTTACATCTTGTGCATCCTGAGTGATTGTTCAGTACATTTTAACGAAGCTTGTTGAATTTTAATCAGTATAAGCGAACTTTCTTCTGAGCCTCAAAGAGTCGGAGTCTCCCTGTGAAGACAAAACCTTTTCCCTGTACACACACACACACACATACACACACACAGTACCGTCGCCGTCTCCTCCTACAGAGTTTCATATTTCCTGCCCCAGGCCTTAGATCAATGACCACACCCACTCCCATAATGCACTGCAGCACACGCACAGACAGGGTCCTCTGTTTATATGTTCTTTGTGTGTGTCCCAGTGCTTCATGTCTTTGTGTTTGAGTGAATCTCTGTCCGAGTGCGTTTACGCATGCAAGGTAGAGGCAGAAAGAGCGAGTGTGTTTGTGTGTATGTGTATATGTGAGGTAAAAAAAACAAAACAGATAGAGACACAAGGTCCAGATAGAAAACTGTGTGGAGAGAGGTCAGACTGGTGTGAAATCCAGCATGTGTGTGTCAGTTCCATTTCTCTATTCTTAGTCCTTCTCTTCCAGTAACTGTCTGCTGAGCCGAACTGAAGTATGCCACACTACTCACCTGGACTTTTGCGTGTGTGTGGACTTTGTTTGTTTGTGTTTCTGTACTCACAGTGTCCGAATGTCCTCTCAAGCATAAAAACATCACTGGACATGTTCCTGCTCCTCTCCTCTTTAATACAGCACAGACTGCAGATTAAAGGCATGATAACCAAACCACGATCTCTCCCTGACCTTAACCGAGTGTTTTTAGTAGCCTAAACCGCTTTAAAAACATTCACCTCAACCTCCTTATGATTTCTGTGCAGTGTAAGAATGTCACACTTCCTGGATTTGAAAAAAACATTGAATGTAATCTAGGCACATTTGGCAAAGCAAATTATTACTGCATAAACATATTTTGTGGGAGCTAAGATTGATGTTTGTCTGTGTGTGCGGACTTGGATTTCCTACGGACAGTTTAAAGCTGCACTAATCAATATTTTTGTAGTAACAATGGGTGATTAAATTACTATGTGTAATATGAGAAGTGACGAGCCCACTCAGAATTATCACCTGACTTAGCAGATCCCCTCAGCTCTACAGACAGTTTTAACTTCTGTCAGCTCATTGTTTTGGTTTCATGGCTCTCAACTTTACCGCTCTCATCAGCCTGGTAGCAGCTGTGCTCCGAGAAGAAGCTTTGATAAACCCACTGTACGCTACCTGTCCAGCTCCAAACAGCAGACAGATGTTAGCAACTAGCTGGTGAACATAGTGGAGCATTTAGCAGCTAAAGAGCCAGATATTTCCCCTAAAGAGTTGGTGAAGACCAACACAGAGCTAAAAGGAGAGTGAGTATTAGATTTACATTTGTCAGTTTGCCAGAAAACATGACTTTGAATGAATGATAATGTTGCTTTGTGTCTGCTGGATACGAAATGGGCAATTGTTTGCTAACACGTAATAAAATTATAAAATGTCAGTGTTGTGTTTCCAGCTTGACCTGAAAAAACTGATGAATTCTGCTTTTCCCAAAAGAAACAGAAGAAATGAGTAACTTTAAATTTATTAATTTATTTGATCTTTGCACAACACTCTCTCTCTCTCTCTCTCTCTCTCTCTGGGATGGTAACTCTATCGGCAGCCTGTGTGTGGATTTGCATGTTATTTCCATGCCTATGAAAGCCATAGGAACAAACAGTGGTTTTTGGCCTTCCAGTGCACACAGAGTGGACTTTGCATAGCAATGATGCACATTATATGTCTACAGGCAGTTACAGACTCAAAACAGGGCCGGGGCCAACTCACTCAACTCACAATGGAAATACAAACTGCCAGTGAACCAGTGAACAATTACTTTGCAATAGAAAACATATGACCTGACAAAGGTTTTCAGTATTTTAATCCTGAACGTGAAACAACTGAACTGAAAAATGAAATGTGAGTCATGATGCCTTGTTGCGGCCAATTTGTTTTCAGTTCAGTTCGTTCAGGGAGAGGACTGAATGAACGCTGAATAAAAAGAACACAGGCTTCTTGATTTCTGGAGAACAACACACAATATGTAAAGTTGTGGATTTAAGGTCCGCTTGTGATGTTCGCAGGTCATTCCTCTTACATCTGGCTACTCTTTGGAAGTAAACAGCGTGAACAACAACATATTCGACATCGACCTTGATGACCTGGCTGTCACTAAGTGTCATGTGATGTGTGTGTGTGTGTTCCATGTTGTTTTGCAGCCTTTATAATTATAGGGTGGGAAAGCAGAGGAAGAGAGAGTGATCGTGCAGTGGAGAGCACCATACTATTATACTTCTGTTGCTTTAGCAGGTGGTGTTTGTGTGTGTGAGTGTGTGAGGTCGTGTGTGTGTGTGTGTGTGTGTGTGTGTCAGACAATTGGTCAGTAGACGTTGTATTCAGTGTGGGATTAGGACCAGAAAGCCAGTAACGTGCTTTATCTCCACCTGCTCCTGTCACACCTGACACACACACACACACACACACACACACACACACACACACACTGATTACAGCTTCACACTCTCTCTCATTGTCTCTTTCCCTCCCTCACTTTCTCCATACGTAGCTCGCTCTGTAACTTCTCACAGCTTAGTTTTCTTCAGAAGGAAAAAGTCTTAGATGATCATCTGAATTTAGGGGTTTAAAAGTAAAAAGGTCGTCAAATGTGAACGGGACCACACATTTAATTTTAAAAAAAATCAAACTGTGATATAAACTAGTGCTGGGCGATTAGACGACATACATTTGTCTACCATTAGAGATTTACCATTTATACTGTGGTATCTATCCCTGTAGTATTGCTTGTTTACAGAAAAACTCCACAGGGCACCTTTAAATCATTTTTCAAGCAAAAATGCCAATTATTATTATTCCAGCCTCTCAATGATGAGGATTTCCTCCTTTTCTTCTGTGATAGTAAAATTGAACATCTTTTGGTTTTGGACTGTTGGTCGAATGAGAGAAAACACCTCAACATTAACTTTTAGGAAATGTATGATGGCTGTTATTCACTACTTTCTGACATTTTGTAGACCCAACAATTAATAAGGAAATAATTGGCAGATTAATCGATGATGAAAATAGCCATTACAAGCAGGCCTAGTACCTTGTGTGTCAGGCATTAAATCCACTGGTTTAGCCAAAAACCTTCCTGTCTGGTTATTTTATCCATAAACTGTTTCTCAATTTGTACAGAAACTTTACTATGTCACAATATATATTAATATCTCAATTTAGAATTACACATACCGCAGTGGAGGATTTTATCCATGTCACCCACCGCTAACATGAACTACTTCACTGTATCATATGTATCCAGTTCATATGAGGCTCCTCCCAATCAAAGTGTCGTGGTACGAGCATCTAAAGCTGTGAAAAATACATTTATCTCATTTTATTTTTCTCCACAATTCTTCTGTGCTTCTCTTCTGCTGTTGATTTAAAATGCAGATATCACAAGACCATTTGCAGACAACTCTCGTTTGGCTCTTTGGCTCTCTTCCCTCACCTTCTCGAGCTCTTCCTCGGTTTTACCTTCTCTTTCATTCCAACTGCCAGAAATGACAACATGACGTCCTGCTGGAGTCGCGCTCAGCAGAGTTATTATGTCTTTGTTATTGGCTGTGAAAGAGCCGCTGTGTGTCAGTGTGCTGTGGGGAGGGAGCATGAATCAGGAATGATTCATGTGATATGAACGTGAGTGCCATATTGTCCTGGCAATTATCCTGATGCTGTTTTTTATTTAAATTTTTTTTGTACAACTTCTTCTTCAAAATGCTCAATTTTCTTATCTTAGACGAGAGAAGGGGATGATGAAAGAAAGGAAAGAAAGAAAGAAAGAAAAAGAAAGAATGAAAGAAAGAGAAAGAAAGAAAAAAGAGTAAGAAAGAAAGAAAGAAAGGACTAAGCAGGAAGAAAGAGTGAGAGAGCATGAGTTGTCTGTGACTTGCTGCTGACTCAGACACACACATGTTTATTGTGTGAATAACACACATACACACAGATTTCCAGACAGTAACTAGAGCTCATCTTTAATCTAAATGATCCACACACACACACACACACTGATGTTTACTGTTTGAATGTAACACGCAGCCTCCCAGACATATTGATGTAACATTCTTCTGGATAATAACATAATTACTGCACTAAATCAGCTGCTGCCTCCAGCTGAGACAGTACACACACACACACACACACACACACGCAAACAGACACACAGAGAGCAGAAGAAAATAAGTAAATAAGTAGAAAAGTGCATATTCTCTATGTATGCTTAAGAAAAAGGAAAGAGAGACAGAAAAAGTGGTGGTGACAGAGGAATTAAAAGTCAAGTCAAGTCTTTGTGTTGTTCATTTTAATGTGTTTATATGTGTGTGTGTGTGTGTGTGTGTGTGTGTGTGTGTGTGTGTGTGTGTGCGTGCGTGTGGGAGACACTGCCACAACTCACGAGACTGAAAACACAGATGCCCATTGTGTTCACACACCTCGTGGGCACTGGTCAGTGTGTGTGTGTGTGTGTGTGTGTGTGTGTGTGTGTGTCTGTCTGTGCAGCAGTGGGCAGTTGTGCTGACTAGATGGTTGGCACCAGGCTGAATGAGAGGCACTTTGCCAACACATCCCTCTACATCTGCGTCACACACTGTCTGCCAACACACTCTCTCTCTCTCTGTCTTTCACACACACACACACACACACACACACAGTGTAGGAAGCACTTACAGTAGCTTGGTGAGGTTTAGATCAAAAGCGAGAGGTTTGACTGTATCAGTGTGTGTTCTGGGCTTTGCCCAGCAGTGGTGTCGGGTTAAAATGCAAGAAAAGAAGATCAAGGAGGCAGTTTCAAAGAAAGTGTGCTCATAATTCTCAGAAATGCAAACATTCACCAATGAATGACTGTAAAAATGATACACAGTGATTCACAAGGCTGCAGCTGGTTGCTGTTGTCAGGTCAAATCTTTGCAACTGCCAAAAATCAACATTTCAGAAGCATGAAAAACTGTTTTATATTTGGAACTTTATCCACAGGCTTTACAAAAGACTTTGTGATTTCAAGGACTGGCTGAATTACCTTAGACAGTGAAATCCTTCAGTCGAAGTTAAACCACTAGAATCACCTACCTTTAAGCTGTGATGTTTTGCAATATGCTCATCACGTCTGTCATGAAAACTCAGAAACATGTGATGCAGAGGACTGTCCACATAAAATGTGATCTAAATGTTCGGAGCCAGAATCACAGGACAAAATGATGTAAGACTCCACAATACATGCATGACTGTACAGACAAGTGACAAATTAAAGGAAAAACATAAAGTGTCTCAGTAAAGTGTCACCTTGAGCACAGATTCATAGATTCTACTGAACTCTACTGGAGGGATGAACACATTCATTCAAAAGATATTCCCTCATTGGGAGTTTTGATGATGATGATGGAGAGCGCTGACTAACACGTCCCTCCAAAATCTTCAAATGGATTATCAAAAAAGCACATGATTCACATAATTTCATACTCATAAAACCATTCAGTGACACATGCACATACGCAGGCGACGTGATACTCCTTCCTGCCAGTGGTATCACACTATTCCACTGATCAACAGGTGGTGCTAATGCGTGAGATATGCCACAATGCAGCAGCAAAGGCAGTGAAGAAGAAGACCACGAGCAAGTAAACATGGATGGAAACAATGCTGGATTTGAAATACTTTTAAAAATCAGCTTTATTGCAAACATTTTGTGAGGAAGGAAATGCACTTAACACATGTGTTAGAGCTCAAGGACACACACACACACACACACACACACATACACAGAGAGAGACATGTTTAACACGTTTCAAAGTATGATTACCAATCACAGAGTAGGCTACCCATCATTTGTAGGGCAGGCAGGTAAATGCAAATCAGCACAACAACACAAATCTTAGCACATGGTCTCTGTGACCAAAAGTAACGCACTGCTTTACTAAACTTGCACTTGGTTTTAGAGCAAATCTAAATTTCCACTTCCTTTTCTTATTCACAGTGCTGCAGTGTGTGAGAGTTCTCCTATCTTCACATGTGTGTGTGTAAATGGATGTGGGGGTTGACATGGTTCTCTCTCAGAGGAAGTCTGTGGTTGGGCCGTTTCTGCATATTTTCCCCTCTCTCTCTCTCTCTCTCACACATACAAACACACACACACACACACACACACACACACATACACAGAGAGAGACATGTTTAACACGTTTCAAAGTATGATTACCAATCACAGAGTAGGCTACCCATCATTTGTAGGGCAGGCAGGTAAATGCAAATCAGCACAACAACACAAATCTTAGCACATGGTCTCTGTGACCAAAAGTAACGCACTGCTTTACTAAACTTGCACTTGGTTTTAGAGCAAATCTAAATTTCCACTTCCTTTTCTTATTCACAGTG
>NTHP01000363.1:419090-429424 GCA_003416845.1 Oplegnathus fasciatus | reverse complement strand
ACACACACACACACACACACAGAGAAAAACATTCACTCAAATAAACAGAAAAACCCACAGTCTCTTGCAGTGCGGTCTCCCCTGCAACCCCGGTGCAGTGTGGGTAGCTGTGGTAAAAGAGGTCCCTGTGAGAGGCTGTCCAAAAATAGCCTGAGTAAAAATGCAGGAACGTGGAGCTCGCCCTGTGTCACACAGAAAAATCCAGTCATCTGTGTGTTTGTGTGTGTTGGGGGGGGGGTTGATTTTGTTAATTTATTCCTAAATACTTGTTTATTCGGATAAAAATACCACCTAAAAAACTTTCTACCCTGGGAAAAACAGACTGTCTGTGTTTCACTGCCTCTCACTGTGTGTTGTCTCTTCCTCATGTAAATCAGTGNTGTTAGCAAACAGTTACCTATTTATACACTCAGCACATATGGAGCAACATTAGCATTCATTTAGAATAGGTTTTCTGACCACATGACAAGTGTACGTACTTTTGGCTCTGTTTTGGTCTCCACCAACTCCTGAGGGAAATATCCAACTCTTTAGCTGCTTAACGCTCCACTGTGTTCACCAGGTAGATGTTAACTTTGACTGCTGTTTGGCAGACAGACAGACAAAGAGCAGGTAACATACAGTCGGATTTTTATAGCTTTTTTGCTGAAAACAGCAGCCGTCTGCGGCCAGAACAACCCAATAAGAGCAGTGACAGTGAACTGAACAATAAAGTTTTGGCCATAAAACCAAAATAAATTGATGAAAGATGCAGGGATGAGGGAAACTGCAGAGTTGGATGATAATTCTCTGTGGGTGTGACACTATGAGTGACCCCTTTCATATAATTAGTCTTGTGATCATTGTTAATATAGAAATGTTGATTATAAGCGCTTTAAAATTAATCAAGTCATGTTTGGAGGCAAAAATGCCAAGGTCTAGATATTCAGGGAGGAAAATCTGGGAGGTAACAAGGTAAATATGGGACTTGTAAGGCCACAGTAAAGACATTTGGTAAAAAACAAAAGTAATATGTTGCCATAAGCTGCTTGGAGGTAAGTTCATGAATATTTAGTGTATTTTGAAACTGTTAAAGGAGAGGCCTATTTCTTAAATAGCTCCAGAGAGGGTTAAAATGCCACTACATGGGTTAACTCGCTTTGTGTTATGCCTTTAATTGACATCAGGAAAAGATCAGAACAGTTGAGTTTAGTTCACATTGCAGCAGCTTGGATTTACCTACAGCAGCTAAGACAGACCACCAAATCTAAACAGAGAAAGGGTTCTGCGATCCTACAAATGTACACATTCCCTCACCTCATGCAAATACACACAGACACACACACACTCACACACACACTCACATATTTGGTGGTTACATTGCTGCCCTCCTGGCATAGAGCCATAGCCATGTAATATAACCAGGAGTTGAAAAGAGACAAAGTCTGACCCTCCTCTGTGTGTCTGACGCTGTAGACTCGGCTCAATGTGCTGCTCGGTGTACATGAGGAAGAGAAAGGGGTTAATAGAATCAAAGTAAGCACTTTGTTCGCTTATTATCACAGCTCATTATCCCACTATCTTGCTCTCCCCTTCTCAGATAGACAAAATAGACACTACACAAGGTCAAACAAGACGGACGTAATGATTTGTGGACAGCCTACTGCTGATCGGCTAATGTTGTTTTGTACTTTTTTGTTATTATCAGGCTTAGCTGAAGACACATGAGGAGTGATGGAACATGACATTTATTTTCAATAAATAGATAAGAAAAACAGGAGCTGAGAGCTGCACAGGCTGCGATCATTATCCCAGGATGAAAGACCACAGTCATATTTTAGCTGTCAGTGTGTGAATAAGGGCATTGAATAAGTCACAGACCCTGGACAAGGGCCATAAAAATTAACACACACACACACACACACAAAATGACGAAAAGAAGAAAATGTTTTTAGGTGTATGATATTTACTTTGGATCACTTTGTCTCCATTTAGTCCAATACAAATTCTTGCTTTTCAACTAAAACAGAACTGACATCCTGCAGCAGCAAACACACACACACACACGCACACACACATAAACATATGCAGATTGGTACACACTAAGCTCAACTGATTGCACACATGCACACATGTGTACATGTCAGTGTGTGTGTGTGTGTGTGTATGTGTGTGCGTGTGTGTGATTTACTAGTCCAACACTCAATTGTACTGCAGAGGTTTTGACGTAGTTTGGTGGTTTTTCCTCTTTCACAGCAGTAATGACGGGGGGAGGGAGGAGAGGCCTCCATCTCAACACAGAGCTTTGTATTATTCTGAAGAAACAGTTTCTGATTTAAGAATTGCAATTTTGTGTGTCACTCCGGGTCATATTAAACTTCTGCTCCTTCCTAAGGCTAATGTACAATTGGCCCATATTTTTTCCGAAGTCATGAGAAACAGAGAATTAATCTTTTCTTCTGGAAAAGCGTCAGATCTCAGTCTTTATGTCTTTTGTTGATCACGCTTATTTTCCATGTAGCTTCCTGCCATATTAGTTTAACACCTCAGATTTACTGAAGCAAAGTACCACAGAGATTTTACAAGCAGAGGGTTTTAAACATTACCAGCGGAGGAACATTACTAAACAATTGTCGGTGCTCACACAGGGCACATGTTTAATGAAATACCTAAATACTAAACTAATGCTAAGTTTCAAACCTGTTACAGTCCTAAAAACACAACACAGTGAAATGCTGGCATTAATCTCTCTCTCTCTTTCTCATTCTCTCTCCCCAGGTCCATTTAAAGGCTCCTATGATCTTGAACGGGGTGTGTGTGATCTGGAGAGGCTGGATCGACCTACAGAGGCTGGATGGGATGGGATACCTGGAGTACGATGACGAGAGGGCGCAGGTACGTACTCCACATCCTCGTCTTTGTATTACTTCCTCTTTTCCTCCTAAAATCATATTCCTGTCTCTAAGTTTTTTAAAGGGGAACTGCACCAATGTTTACAGGTGTGGGAGAGTACTACTGCATATGTGAAAAAAAGTTGTATAAAGCCTTTTGTGGCTTCAGAGGGAGCAGCACGAAATCTGATAAATTGCCTCAAGTGATGTCACTTGACTCAGTGTCAGTTGGGGCTGAAGAGTACAAGTTTGAAAATTAAATAAATCTGGCGGTGTGGAGTTAGAAAGAAATGAGCTTACCAGACCTCTGTAGACCACTCGCTGAGGGCTACATTAGCCGCTACTAGTACAGGCTTCGTACAGGTGCTGGAAATCCTTGAAAATGCTTGAATTTTAATGTGGTGTGTTCAAGGTTTGAAAAGTGCTTGGATTTTGAATAAAGTGTTTGAAACTGCTTGAAATTCTAATTGCATTAATATAATAAATCACTATCTGACTGAATAGTTCACTTTTTAGATAAATAAATAATATAAGTCTATATAAGGGAGAGCCTAATTGATTTGAGTATAATTTACCAGGTGCTGGAAAAGCTTGAAAATGCTTGAAAAGTGCTTGAATTTGACTTTGGAAAAAGTGTAGGAACCCTGCTAGTATAACACGCCCAAATCTCTGACCCAACTGTCAGTGGTTGAGTAGCATTGTGGGCAATGTAGAGTCCAGGTTTTGACAAAGAAGAATAATGTGTGGGATAAAGAAGCTGATATCTCTGGTTTTGCTGCAGCGATTTTTAAAAACTGTCCACTGTGAGTCTGACAATGTTAAAGCAGCAAATAACTGCTGTATAATGTGTCCCCTGTCTCTTTTCTTTTTTCTGTGTGTGCGTGGTGTGTGTGTGTGTGTGCAGCATGAGGACGCTTTGGCCCAGGCAGCGTTTGAAGAGGCTCGACGCAGAACCAGAGACTTTGAAGACAGAGACCGATCACACAGAGAGGATCTAGAGGTGAGAGGGCCCTGTAAAGGTGTTCCTGGTCTGCCATCTCAAAGACAAGTGGACTGTTACTGCACAGTGTAGCTCCAACTGCAACAGGATGAATCTGCTTCCTCTTTAGACATAACTTAGCCTTGCAAAGCCAGCCTAAATGTCGTAATTCTGATTTTGCTACAAGATTCTAGTCTGGATAAGATGTACTGAGAGTCATTTGGTCCCAACAATCAGTGAACTACTTCGACCTTTGTACTGTGGTTTACAGATAAATAATATTGTGGCTTTCCACCCATCTGACTCTCATCAACCACTGCTTTAAAAGTAACTGAACACCACACTGAAATGCATTGTTTCACAAGCCTGTTTCACCTTTGACCACAACCATCATCTTTGGTGGGTGTGGTCAGAAGTGTGCTCCATTGCACCTGTAAGCACATCCAACAGTGATGATTCAGTGGCCACACCCTGATTACACTTCTGCATCACCGGAGGTGAGCAAAAACGGGATTTTCAGCTGCTATTAAGTTACTTTGTAAAGTAAACACTGTAAATAAAAAGTAAAGCATGATTCACGAAATGCATGACTTTTTTGGGCCTCAAAATTTTCAGGACCTCATTTCATCAAAGAATTTATGAGACATTTCCAGAACAGATGATGTTTGAGTGAAGGAGAGCGCTGTGAGTTATCTATTGTTCAGCCTATTTGAAATGAGTCCTCCCTTGTCAGACCACAGTGAGCAAAGTGGAGTTTGCGGGCTGGCTTTGCAAGGTTAAACTTAACCAACTGGAAATTTGCAAGTAGTATTGTCAGATGTACGAATTCATGGATCTCAACTAAAAATCATCAAAACAGCTTGTTTATAGGACAGTTTGCATTGTCTTGCTTGCAAACCATTCATATTATTTGTTACTCCTTGTACAAAATAATCTTTGGTTAAAATTAAGAGTAACAGTAAACTTGTAGATACCTTGTTACAGAGATTAATAGTTAATTTGTTCTGTATTTGCCACAATTACTTATTTGTAGGTGTATATTGATTGGCGTTTAGAGAAGACTAAGATGATTTCATTGAAGCCACAGAGTCAAATTTCCAGTCGGATTTTCTTTGCTTAGCGCTTGGGGTGGCTTAGGGTTGTGTGATGTGTGGTTGTGTGCTTTGATTATTTTTTATTTAAATAGTATTTTTACAGTTTGAATCATAGGTTTAGTGCATGATCAGTTTGACGATAAATCTAATCTGATAATTGATTTGATTTGATATGGAACTATTGAATGACTGATTCAGTTTTGTCAGGTGTCCCGAAAGCCTCAGAAGGGAAAGTAGTTTATTTACTTTGTGCTACAGATCACAGAAAAATAACTTACATTTAATTATCATCAGCAATTGTAAAACTTCCAGAAATGTAAATTGTCTTAAGATTTGTTCTTGAATTGCGTTTTGTTTGTTGAATTATCATTGTGTACAAGTGTACGCATAACACTATTTCACAAATGTGTACGCTGTCGGTTTGAATTTTGAAATCGTCCCAAATGCATTTAACTACTTGAGACAAACTCACTTTCCCAGCAAGGCTTTGGGGAGATCAATGGCATCCTTCCTAAGTTGACGCCCTACGAATGAACCCCAAATTGTTTATTTTTTAGGACCCTGTGGTTTCTAAAATCTGGGACTGATGACACACAGACAGACAGCCAGCAGAAAAGAACAGGGTCTGTGTCCTTCATTTCTCACCATCTATCACACTGTCATGCACTAAACCACCCTGTGTGTGTGCATGTGTGTGTGGTTGTGCGTGTCCACCTGTTTAATTTATGTATGTGCATTCTTGTGTTTGTCCATTATTTTGTGTGTTTTTATTTTCACATATTTGTGTGTGTTTGTTAGTGTGTGTGTTCATGAATATGCATGCACTTCTAATGAATTTTTATGAGTATAATATCTGCTCCTGCTTGTTTAATGCTCGTGTGGCGTGAGAGACAGAAATAGCAAGATGTGACCATTTCATAGCTAGTTTGCACAATGAAACACACACACACACACACACGGAGACCTAGACCACAGCTTTGCAGCACATGGTCCTGTAGAAATTAGAGAGAAAGGAAAGGCAGGAACTCAGCACATGAAGAGAAGAGAGAGGGGAGAAAAGCATGGATGAAGAGAAGAGAAAGACAGGAAAGAAGAAAAAAAAGAAAGGGAGGCATTAATTGAAGGTCGTCTTTCATCTGACTGATCTCATGTTTCTTCCCTGAGGCTCTCTGAGAAAAAGAAAACCTTGTGTCTCCTGCTGAATCAATATAAGTACCATCACTATCCCCTAAAATACCCACACACTCTATAAAAAGGCATTAGATTTGACACTGAGAATGATTCATAGAAACTATGTCTCACTTTAGGTTATATTCCTGTCCTAAACATCGTGGCAATTTCTTTACTACAACATACCTCACCTTTTCTCACTGGTTGAGATTTCATGACTTTTAAAGAAGTGTAAAATGAGTGAATATTCTCTAACTTTCGTCAGTAGGTTTGCAGTGAAAACCTACAGTAAAATAGTTCTGTTATGGAGTTTACATGAAGGTTACATGGACGGTCAAGTGGGAAATACACGTATTCATTTTCACCATTCTCATGTCTGTGCGTTAAGTATGAAGCTAGAGTCTGCATGCTAGCTTAGTGTAGCATAAAGACTGAAAACAGGGGGAAACGGCTAGCCTGGACCTGTCCAAAGTAAAAAGAAAAATCAGCCTACCAGCTCCTCTAAATCTCACTAATTAACATGTTGTATCTCAGTTGATTAATCTGTACACAAGCAGAAATGTCAAAATTACAACTTTACAACTGTAACTATTGGCGACCAGTGGTAGGGGCAAGAAAGTGTATTTCCAAAAACGTCAAACAAATCCTTTAAAGGAACCAATATATTTGGTGGCCTACAGGCTTAGAGGAAATAGGAACAAGCAGAAGACAGAGATGCTGTTTTGATGTGCACTTTAACACAAGTGCCTTTTTTTGTTGCTTTAGCTGCAAATTAAAGCAATTCCTCTCAAAAATTGTGTTTTTCTCTCTGCCACCACCACATGTGCTCTTTTTATCAAACACATTTCATCCAGTTCACTCCCTGGCCTTTCTGATGAATGCACAGAATCAAAACACGGAAGAAAACCACAGTGAGTGCTTTTTCTGCAGAGTGAACACAGTTCTGTGGATTATATACCAAACAAAATCAGTTTTAATCCAAGCAAGTATCTGTGAAGAGGCTCCTCTTATTTCAGATCAGAAATATTGTATTTGTCCATTTCTACCAGAGTGTGTGTGCATGTTTTCTGCTCTGAAGCTCTCTCTAGACTTAATTTCAAAGGTTAAGAAAGTTATTAAAAGGCTGTTACTCCCACGCCTAACAGCAGGACCAAACATGAGCCACCACCAGAATTTTGGGTGATTTATGACGGATTTCCTCCTTTGACAAGATTGATAAATATGCCCTGGTTATAATTCTTGTCTGGAGACATCATACGTGGAAAATCTACAAGTTTGGCTGTACAAATGCCATACATTCTAAAATATATCAATAAATATCTCAGTAATTACACAACGAAGTGCATAATCCTTAACAACTGAATCTTGTCCTCTTTAGGCTGTTTATTTGACTGATATTCATAAACTGAGGCCGTGGACATGCTGTGTATTTAAGACCACAGAGCGTAGGTGAACATGGCTATAGTGTCTCCTACTTTACACACATTTTTCTGCAGAGATGCTTTGAAGGCTTGAATTCATTTTTGTACTTGTTCATTTTTTTGTTATCTCTGTGCAGTGCGGTAAATAGCCTCATGTTGGATGTGGGAGAATTTAGATGGAGTTAATACTTGAAAAAAGACTTATTATAATTATCAACAGAAATACTCCCATTGTCTTGCAGATGATTAGACAAGCCATTGCAAAATAAGTTTCATAACACGATGTCAATATGAGCCAAACTTTAGAGATAGTTTGAAACAGCAGTCACAGTGGGATCCTGCAGATCTGCTCCGAGCTGTTTCTTTGGGTGTGACTGGCGAGTATTGCTGAATAGCTGCACAGATTCAGCCTCTGCATTTCTGTGGTCTGAACTCCACCTCTCCTTCTGTCTCTCTTTTTCTCTAACTCTCTCTAGTTAGCTGGTGGTCTAGTTATCTCTCTGCCCTGTCTGTACTGTAATTCAAAGGCGCAGTTAACTTCTTCTTATCAGATAGGAAAAAAAAGACAGAAGTCAACAAATTAGTGTTCTTTTTGTATTTGTTGTGTAGTATAAAGTCAAATAAGATTCAATCGTTCCACTTATATTTACAGTCTACATTTGTAAGACATACATTTACATTTCTTCTGTTGTAAATCACTAACAGATGATCCGGCAGTGAAGCAGAAAAGCAGAAGCGTAGCACAACAAACAGTGGGTGAGACAGGACAACAGAGACAGAAAGAGAGTTCATCCAAGGCATGGGATAAGGGGGTGGCATACAGTTTTACTGTAGTGTAGGCATTCATTTTTCAAGCTTGCATTGTGTATGAATGACGATTCACTGCTTCAATATTACAAAATGAAATGTTTAAAAAACACTATTTCAACATGTGTTGTAATCAGTTGTATATCAGCTGTATTCACCATCTTAAAACTTTGCATTTTCAAGCCAAAATCTCAATTTGAGAAAACGTCTGTGTAACATTATTTAAACCATTAACATCTCACTCAGACCCAGATTACGGAAGATTTTAAAGCTTATGAGTAGCTATAGATGAAACCACTACATTTACATGTACTTCTGATGACCTGCTATATGATCGATAAAGATTTGATTTTTAAAAATGCTGTCGGGGAAAATGATGTCACTCTGACTTCAAATCCATTTCTTTTATGGGGTTGAGCAGGTTTCATTACCGTAAAGCTTGTTGATGTCTTTTTTTTTCACCGGGTGCTCACTGAATATAAAACTGTTCCCCCTTCAAATCCTGAAGCCTTGTCATTTTGGCAGGTACAACATTTGTCATCCAAAAGCAGTGATATTCCAGTCATTCAAGGTCAGGAGGTATCTGTCATGATGATAGATGGAGAAGCAATGTGCCTTTTAACTCCACACACACACACACACACACACACACACACACTTCTCCAAGTGCTCAGCAGAAAGAGATTTGGTGGTGAATGATGAGCTGGCACTGAAAGCATTAATATATCATTAGTATTGATCGCCATCAGACCCCCTGCTTTCACTTACACACACACTCACACACATACATACAGTATACACACACATCCAGAGACACATTCAGATACTGTACAGGCACTTGCGCACAAACTCGCAGATACAGCAGATCTGCTCTAAGTTCGTCACCGCACACGCACACGCACACACACACACACACACACAAACACACTTCTCCAGTATTGAGTTGTGGTTAAGCAGCCTATAGTGGCCCAGCAGGCTTCCATCTGTGTGTGGATCAATACAGAAAGCTCTTCTGCCTTTATCATTAGCAAAGACCACTCCCTTCCACAAAGACAAACACTGCACGACTAACAGCCGTGATGCAGCAGCAACAGTGCTGAGCGAAAGCAGTGGATATTTTGGTCACAGCTATGAGCGGCTTGTTTTTTACATCATACACTCAAAGCTCTCTGTGTCCATACTCGCATTTCTATAGACTGGCTGTTATAGAATTTGTTGTGGATTATATTTAAATCTTGTCCATGTCCATCATCTGAATGTATTTTAAGTCACTCCAACCTCAAAATAGCTTGTGACTGATATTGTGAATTGTAAACAGATAGCTGTGTTTACTAAAAGAAATAAGTTTAATAAGTAGGAAATCTTCTGGCTGTCATTTCTCTCTGATTTTGATTTAAACATCATACTTTGTAGTTTCTGCTGAGCCACTGCACACGATCAGAGGAAAAAAAGTGTGAAGTGAAACCTCACTTGAAAACACCTTTCTCGCAGCAGACATTTTGACCTTTCAAACACAGATGAAACTAATCACATCATTAACTGCTGCAGGCCATTGCAACAATTGCTGGAGAGAAGTGGAATTGTTACTAGTTCCACCTGTGATTTTCTTGCTATGACAAGTCAAGATGTCTTCTGCCTATGAATCACATTCATTTGGGAACGATTTGAAAAAAAAGAGTGCTCTGATGCTAGCAAGGCTGCCAAGATACGGATCAGCAAAATGCATTCAGAAAGTACAAAATGGACCGATTTGACAAGAAAGAAAAGAAAAACTGGAGATGTTCATTGAGCAAACCTGTCAGTCAAATCCAAAATGTCACACTTATCTTGCTGCCATGATTTATTTTTCAATTTCCAAATTGGGGCATGGCAGAAAAGGTTTGGGAATCACTGCATCGTACCATCATTTTTTAAAAAGGGAAGATTAGTAAATAAAACTCAGATAGCCATACACAGGACTCAGAACTCAGACTCAGAGCGTTCAATGCTAACT
>NTHP01000363.1:380359-397726 GCA_003416845.1 Oplegnathus fasciatus | reverse complement strand
AAAACTTCCTTTTAAGAGGCAGAAACCTCGAGCAGAGCCGGGCTCTAGGTGGGCGGCCATCTGCCTTGACCGGTTGGGTTGAGAGAGAGAGACAGAGAGAGGCGTAATGGCAGTCTGTATATGACTATGACCTCCATAACATTGTGCTGGTGAGATGATCAGCATTTAAATATCATCTGCAGCAAATCTCTAAGTGTTTAACATCAAACATTGAGTTGACTTAATATGGCCGCCAATAAAAACCACTGTGGCCAAAGTCTTGAAACAAAAAACTCTGGCTTCACATCAACCAACCACACTGCCAGCCCAAACAGTACCGCCTGTCTTCCTACCACAACTTCAGACCCGACTGGCTCAATCAAAACCCGGACACATCTAAACCCGCGAGAACCAAACCAGGCCAACCAAGAGCCATCAGAGCCAAACACATTGGAAGCTGCAGAGGACTGTAACCAAAAACGGAAAAACATGAGAATCCAGATTTTGTTGTACAAGAGAGGAGCCAAACACACTCAGGGTTTGGAGAGACATGTGGCCCAGACACACACCCACAGCGGCCAGGTGACCAGATATGAAGCCTGTTAAAGCAGAGCAATCCAAACATCCAACATCAGCCCCCTCTTCCACCTTCCTTCTCACCGCCCCCCTCCCCAACTTTCTTCAGTGGTGCCCACAAACACACACACACACACACACACACACACACACACACACACACACACACACAAGCACACAAGCACACAGCAGTAAACACTCTATTAACCCACAGCTGTTGTTATTTGCAGCTCTGGATGTTGGCGTGTCTGTCTCCTTGCTTACACACACACACACACACACACACTCAAACAAATGAGCATCTGCATGTGTTAGGCTGCTGGTCTTTAAACTGACATTTCAACAGACTTTAATTGAAGCGCACACATCATTTCAATCCCTTCACTACTATACTCACATGTATTTGTAATACATGAAAGCTGATTGATCTTTTTAGCCTTTTGAGTGCGATACAAACATGGAGACATGCAGGCGTGACACAAGGATTTGCATGAACTTGGCAGACGTTTTTTGAATGAGAGCAGACTTATTACAAGCACAAACTGGCGACCTGTTTTGTTTATTTGGTCCTGCATGTTGTGAGGGGCATAGACTTGGCACACAGTTTTATTATGTCTTTCTGCCCAGCATCACTCATTCGCATCACGACCATTTTCATTGTGTTCTTTTTACATTTGCACTAATACACACCTTTTTACTTGATTGGTTGATTGTGCCCTATCCTCAGAGACAGGTTTGTGGAGAAATGTGGAGAGAAAGTGGTGTGTGTGAATGTGTGTGTGTGTATGTGTGTGTGTGTTTTTGTCCATAAGTTTGGACAGAGGCGAGGTCCTCCCATGGTGCATGGTGTATGCAGTCATGTCCTCTGTGTTACACTCTTCTCCCTCCTTCCTCTGCGTTTTCTTCATCTCTACATCCGATTGATGCATTGCAATTCATCCCTCAGCAATGTCTGCATTTATTTCTTTGTTGAATTGCCAAATGCTACAGCCAAAGACGTTTCAGGATGATTTCATTTGATCTGCTGACATTATCACTGTAATCTCGTCTAAGCCTGTCCTATGGAGAGAGTCGTGTGTGGGCCGTCTCCTTTCTCCTGCATCTTTTGTTTCAAATCTGTACATCAGAGTCATTGCTGTGGTAAAGCCTCTAAATTCAGCTCCTGGTTTCTGTAACTGCTGACAGTAATTACACAAGACTTGATAAGCTGATTTATGTGAGTGTTTTGAAACCTATCAGCCTGTCTTTCATCTGGATTTGATTGCAGCTAGAGACGCATCAAGAATAGTAACTAGTGTCGTCCCTCTTGTGGTTGTGTCTGGTACAGTGGTTATTGTTGTCAGAGAGCTGTAATTTAAAGAATTGCCATTATTTCTCTGTGAGTTCAGTACATTTTAACCCATTTAGGAAATGGGGAAGAACATCAGTCATTCCTTCATCATAACATTTGTTTGCATCTCCCTCCCAATGTATGAATTTCAAATCTTTTTAATCATAAGCATTTGAATAAACTGTGTATTAATTTTAATACACATATTCTCTTTTATTGTCCCTTGATACGAATGCCATTTGTGTTTTTTGTTTTTCACTATTGCTGAATTTATGATTGTTTGTATCAACATGTGAAGGCATCAGGGTTGGAATTCAGGGCCCGCATACACAACGAAATGCTGAAAGTGCCGACTGGAGAATGCCAAGTTGGCTGCTTGTAGGTGGTTTGCAAAAATCCAGTATTTGTTTCCCAGATGTTGCAAGAGATGCCTGCAAAGTTTGTCATTAGGTATATCGAGCAGTTTCAGCTGAGTTTTGACGTTCAAACTGGCCTCACTGTGGTATTTTATTTTGTATGTTTTCATTACTAGGATCTTGTACATGTTCTTTCACAGCCCCAACTGACTAATTTGATGGATTGATTGATGGATTTTTATCCCTCATTGAAACCAAATAGTATCGCAATGTGAGTGAGCTCACATTGCGATAGACCAACCGACTGTACTTAAAAGCAGTTTTTCAGTAAACAAAAGAATAACGGCATGAAAACATTTTCATCATATTATCAGAAGAAAACAAATGCTCACTCCAAGTGTCTAAATTTCTGATTCAGTATGATTCACCAATAGTAGCCTTTATTTACAGTACCTTGGTTGTTTGAACGTTAGGATTGTTAAGACAGATTTCCTGTGGTTTTAAAGAGCAGTGGAAGAAATGATTGTGTATGCTCTGTAAATCCAGTTAGTTAGCCTGTTCTGAGAAATAATTTGTATGTTTTTGTATGTATTCGGGCCCTGATGCGTGGAGTTGATGTTGATGTACAAATGCTGTAAATAGTTGTGTGCTCTTATTCCAGTGTCCTCTTATTTACATAATCTTAATGGCTTGGCATGGACACAAGTGACTCAGGCACTGGCTGAGTATCTCAATATTTCCTCCTTGATTCTGATTAGAATTAAGACTCAGGAGGAGGCATCTGCTCACAACTGACTCATTAACAATCACTGGAAGGTTTTTTTTTTTCTTTCTTTTTTTAAATTCCAGACCACTCAGTATTGATACTTTGTCGTGCAATGCTAAGGCTGCAAGTACACAGATGTGTTGGGTGTCATTATATAGCCCTGCTTCAGCTCTGCTTGAACTGCTACTGCAGGGTGTTCATCTTTGATCCACAGAAACGGCATCAAATACAAAGCTCCATTTACGCAAGCAGGTAAAACAACAATCCTTCACATTTGGATTGGAAGAGAGCTCTGGTAGAGATGTTTTTGTAGAGCGGACAGAATCTGATTTGGAGTCTGGCATTGGCATGTTGCTAGATTTTACATCTACTTGTTTACACTACAAAAAATATCTCTTCGGCTGCAGCTTTTTTGTAGCCAGACTCCCCTCCTAAGTGAAGTGATGTGGTTTCTGGAGAGATGAATGTTTCGCAGTCTGGTTCATTAAACTGGGATCCCAAAAGGTAGAAGTAATGTTGCAAGATTAATTCCAGCAAATAAATAAATTTTGTCATTGGGCTCCCAGGTTTAAGATATTTAAGAGCGATGACTGTCCAGCAGTGTCTGATGAAACTCCCAACTCCTGTTCTGGTTTATCCACATGTTGAGTTGAATAGAGAAACAGATGTAATATAACTGTCATGGAAGCTATATTCAAACATTTACTGCAACTTGCTTTCGCGCAAGTAAAAATGAGGAAAATCAAGAAAAAGAAAATACAAAACTGTTGAACATTGTGCCTCATCTCCCACCGAGCCTGTCTTTGACTTCTGTCTCTATCTCCTCTGTAAAAAGGAATCTCCTTGTACATACAATTTGAGAATGCATTTGAACGGCATCATTGTACAGTACGTATGTGTGCGTGTCACTGAGCATTAGTAACAAGCTAACATGGTATTATGGCCGTCTCAGTCATTGTAGTTTTCCTGTTACCTGCAGAGAATGGCAGGTTGGGTTGGGTTTTCCAAAACAAGTTGGGTTTTTTTCACCAACATTATGTTTTGCACATGATTTTACTAATGCAATGGCATTTTGCTAAAAAAACAAACAAACAACTTAGTTGTCCAGAAGATGGTAACTGAAAAAAACTAGAGTGCACACTGACGGAGGATTTTCATTAGAACCTGAAGGAAAATCATTCTTTGTCTCCCTCCACACTCTGCTGAATTTAAATAAATTGGTCATTGCCCAAAAGATCTCAGAGCTACCTCGAGCTTTTCTCCATTGGAAGCAGATGAGTCAAAGACGATATGAAAACAACAGAAACAGGAGAGGCAGCGGTGAACGAAGCACATCAAGATGCTTCTGTGGGAAAACATCATTAATGCTCAATTACTGTGGGGAAACTGAGCCAAGCACAATACACACATTAGATGCTGACATATGAATAAAAATAAAAGATTAAACTCATTAACCCAGTTTTGGTAAGCCCAGCCCAGTGCCACAGACGGTCAGTGCTGTGATGATGCATTGTTACTGAGAGACCGAGAGGAGCTATAGGGTGCTGGGTAGTTAATCTCACCCAAACTCAGGTGGACATATCACATCCTTGTTTTTCTAAAATTTTTAAGCTGGAAAAACAAGTGAAAACTTAAATCCGGAGGTCTGTGTTGCTTTTAAATTTCATTTGTTTTTTTTAATTTCATTGAATGCAGGAATGAATGATTGTCATAACCAGATTGTTGTAATTTATAATGGACAGCTTCAGTTCAGTGTGATGATAATCTCATGTTAACGCTTTGTATTGTCTGTTCTTGGTATCATATGTTCTGTTGCCCATCTCGCTTGTTCTCCTCAGAATATTTTTTGTGGACTCATTATAAGCCCATTTCTGGAAATGGGGCAGTTATACTTAATTAAAACTCGTGAAATTCATTGGAATGTGGCGTTTTATATTTTGAATACTATAACTTTGTGTATGAAGAAATAAGTAGATCTATTCAGCATGTCCACTGAAAAAAAGGCAATAACAATACCATGTAGTGCAAAGAGAAGGATTAGGTTGACTGAAAGCTTTGCTCCAGCAGATTACTTTTGACTGTGTTTGATGATGGTTGTTGAGATGAGCCACTGCCGTGGAATCTCCAACAACTCCAATGCAACATTTGGACTTTTATGAAATCAAATGCTCACTGTTCATTGACATCAAAGTTCATTTTCTGTGTGTGCAACCAGGATATGAAAAAAATAAATAAAAATGTGGATGTGAGAAAGATTGGGAGGTTTTTATTTCGTAGTTTGCACAACCTTGAAACTCAGATTTATATTGCAAATTTGACTTTTGACTCTGAGCTAAATCTCAACAGCTGTTTTGTATCTAAGCCTGGCAGAATTATATTATTATTAGTCACAAAGACAGAGAGTTTTATACTGATAAGGTTGTGAATCTTCCTCTGAATGTGTTGTCTCCTTCTCCTCCTCCTCCTCTTCTAATGAATTCAATGTTTTGTTTTTTGTTTTTAAAAACATCAGCTGACCTTTGACTCATTGTAGCATTCACCATTTTGACACATTTTTATTGAGTTCTCCCTAAATACCTCCTTTAAAAATGGGCAAAATAGAACATCACAGCTTGGAGCTTATTTGCCCATAAATGTCTGCCAACATATGCCAGCATGGCAAAAAAAAAAGGCACCAGCTGAAGTCCAGAGCACATGAGCTCATCGAACACTCACACTAACAGACACACAAATGTGCTTTTAGGTCCGTCTATGTCTGTGAACGTGTTTTGCTGTTGGAATGCAGCTGAATATGAAAATATTTATCTGCATAAATCAACCTTGCAGCATTTTTAACACTGAACATTTTTAAAAACAGATGAAGGGAAAAATATAAAGAGAGAAAAACTGAATTATACAAAAGAAATCAAATCATTATAATTATAGTAATAACCAAAGTGTTCACATGAAAGGACACATGACTGACTCCTCAACTATCAGGCTTTTTCCACAAACATTCAGCTGAGGTTTTGTGAGTGTGTGTGTGTGGGTGTGTGCGCGCTATGGTCCCAGCTGGTTCCCACTGTGCAGCTGGTTTCCATTTAGGCTTCATTTGTTGTTCCTCCAGGGAACAGATAATGCGACCTTCCATTTGTGTCTCTATCCAGCATAAGGAAGTGAGGTACATCTCTGCTCGTGAGTCATGTTGAGAACACAGAAAAATCTCCTGTCTTTCCACTCACCCAGTACACACACATCCACTAGCAGTCCTGTCCACACAGTCCTATGCAAGTCAGAATTCTAACAATGTTGTGGTCTCAGACACACAGATGCATTCACGCTTGGATGGGGTTAAACCAGCTAACCGCATTTCAGTATGTTGTCCTTGTGGATCTTTTCTGTGTCTGTGTAAACAAAACATTCTCAAGATTGCACATTCAAAAGTCCAGAGAAATTCAATTCATCACATCTTTGCAAATCAAGCTCTTGCAGCGTGGTATGTATTGCTTGCTGTATGAACAGACAGATGGGCCCGGATGACAAAAGCCTAAATTCTCTTCGGGCTTCCTCACTGAAAAATCTGAAGCACATTCGGCCTTTGCCAATTCATTTCCCCAAAGATGATCTGCCAGCTTGGATAAAGTCTCCTATGACTCAACTGTGCTTTTGAACACATCACAAGCCTTTCAAGTTGGCCACAGATCCTGCTTTATTACCATTTTGCAGTCGCTAGGGCTCTTGGCAGATCCCAGTCGGCCCTGCAGAGAGTTACTAATGCGTGACAAACACCTGCTTCTCACCGTAGTCCGTCTCTTCTCGTGACGTTTCTCCCGTCTGTCCCTTCCACTTAAAGGGCAAGGATGTCGGGCTGGTCCTGTTGTGGCAGCTCAGTTTGGGGTCATGCAGGAGGTTCCACATAAGCCAGATCTGAGGAACACTGAGGCTGTGAACAACCATGAGTTCCCTGTAAAAACAGGGGTCGAACGTCTGAAGGTGGGGCGCTGCAGACGGCCTGGGAATTCCGAAGGTCCGAAAGCCCTGGTGGCGTGATGGTTTGACGCTGATCAGCTGGAGGCACATTCCCAGAAAGACATCATCAATGGGGAACAACTCCACCTGGAGGTGAAATAAAAACATCGTAGATCGAAGAATTCTAAAAACAGACATAATAAAATATCAAAACTGCCCAACGTTGAAGTACCTGTTGACAGGCAGAGCTAAGTCTCCGAGCCGTATGTCCTGACATGACAAACCCTCCTCCTCCAGCGTAACTCGGGTACAAACCCCCTCCATAAACAAACTCTGGCACATAGTACTTGGAACTGCGTCGGCGAATGGGTTTAGCGTGGATAATAATATCACCAACAAACAGATCCTCGTCTGGCTTTTGACCTTGTAGCATCTCTAGTATATTCTCCACATTAACATACACATCAGCATCACCCTTGAAGATGAACCTGTATGAGAAAAGATAACAGGAAAAGCTTCAGATATGAGTCCCCTGAGGTTAAGAATCAGATCATGATTTAGTTTTATTAACACTGACTTGACAGAAGGACAGCTGCTGTTAACCCATTTCAGAAAATGTGTTTCCTTCAGCGTCAGGTTGAAGAAGGTGTCTTCAAAGTCCCAGAGCAGGATATCCTTAAAGGTTTGGCTCTCGTAGGTCAAGAGCCGATCCCACAGAGGCAGAGCAGACCGATTCCTGGGAACCCCCAGCAGGAAAACAGTACGAATGGACACACCATTCTGGAAAAGTCCCTCTTTACCCCAGGTCCGACGTACCACCTAAAAATAAAAGTGCCAAAATATGTTTACCAAAACAGTAAAGTTGCGGATTAGAAAACAAAAACGACAAGTTTTAAGATGCTAAATAGCTCGGTGATAATTCTCTGGGAGTTTGTTACTACTAGTCTCTCCTTTCACATTACATGTAGATATTTGATCCATTGTTAACATAAAATATTTTTTATAGCAGCTTTAAACTTAAAAGCATTTGTTATTATCCAAAAAAATACAGACTACATTTCTGGACTGATTCACAGCAAATCTTACAAAGGCTTACATACGGCATGCCATATGTTACCTGGCGTTTATCAAAATCTGCAGCGATAGATTTCACCGCAATGAGCATGTAGGGAGCAGTAGTAGACCCTTCTTCTTCTTCTGCTCCTCCGATGTGACATTTCTCTGGCTGGTCTATGAGCAGCTTAAAGTCTCTGTTGTCCTTTTCTCTCAGATAGCCCTCAAAGTCAAATGGTGGCATCGTGGGCAGGGGCTTGCCAGCAGTCTTAGTCGGCACAACATTTTTCCGTCGCAACCTGGCTTTAGATTTGACCTGAGGTTTGGACTTGGGCTGAGGAGGTTTAGACTTGGACTGGGGCTTGCAGCGAGGCAGCTGTGGCTCTGAAGGGCTGGATGGGAACTGTTAATTAGGAGAAATGAATGTGAGACAGAGGACATTTATTATAACAAGTAAATATCATCTTAATGAGCATCATAATTTCTGTTTATACTGCTTCATATTTATCTCTTCCTGGTTCATTATAAACTGTGTTGGACCTTCTGTGAAACAGCGCAGATGGACATTCACGCAAACATAAATACGGTGTGTACATACACTGATGCACTCTACATATGCAGTATGAATAATCATACAGCACATACTGTACAGTGCTCGGATACTGCTTGTGGATTTCAGCTCAACGTCTCCACACTCAGTGCTGTCTCTCTGTGAGCACAAAGAGCATCATATCCTTACACAGGACGTGGACTTCCCTAATCTTATAAATGAGGACCAGACTAACAAATGATTATGTTTTGCAGCAGCTTCAGGTCAGCGGATCTCACTCAAACTTAGTCCAGTTTCACTGATTGTCCTCACCGCCTTCACCTGCTACCGCAACAGTTTCTTTCTAACAAATTACACCCATATTTGATAAAACGGGATCATGGTGGATTCCATATCATCCACATTTTTTATCTGAACTGTACATCGATGGTTTTCTAACTTTTTTTTGTTAATCCATTGCTTTCTTAAAGCTGTACTGTGTCAACAAATAGTTGAATTAAAAGAACATCAAAAATATTCCAGTGCAAATTCATGTTTTACTATCAAAACAAGTAAAGGTACAGGGTTCACCACACTTATTATTCAGTTTCATAGCCTGTCCATACCTTAACACTGACGTCTTCTGACCATACCGCCATAATCCAGCACTGAAACCTCTTACAGATGCAATAGTATTAATACTGTGTTCAGCTGATAACAACTGGTCATTATTATATTTTTCCTTATTGACCCCTTGTGAAAATTTCCAATAGTACAGTTACAGCATCACTAACTTTGTCTGTTTGCCGTTTGGTGCTGGGCAGATAGTGTACAGTGGGTTTATCAGAGCTTTTTCACTAAAAACAGCTGCCTGCTGCAGCTGGAAACGACACTGACGAGACCATAAGACCAAAACAATTAGCTGAGAGATGCTAAAAAGCTCTGTGGAGCTAAAGAGAACTGCAGAGTTGGTGATAAATCTCTGTGAGTTTGTCACCACAAGCGACACCTTTCACATTACATGTAGTCTTTGGATCCATTGTTAGTATAAAATATTGATAAGTGCAGCTTTAACTTTTCAGTGCACCCATTATTATTATACCCATTATAGATTATACTAACGAAGATACTTTGGTTCAGATACCTACATGCGAATATGCACACACATTCATAACTTGAATCAGATCAGGTCATACCCCTGGAGACTCCTGGCCTACTTTGGCCCCGCTGGCGCCCAGCAGGGTCCTGCTGGAGCTGGTAGAGCCATGGACTTCCAGCTTCCACACAGGTCCATCCCACCCAGAGGAGAGCACAACCTAGAAACATGGGTGGGATTTGATGGGACATGGGAGGTGGACAGGTGATTTTAAAGACTTTTTGAGAAAGACAGGGATGTATTATCTAGTTCATATTCTACAAAAATCTTGATGTACCCCTTCCTATGCTGTGATTGACTCCATCCTTACCTGGCGGGCATAGAGCAGTAGACAGAATAGCACCAGTAGCAGCATCGTGCACATTACATCCCCCTTCACATGGAGGATCCTCCTCATTGTCATCATCTTCCTCAGCATCTTCCACAGACACTGACTTCAGTTAAGAATTGAACAGGAATGCATTGGAAAGGGGTCGCTGCAGTTCATACTGCTTCTCAGACAGCAGTCGGGACCGATACACAGCGCAGAGACGGTCACCAGATTTGGGTTTGCAGGCTACTCTGCAGAATTTGATGAAGAGATGTGGTGATTTTCTTTCCTCCTCCCTGATGCATTGCTAAATATGACCTCAAACTTTACACTTGGTCTGTAAAAATACATCCCTGTTGGTCTTTTTTTTTTAGTGATCAGGCATGTACTGTTGTACTCTCACCTGCTCACTACAGGGCTTAAAAGTAGCATTGGGAGAAAAGCAGCTTAGAGGGATTTGGTCCTGGACATATCACTCATATCACTGGATGTCTCTCTCCATCCTCCCCTTCTGCTCAGGTACCATTGAGTGGGGGGCATCCTGGACAAATACAAAAACAAAACCAACAATCAGGGATCGAACTGGGACGACAAAACAGGCAAGAATTAACGCAGAAAGTGCATGGGAATTGCAATAAAACAAAAGTTTGCGAAGATGCTGTTGTTACTTGTCCCTTCCTCCATTCTTTTGCTTTACTAGAGAAGATAAACTGTCCTGGAAGTCTAAGCTTGTGAAACCCTCTCTCATCTTGTCCAATGCCATGAAATTATCTTCCTTTGGGGCATACATCAACTCAGCAGATTCTTCTTGAAACATGTTCCAGTGGCAAAAAAAAAGCAAATATGTTGCAGTGTAGAGACCAATAATCACAGCCAGTTATCTACTTTTTTCCAAGCAATACAATGAATTTAAACTAATGCAAGATGTTATTGCTTCCTGATAAAATAGCAATCACTCGTATGTGATTGTTTCTTAATTCCCATACCATCTTTCCCATCGATTCTTAACTGCGCTCAGGAGGGGGAGGGTCTGTGTCTTATGTAAGTGAACATGAGGGTACCAACTATTTCAAAGAACACTGTGTCCCAACATTCGCATCATTAGTAGGCATCCCTAAATAATGCTGACATAGAAAATTCCCTGTTGCTTATTTGACAGTCTAATCGCGGCCATTTGTCTCTGTCAAAGACCACAAATTCCACACAAGCGTGACCAAACCGTCGCAAACTTCTCACGCAGTATCAGTATCATTTTTTTCCGCCAAATATGTTCTGCATGTTTCGCAGTATCCACAACAAGTCTGTCTGGCTTTATAATCATAATACGTATGAAATGTTCCCTCATTAAAGTAAGTCATTCAAACTCACCAAGCCAGACGGAGGAGGTGGTCAAACTGCGAACATCTGTGCAGATGTCTGAAAGCGCAACGCAGGCTCCACTCTGTCGCACTAACAAAACAAGGAAACTGATTCCCAAAGTTCCCAGAGACGAAGATCCAGTGAGAAAAGAGGACCGAGCAGCCCAGATCATGTGTTCGCGAGGGTGTGTGTCTTGTCTGTGAGGGAGGACAGAAGAGTTTACCTGGCGCTGAGCCCGTCTGCACGAGCCATTGCGCTCATGGTTGCCTTCAAGGGCTGTAGGAAATATCTACACCATCAACGAAATAACTACAAGTGTAGAAAATTATAAATTCATTTTTTGATAAAAAATAAAAATGAATGATTTTTCTTCATGTAGGCTCAGCTATTTAGGAAATAAGTAACACTGTGTGTCGTCAGTTTTAGGTTTAACTCCGCAAAAAAGGTAAAAAAGTGATAAAAATTGTTACAAACCAACACTGTAATTGTGAGTGTGTCTCTATAAGAGAGTAGTTATCCCTATCATGTAACCTGAATGCAGCATAGATATAGGAAATGACATTTACAGGAATAGAAACCATCATTTTGATGAAAATATGTGGTGTGGTGTGTAGTATTCAACAAATATTTTGCCTAACAAATCATTTAAAATACTCATGGTAAGGTTTTTTCCATTTGTCTGTCAATCCAAAGTAGCTTACTAGAACATAAGAGAATTTATGAGGCAGTGGTCAGAAGAAGGAGCTAACCAGAGGCGCCTGAACGCAGCACCTCCATCATTTAGCCTGTCCACGTGACGTAAACTGGAGCGGAGCAACTTCAAGCCAGATGCCAACACAGCAACTGAGGAGGATGAAGGAGGAAGAAAGAGAAGGGAGGGATAGATGAAAGTGTGGAGTTAAAGTTATAATAATGAGTCATGTATTTTCTTGTTAGTCTCTACAGGGGGACTCATCAAGGCTCAACATGCTTTTAAAGTTACTCTCTCTGTTGAAAATGTTTCATTGGCTTTATTGTGCTGTAAGCAGAGAAAACCTATTGAACTGATATGATTTTCAATATGAGTCTATATATTTAAATATTTCTTACCAGCTTAAGCAACACAGCCACACAGGAGAGCACACACATGCAGAGACACACACACAGCATGCAGAGCAGTAATAGTAATTTATGACTGCAGAGTGGGTCTTTGCTGAACCATATGCAGCGCCTATAGAATGCAGCTTGTGAGTGAACATGTGTGTTTCCAATCAGAACTATACAGAGGGTGTTTCTGTGCTTACACGCTGCTGGACATAGGGTATAGAGCAGCTAAACTCACAAAATAAAAAAATTGAAACGCCCTTGTAAATAATATGAGCATATCCTACATGGCAGATGTATTTCCATAAGCTAGAAGGTACATTTTGCAGTTCACTCTTTCCTCTCACTTTTACTATTCAAGCAAAGGTCCATTGGTGGTTTAATTATTTCAAGCTCATGCTGTGCAGACAAACTTTCAGCTTCATTTTAAATTCTAGTAAAGATCCTAAAGTTTCCAAAAAATACCAATTATGTCTGCCTGAAGTTAGGAGAAAAGTGTATAAAATGATGCACACTGAAAAACTGGAACAAGCTGATAAGGACTCTGTACAGTCGACAATGCCAGACCAGAGTAAGATGGTTTTTACCTACCTTAAAGTTGTAAAAATCAATTGATAAAAAACATTTAATATAAATTAAAATGTCTTTTCACCATTATGTGCTGCTATCTTAAATAAGAGACTACATGTATGTGGTAGACATTGGACTCTTACAACACCAGATACTTTTCAAATACAAAACAAAGTCTAGTGACTGGAAACATTACTAAGTGTCCTACAGCAAAGCAATAAACCTCGGTTTGCCACGGTTCAGGTGCTCAGTGGCTGCTTGTAGCTGTGAGTACTGAGTAACGTCACCCTAATAAATAAATATTAGGGTAAATAAATATTAGCCTACATGACTTGTTGGCTTTGGGGAAACTTGGCTGTAAGTGCGCTTAAGTTACTCGTGCTTAACATCTGTTCTGCAGTTTGGAAGAGACGTTCAGAGCATTAGACAAAAGATATCCAGTATGAGAAAAGGAGAAGAAAAGATGTTTGGCTGCTCTTTTCAGAGGAGGACTGACCTCACTGTTTTTTATACACACTAATTCTAGCTTCCATATTCAAATCCAACCAGAGGTACACTCAGAATAAACAGCTGAGCAAGCCAACTTGTCTGAGAAGGACATCATTCGCCTAAGATACTGCAACAAAGTCAACTCACGGTTACACAGATGTTTAAAACATAAGTTAATTTAATAATAGTTTCTGTCACAAACACAAAATTACATTTATAATCTCCGTGTACAATCTACAAAAGGTAAACAAGTTTAAACACACAGCATTGGTCCTCTGTGACATTCATTACTTTAAAATAGTTTTCTTTGGCTACAAACACCGCACAAAACACACAACAGCTGTGAGCAGAGACCTGAGTCTGAGCGAGCTGTCGCACAGAACTATCAGGGCCACCAGTGATTTGAATGGCACGACTCTCTATCTGAGAGGAAGCTGCTCTCTATCCTGCTCCAGCTGTGCTCTCTCTAAACATCCCCGTGTCAGCTGAATTAAACAGTCAGTGTGCCGGTCCAGCAGATGGTCACTTTCTCTAAACCCTCCTGTCTTTGTAGAAACAGACGGTTTGGGTGACTCTGCTGAAGTTTAAACATTTCTTAGACGTACGTGCAACATCACCTGGAACACCTCTAGTACATTCAATGGACATTAGGCTTAACTCTTTCTTTCTTAACTCTTAACTACTGATGCTATCAGACAGCATATGTGAGCGTATAACTGGAGAAAAGGACTGATTTTTGTTTTGCATGAGATTTTAGACAGTAACAATATGTTGAATCTTTCAGGTTAATGAATTATAATGAATTTCTCTAAAGCATCGCTGTACTCAGACCATCTTTGTCCCTGATTTGGTGCAGCTGAACCCTCTAAACAGTTGTGTCACTCCTGCCTGCTGATTCCTACACTAATTTTCACAATTATTTAGCTAAGCTGTAACTGCACTAAATTAAGCTTTTTCCAAACAGCCACGGAACTAGACTGAGATAGGTGACAATTTTACCAGTGCACTAAGCCTGTGGTCAGCATTGTATTTCTGTGAGCTAACAGAGTTTCAAGTAAAGTCAAAGTACCATGGAGCTGGTGCCAAATGTTGCTGCCAGGCTGCTGCTTGTTCCTAAATCATGGAAAAAGATAGATTAAGGCTACAACAGCGTCCCCATTCCACAGTCTTAGTGTCTTCTGCTTTTCGTGTCCATGTGTAGTTCCCGTCCCAGGCTCATCATTCCGGTGAAACATCCTTGCTGGTGTCGCGAAATAACAGATGAAGTTCAACATTACAGTACTGATCGGTTGTGCTTGTGACCACCCTCTTCTTTCAATCTGTTTGTCCACTCCTGCATTCCCCCTCAGGAGGATGCAGTGCCGGCTCTCATGATCCTGAAGAGTGCATTGACGTTATTGCTCTTGATGGCGTCTCGACAGGCAGAGATCACTTGGTTCTTGGGCTTACCCACTGAGGAGAGGTAGCAACAGGGACAGACAGATTAATATGAGGAGACAAGACAGGTATGTAACAACACACAAAGGTTGACCCAAATGCTGTCAAGTTTCTAAGCTCTGTTCATTGCCATGTAATGCTGGAAACAGTATTAATATGCCCTGTTTTTTTCCTCTTAAGGATCTCTCAACGCACTTTGTTATTATTGTTGAACACATATTATTAGTGGGCATTTAATGTTACTTTTTTTAAAAGCAAAAAGTGCTTAACTGCTGAGTGAAATGCAGACATTTGCTTGTCAATGGATGCTGTCAATGTTCCCAAATGATGTATTTAAATAGAAGTTATGCCAGCTACAGTTCAGAGCCTGATCTGGAGAAAACAGCATATAAAATGTGGTCATGAGCGTTGTTTCTCTGCTAAGTCAAAACTCTCTTCATCCCTACAACGCTGCATGTTGTATGTTACCAAAAAAAGGCTTTCTGGTTGGGTAGCTGTGGTGTGTTTGCAGCCATACTCAAGTACTCTGCAAAGCATTAAACTGACTTAAACATGTGTTGCAAAAATTTTAATTAGATGACTAAACAAATGCGATGTGATTGGACATAAAAACTGTGAGAAAAACAGTAGTAAAGGTAGTCCTCCGCTCACTTCATCCACCCAAAGCTTTGAATATTCGCAATGTGTGCAAAAGCTTTGGAACCCAAATAATGGATGCTGGTAATGCCCTACAAGATACAATGTTCAATCATGCACAGACTAGAGAGAGCAGACATGCACACACATGCACTACATCCCAAAAAACGACCCACGTACAATAATGATTGTCCCAGACAATCCCTGACATGCACATCCTCCCTCTCCTACACAAAGGCTTAACTCCAAGCCTGTCAGCCCAAATACAGTACTGTTGTTAAGGAATTGTGGTTGTTACAGTGTGTGTCACACATACACACGCACTTGCATGCACACAGCGGCCTACCTCGGAGTCTACCAGCCCGCTGTATGGCCTGGTTGACAGACTTGAGGCAGGCCAGTAGTGCATTGTGGTTGTTAGAGCGGATTTTATACTCGTTGATCAGATCCCTGTTTAGATCGTACAGCTCTCGGTAACGCTTCTTCATAGTTGTCCTACAGAGGGAAGATCAGAGAGAAAGTATGAGGAAAAGAGCCATCAAATGGCACGCAGCCATCAAAAATTTTATCAATTGCACTACGACATGTTTTCTGAAAAATGTCTATAACTGAGAGTTTAAGGTATTGTCCATGTGTTGCCTGTATTTCACATACAAGTATTAGAAATGAGACCAGTTTAATATACTGTCATCAAATAAAGTGGTACTGTACGCATATTGTGGTAACTCACATGTCACTCATAAGGCGAGCATCCTCTGCCTGCACCAGCATGTTCCTGATGTAGTTGGAGTGGTCGGCCATAGCTGCAGTTAACTTCTGATGGACAGAATGGAACTCATCCACCTAGCATACAGATATTTAAGACTCAGAATCAAACCACAGCACCAACAACATACATCTGTTGTATTGTACAAACAGGTTATGGCTGCAATTTCAGTTGTGTCAACTCAGTGATAATTCTCTCCTAACTTATAGTTCCCGTTCAAAACAAACTACAGTCCCTAAATTTTCTCTCCTGACAAATAGAAAAATTATTCCTCATGTGCTCTTCTTCTTCTTCTCTCAGCCTCGACAAGTCTTTTACACAGGGTGCTGCTGTAGTCAAAGTAGTAGTCATAAAGGTACATGTAGCAATGGACAGAAGGTATTGTGTCTTGAAGTTTTAGTGGAATAACAGCAGAGGTTTCAATCTGATTAAGGCCAAACCTCAGTGAGTGTAGTGCGTAGCTCCTCAAAGTATCCGGGGAAGTCTGCTTCTGCTGACAAGTCCTCTATTGCCAGGAAGGACGCCAGTGATTGGACCAGATCTCCTGCCAGGTCAATGTCATCGGTTCTCAGAGTGATCTGATTGGGCAATTAAGAGATGAATTAACCGACTGATTTTAGTTGATTTAAAAGGAAATGGCAGGGGCTACTGTAACTTTGTGCAAATTGACATCAATGTTTTGCCTTCTCTTGGTAAGGTAAAGTTAAAATGATTTACAGTCACCGTTTCCCTTCATGAGTGCAAAGTATGCACAATGGAAACCTGTTATCCTTGAATATTAGATTTTAACCTCCATCAATGTCATAATTATGTAAATATATTATTATTATTATTGGTGTTGTTGTTTTGTTATAATTATTATTATTATTATATAATTTGTACCTGTCCATTGCTGGCCATGCTGATGGACAACAGGCCCTCTCCTCTTAGTGAATTAAAAGTGACGTCAGGACTGTCTACTCCCTCGGGAAGCAGGAAGTTCTGATTCAGCCACATCACCACCTACACACACACACACACACAC
>NTHP01000363.1:252763-286148 GCA_003416845.1 Oplegnathus fasciatus | reverse complement strand
GCGCTGATCAACTGTCTCCGGTGTTCACGGACATCTTCAACACCTCACTGGAGACATGCCATGTGCCAGCCTGCTTCAAGTCCTCGACCATCATCCCCGTCCCCAAAAAACCAAGGATCACAGGACTTAATGACTACAGACCCGTCGCCCTGACCTCTGCGGTAATGAAGTCTTTTGAGCGCCTTGTGCTGTCACACATTAAAGCCATCGCGGACCCGCTCATGGACCCCCTGCAGTTCACCTGCAGGTCTGTAGACGACGCAGTCAACATGGCCCTCCACTTCATCCTGCAGCACCTGGACTCCTCAGGAACCTATGCCAGGATCCTGTTTGTGGACTTCAGCTCTGCCTTCAACACCATCATCCCGGCNGGGACCATCAGCACCGGTTCCCCTCAAGGTGATTGGCTGCAATCTTCCATCTCTCCAGGACCTGTACGCCTCCAGAACCCTGAAGCGTGCAGGTAAGATTGTGGCCGACCCCTCCCACCCCGGACACAAACTGTTTGTGACACTCCCCTCTGGCAGGAGGCTGCGGTCCACCAGGACCACAACCTCACGCCATAAGAATGGTTTCTTCCCATCTGCAGCTGGCCTCATCAACAAGGCCCGGGACCCCCACTGACACTAACTCTATACCCACCTCCCCCACTACACGTTACATTAATTACTGTGAACTCTTGCACATAATTGGCTAATATTTTGCACATCCTATATAAATCTGTACAGTTCTTTCATTTAAATAAGCCATATTGTCTATGTCTATATCTTTATATTATTTTATTTTATAATATCTTGTCATATTTTTATTGTCTATTTTATATATTTAAGCTATGCTTCTGACTCGCAGTACTTGCTGTCACCTTTTCCCTTCTTATATTTTTTCTACTTACTATGTTTATATGTCCTGCACCAATATATCAAGTCAAATTCCTTGTATGTGCAAACCTACTTGGCAATAAATTTGATTCTGATTCTGATTCTGATGGCCGAGAGACCCTCACAGAAAGAAACCGGACTGAGAGTCTGCAGCCATGCTAGCAGCTCTGTGAGGATGGATTCAAGCACAGCGGTGCTTTGAGCTAACTGCTAAGTCCGCATGCTGACATACTCACAGTAACAATGCTGACATGCTAATGGTTAGCAGGTATAATGTTCAGCGTGTTCATCATCTTAGGTTGGCCCATTAGCATGCTAACATTAGCACTTTGGCAGTAAACAGAGTCCAGCTGAGGCTGATGGAAATGTCATCAGTTCTGCAGGTATTTGGTCATAAACCAAAGTATTGGACACATTAACATGTTGACCTGATGATGGCGCTAGACGAAAAGTCAGAGGATCACCAAAGTTATTACACTTCATCCTGAGGGAGGAGACACATAAATGTCTGAACCACATTTCATCACAATCCATCCTGTCGGCTGACTGATTCTTACTGATGCTGTAGTTTCCTCCTCAGTGAAACACCTGGAGCCATCAGCAGCAGGACTGTGGCCAGCACATTACTGACACGCCTGTACGGAGACTCGACTTGCCCATGAATTCATTCTGTCAAGCTGCTGGCATTTGGAAGTTCTTGACTCACAAATATGTGAGGGTCCAGTTTCCTGTCATCTCTCTCTACTGTTCATGTTCATTAATGTTTTTTTGGGAAACACAAGTTAGTCCAAACTCAGCCAGAAGCTACTGAATTATGTCAGCCAATAATTTCATTGATATTAGAGATACATGGTGGTTTCAAGGTTTCCCATTGGATCTCCTTGAAACCGTCTGTAAATTTCATGTTCGCTCTTAGCCAGTCTGGCAAAACCAACATTGTGTGTTGGAGCCAAACTATTCATTCTGTTTGTTTAAACATGTAAAATCAGAATCCTGTGTGTGCTCAGGTTTGAAAATCACCACAATCAGACAGCATTCAAGACTTGTTTTTAATATGTTGACGTAATTAAAAAAATCTTTAACAAAATAAATATCCTGCAATAAAATAATCATCATCGTACATATATGATGCCATACATTTTAAAAGGGTTGTGTTCAGAACATCCTACAAAAGCTATTTTACAGATGGAGTTTGGCTGAAGACGTGAACATCAGGACAAAATCAGGCAAAATGAAACCAAGTGTTCTCTTCTACAACTTGCTATATATATACAGTATATATACAGTATATACTATATGTAAAATGTTTTTATGTCAGCACGGACTGAGAGCTACCTGCTGCTCTTTGGGAGGAAGGAAACAGCAGAATGTGTTTGTAATTATGTCAATCATTGCTGAGATGCCTGTTAGAGGGAAACTCCTGTGCATGTAATTGAAGATGCTTTGGAACAAAACTCTTTAAATGTTTCACTTGGTGCCGAAAATAAACTGCTTCACTAATCTGTTTCAGCGTTTTGGATAACAGCCTCAGTTAAAGTTCATCGTGCAGCGTAACACAAAACAGCATGAATGAAACCGAGACGGGTCAGATCGATCATCGCGTTAAAGTTTCACTGAGTGACTCTGAGCCAACAGTCCAGGTTCATCTTTTTGCTATAATGTGGAATGTACTGAGGACACTTACTGAAGAGACGAATTAGTTCATTTCACTTTATCCTAAAGGGTATTCAGTTATATCACAGATTTTTGTTCTTTTTATTAAAATGTAGATTTTTCCAGCTATATTCAATACTGTGAGCAAACTTTAAAGGGAGAAAAAGCCGTCGAGTGTCAGAAGTTCTTCTGACGTCATTGAGATCAGAAGGTTAAGCAGACAGGTAGATATCAGCTGAGAAACATTATGAAATTTAACATCAGTACAATTCTATGGATCCATCAGGGGTCTTACATGTACTGATGTGGAAACCACTAAAAACAGATATATATAAATATTTGGAGGAACGTTCAGTCAAGATGGTTTCAAGGGAACAACAAGAATTTTGATATTAACTTCGGACCTTCAGATTGACGGGTTACATCGTGTTAATCGCAGCAGAGTATTAATCCCACACTGTGAGAGTTCTGTTTGATTATTAATGATAACGTTGTTGATCGGTATCGGGCCTATTGGCCATCTTTTGATGGATCAGTATCAAATGCAGATCGTCTCTTTACTGAACTCCACTGCATGTAGTCCACCTCAGCTCTCCTTAATGACGGCTGACAGCATTTCCCTCGTGTATGAAAATGAAAACTGCGCGAATGTGAAAAATGATTTGGCTGCTCCGGTGTGACTGTCTCTGTTGGCAGAATCCACGGGTTCACTAAGTTCTGATACTTACAAATCTCTCTCTCTCTCTCTTATTAGCAGTGTACAAAACATTCAGCCGGCAGCTTCATCGCTTTCACCAGTTAAAATGACAAACGTCTCTGGAGTCGCTGTGTGGACCTGCGCATCAAGCTAGTTGATTGGTTGATTCAACTATCAGAAGGTGGGTTTGGAACCTGCCCACGTTCGCTTCTGTGCAGCCCGGAGAAGAATTCTAGTTTAAGTTTTTGAGTAAAACTATCAGCTGATCTCACGTCAGTTTCAGGAGTTACACTTTCATTCACATCATGTCAGTAGTTTACACTAATACACAGGTTTATTTGTAATTGTTGTGTTTTGTAAGAACTATTTGTGTTATTTGAGTTCTATGTTATAATTCTGGTAAAAAATAAAATGAAAACCATTAAAAGGAAACTTCCTCTTGTATTAACGCATTAACGTTGTCAGCAGATACCAAATATTCACGGACTTGGATCGAGTTTGGAGCAAACATAACTTGATCTGGACATGTCTAACAGTTTGTGTGTGAGGAAAAGTTTGGGTCAGCAGACACCTTTAGAGATGGAACTTGAGCTTTGACAATCAAAGAGGCTAACGTGCTGTGACTCGCTTGTTTTTAGTCTGTTCAATGAAGAAAATGATGTTATTTCCGTCTGTGCTTTCATTTAGCTGCTATGGCAGTTAAATAGTCGATTACATTATTAAAAAACTGTTGAATTATAATTCCTTGCTTTTATTCTGAAGGCCAGATGCATACTTCAAAATGCCCTGTAAATCATGTGCTCAGTTTATAGTTTTGCATCCATAGGATCCTAATTAAGTTTTCTTTTCACAAAGTTTTAGATTTTCATTTGCATTTCTAAATTATGTCTCTTATTTTGTAAAATATCAGCTGAAGGTGTTTTCAGTAAGTTCAGTAAACATCCTCGTTCATCCACAGGGGGCGCTATTTTACCAGTACGAGTCAGTGATGACGGAATCTGAATGGAGTGAAGATGCATCTTTAGAGATGCATTATTATACAATTTCCCAGGAATAACTACAATTCCCATCACCTCTGTGGCTAAGCCTCTTGGGAGTTGTAGTTGTTTCATACTAATGAATGAATCCTTGTTTCATCTTTGTTAAAATTACAGTGTCCAAAGTTCACTGTGAAGGTAGAAGATTCACATTTATCTTGATTAGGGGCAGGAAACCTCCTGGAAGGCAGCGCTTCATATGATCTGATCTGTTCGGGATGTTTCTGGAGTCTAAAGTACAGATTTCTTACTACAAAAAAAGTGAGAGGGAGCCGAGTGCTTTGTGGTTTTATGACGGGTGTAAAGGGGCTTTATAACCTGCAGACTGGTTATATGGTCACAGCTCCTCAGGTGATCAAAATCAGCAGTTCCCAAAGGTCAAGTCACCAACCCGCCACTTCCTGCCTCTAATGACAGACCGAGATACAGTACTGAGGAGATGGTACTTGATGCAGTACTGCTGAGAAGCCGATGTATTTAAATGTTACGTTGGTTATATTCCCAGAGGAAGATTCCACACTGTGAGTATACTTCAGTGTACAGTAAATAAATATTTCTGGTTTACAGTCCATACATACTTTGGCACGTTGGAGGAGTAAGTAAAGTATCGATAAATAAAAGCCAACAACAACAAGACTGTTACTGTGGCGCTGTTGCATGGATTCTCAGATATATTATTATTCACATTCAGACAAAGGTTTCTAAAGCAGTGAGAAGAGGACGACCGACCGACAGCTACAGGACTCTTGTTATGTGAAAACCTCATAACTCCAGTTCAAATGTGACCCACGGTTCATAACTTATTAGGACCATTTTCTAAAGCTATACCACAGTATCATGTGTTTACTTTCATTTCACTGAAGCTTGCAGAGACACAAAACCTCACATCACATTATACTCGTCACAGCGTTCATAATAGCTTATTCTTTGTCAAAACGTCGAATCTAGAAGACGACGACAGAGCGTACCGGCTGCTGCTGGACACAAATACATCCCAGATTTTGAGTATAAAGTTTGAAACATTTTGAAGAGAAAGTTTTACTGTTCTGAGAAAAATTCACATTCAAGATAAAAGATGGAGATAAAGTTGCAATTATATGAAGTTATCTCAAGAATAAAGTTGAAATTTTACCAGAAAGTCTTATTTCAAGATGAAGTAATAATTCTACAAAAAATTCAAATATTAAGTTCCAGTAATTTTACATGAAAGTCTTAATATTTTGAGAATAAAGTTCAAACAATTTGAGAATGAAGTAATTGTAGTTCAGCAGTCTGTTATTGTGCTGTAATACAGTAATACAGTTAGTTTAGTCAGTAACTGACTCTTCTCTAATCATAACCTATGACACTGATCTCAAAATATATCAATCTTTTCCCATGACTTTATTCTCATAATATCAGATTGTGACCTTTTCTAGAAAATGACAACTTATTGTAATTTTATAACTTTATCTCCTGATATTATGACATCACATACAACTTTATCTCATAATACAGTTTTATGACCTTTTCGTATAAATTATAACTGTGCTCTCATTTTACGACACTTTGCTCGAACTTTATTCTTTATTCTTTAATCTCTTTTTGTGGTTCAGTCGTAGGAGCCATTCAGTGGTCGTCAAAGATTTTTGATGTCTCTCAAATATTATATGTCGATGACTGTCCGTGCACACAGAGATTTAAAAGTGCCGATGCTAATACTTAAGAAAATACAACATCAACTCTGCATGTAAATGGTCCTCTGTCTGATCTAGATTTCACCGGTCTTTCATTTAAAAACTCACTCGGGCAAACGTGAAAGTTCGGCTGTCCAGTTAAAAACAAGACCGTTACTACCTGAAAAAGACTTGTCGTTGTGGAGATGTGAGGTTTTCAGCCCACAACAACAGAGCTGTGTTTGACTGTGTTGACACTTTACAGGAAGAATTTACAATTAAAATACCAAAAAGTTGTAAATTTCGGGGCCTGTCTCCCGGAGGCTGCGTAACTTCTGTTGGCAGCCTCAATTGAAATGGGTTTTTTTGTCCCTCAGTGCTACAGATCAGCTGAGATCATCCGTTAACAGAAAGGTCACAGGCTCAACTCCCTCGCTGTGTCATCAGCCAAATGTTAAAAAGCTGAGCGGGTCAGTGGTCAGGACTCCTACGTTAATACTTCACCATCATACGTTTACATAATACACACACGCTGTACATGTCCAAACTGCCAACAGGTAGAAAGACGAACAAAAGGTCCATTTGTGTTATTTCTGATGCTTAAAGGACCTCCGTTACTGCGGCTCCCCCTCTCTCTCAGGTCTCGTGTTTGAGTGCGTGTCGGCTCCTTTTTTCCCAGAATGCAGTTCTGTATCTCTTCAATTGTTTGTCAGTCTTCCTCTTCACCACAACATCTTCCCCTCTGAGGAAAGTGAATGGGATGAGAAACAGTAAGAACAGTAAAAGTGTATTTTATAAGTCTCAGAATATGAATTTATGTTTGTGTGTGTTTGTGTGCGTGCGTCCTCACTCTGTGTGCGTCTGGACAGAGCAGAAGCTCAAACACTCGGCGTCCTGTGTGTCTGTGCAGAGGCAGCGGCCGAGGTCCCTCCGGAGTCGGACTGAACCAAATCCATAAGGAACCACGTGGCTGGAAGACAGAAAACTACAGAGTCAGTGTTCAAGTGTTAGATTGACCTCATTGAGGTGGTCCTTCGGTGTGTGATCACCAAAACCAAATGTTTTAGATGTTAAGTGCTTACTGCTGCCTCACTTTCCACCACACTCACTGCCCGAGTTGACAACTGTTAAAGGAATAGTCTGACATTTTGTGAAATATACTTCCTGCTTTCAGTAGACTCAGTTTTTCTTTTACTGCTGTGTGGTTGCAGTGAATCATCCTGCTGCTGATCCATCTGGTGCCAGCGTGACCGCTGAGACGGCTACAGGTTGGAGGGGGATCCACCGCTGGATCAGTGGTGGGGTTAACTAGACCACAGGGAGAACTGCCAGCAGATGCCAGTGGCTTAACGGCACTACATTTATGTCAAAACAAGGATATATCTTAAAATAAAACTAAGGTTTTGTGTTTGTTGTTTGTAAAATGCATCATTTGAGTCAACATGTTTGAAATGAGGCTTCTGGGATGAGCAGCTGGACTGCCTGAGTCCAGTTGTGACAAATCGTTTTATAGTGATCACATTGTTGAAAAGCTTTGTCTTTTTCTTTTTAATCAAACAGTAACACATCTGGATCCCATTTCCACTTTGTGGCCGGAGAAAAAATGTGACCCTTTCATCTCCCAGCCTCCCTCTGCTCTCCACCGTAAACACTCTCCGACTTCTGTCTGCTCATTTCTGCAAAATCCTTCATTTCCTTTCTACACTTTGTTAACTTGTATGTCCTTTTAATATCTCTTTTATATCTCGGTTGGCTTCACTTCCACTTTTATGTCTTGACCTTTTGACACATAAGTAGTGAGCTCTCCACAGGGATGATTAAATCCTGAACTATTGAACTGTCGCTCGATGAGTTATGGCTCCACTGCACCACAGTCCTGCTGGACTCTTCTACTCTACCTGTCTGTATTTAGAGCTGTGTCTTATTCTGCGTTATGGGTTGTGTGTCACCAGACAAGAACGTCAATACTGGACCATTCTGGAAAACGTGACAAAGTGTTTTAGCGTTTCATGGTTAAGGTTAGGGAAAGATTGTCAGGACGGTAAAACCCCCTCCCAAAAAACAAACACTAATGGTTGGTCTATGATGGGACATGACAGTCTGACTAGCAACGCACCCAATCACCACCCGGACCTTCAACAGCGTGTAAAATGTTTGTAACGACAACTTCACACAGTGATTGGCCAAGTGTGTGGAGTTTCTTTTTTTCTGAGTGTAACACATGAATGTCTTCAGGAGACTGTCTGAAAGTAGTGCTGTAGTGATTCATATGATGGCAGAGAAGAACAGCTTTAAACACTTTGGACATGCACGACACTTCATTTCATACTCCTGCCTTCACTTTCACCTCACTTCATAAAGAACACACTACTTGATGGTAGAGGTGGAGCTTACATATCATTTCAGTTCAAAGATTCAGAAGAACCTAGCCCCACTCGCCCCCCTCACTCTGTGTGACTCCCCAGTCGACACTGTGGACTTTCTGGGCACCGTCATCACCCAGGACCTCAAGTGGGAGCTGAACATCAGCTCCCTCACCAACAAAGCCCAGCAGAGGATGCACTTCCTGCAGCAGCTGAAGAAGTTCCACCGCCAAAGACAATGATGGTGCACTTCTACACTGCCATTATTGAGTCCATCCTCACCTCCTCCATCACCATCTGGTACGCTGCTGCCACTGAAGGGCAGACTGCAGCAAATCTGTTTCAGAAACTCCCCTGAACATTCCTGCACAAACTGTGCAGCTCTTTCATCTTAAAAACAGATATATTGCACACATTTTTTAGAGTAATTTCTATTTGATATGAATATAGATTTTATATATTTTTTATCATAAACATTTCTATTTTATATTTATGTTTCTTGACTTTTGCAGTACTTGTTTTTTACTTTCTTATTTTGTCTGTGTTTAGTGTTCTGCTCCACAACACCAAATTCCTTTGAGAGTTATCACATCATGATTGTTTCTGTGGTTTTTGTGTCCGGCAGATGACTCTCACGTCTCATGCAATATGTGGGAGCATCCTCCTCATATATACGATGTCACATCATACATTATGACTGGGCTCAAAATTACCATTGTGATCATGCAAACAGAGCAGTTTGTACCATTCAGACAGCAGTCATATCTGGAACAAAACAACGTCCATGAGAGGCTGTTCAACCCAGCTAAAAACAAAACATAAAAGGATTGTTTTTTTGTCTGGCTAGAAGTTACTTTGGATAAATCTGTCCACCAAATGGCAGATGTTATGTAAACTGTGTTTGTTGGAATTCACCAAAGGTGACTTTTCTCCCGGAGGAGGCTCTCTGTTGTCCATTAGCTTGTCTTTAGTTTGGATCGCAGCCTTTTTTAGATTATTGGAGACGTCTTGACTGATTTCCGTGTTTATTTTTACACTTGTGAGGGTGAAAATATGCAAAAACAAAGAATTAAAATAAAAATCTGTATGAAAATCAGATTTTAACAACAGTGACACTGAGCGTACGCTGCAGTGCTTTTTTTTAAATAAGCCTGTGAATATTCTCATTCATCCAGGTCATAATTATCTCAAGGAAATTGAATCGAACGCAACTGGATTTTTGGTTTTGTCTGTGAAGACGTTTCACCTCTCATCCAAGAGGNTTTAAATAGGTTTGGTGTTCCTCTAGATTTTTGTTATTGTCAACAAATCCCATAAAAATACCAAAACCAACAATGTGTTTGTCTCTCAATACTGTCTGACTTCCTGTCTGTGGCTCTCAGCTTCAGGACCATTGGTTCCTACTGAAGACTTAAATCTTTAAAAACACAAATATATAGTTTCATTTTCAAAAAAGAAATAGTGCATTTACTGGGGACTACTTTCAGTGGCTGGCTCATTGATGTGTTTTTAATAGTTTTTACGGCTCAGAGGAAGACGAGATATCGGGCTGTGATACACACATAATACTTGTCAGTAGATACATTGACTGCTGGTTTGAGTCTGAAGTTTTGAAGTTTACATGTGTTAAACAAAATGGTGTTTCAGCAGGATGTGCTGCAGAAGGAAACAGCCCTCAGGAGCTCCCTGTCGCCCACAGGGTTTAGTGGTATACTTAGTCACGGTGGGATCTGCCAGTGCTGTTTAAAAACGTCTTTATGATGAAGGCAGGAAGATTGCATTTTACCACATGGCTATATTTAGACTAAACTAACAATCTGAGACTTAGTGAGAGGGTCCCACCGCTGCAGGAGCTGTTTTTGGCTCATTTCTGGAAGCTATTTCGGTGACATCTCTCTTTTTCTCCCTCTCAAGTTAATTAATTTCGAATGTGACTCATCGGCATAACATGAAAAAAACAGTATGTCGTCAAGCAAGATAGTGTTTTAGTGTGTGTTTCATAATCACGCAGGTTGATGAAATTTGTTGAAATCACTGATACTTATACAGTTGAAATAAAATCAATTTTAGCAACATTGTTATTATCAGCAATTGTGTGTGTTCACTGCTAAATGGAAAATTCAACATGAACCACCAAATTTTACTTAAAATCTACAGACCTTCATTAAAATCACTGATCATAGACACGATCACAAATCTTTTATGTGAACTTGGCTTATAGAGTACGAGACAGACGTGGGAGCAGACTGTAAGGAGTTAATTGGTTGTGGGCACATCAGGGTCCGACCACAGTGATTTCAGACTCTTTGTGGTCTCCTCGGTGGGTTTGTGTTAAAGGGTTAAAACAGGCTATTTAGAAACAGCATGAGGAAACATGGCAAAAATTACCCTTCGTTAGGAAAGGTTCTCTTTCTTATTAGATCCACCACATCTAACTGCTTACTCATTGCTTGTGCATACTGAACTAAAATGAAGTTAATTGTTACCAATTGTGAAGGCAGACTGGTCCTATTTGAGGCAATTTAAAAATATCAGCCGCTAGACTAGGAAAAGAGAAAAATAAGGTTTCTGTGAAAACAAAATCATGCTGAGATGAATATGAGTTAAACCATCAGTTATTTTATTTCTGTGATTTCACATTTAGCCAGTCATGAAACTTATTACCGTGTTGGCCAAAATATATTGGAAAAGTGGGGGTTATGTTATATTTTAGGATTATACATTTACGTATTCACAGCATCAGATACTGTGAGAGCTCCGGCTCCTACAGAGAGTGTTGCATTATGGGTTGTTTGTAGTCTTATTTAAAGAGAGTCTTAATGAGAGTCACCCCTAAACGTGTTCAGGAAGCCCAGTTTCACCAGAAACAGAAGTGTCTGATGGCTCCTGTAATAAATTCCTGAGTCAAAACGAGTCGACAGCGTCTCCTCAAGTCTGTACAGCAGAAAGTGACCCGTCAAGCAGCTTAACAGAGTCACAGGAAGCCATGATGAGGAGCTCAAACAGCCAGAGAAAATCATTCTGATTGCTTCTACAAGTGTGTGAGTGATAAACGAGCCTCAATGGAAGTATTTCAGATTGAAGATGAGGACTCGTTTCTCATTGGACTGATCTTTATGTAATTAATTTATTTTTCAGTGACAACACACATTAATCAATATCAATATGATGTAAATGATTTAGCCAAAAGTGCTGGGGCAGAAGTGGTTCCTCTCAGTTCATGTAGAACATCACACTGGTCCTGTTGGGAAAGTTTCCCCATCTTCACAAAGTCTTTACCCCAAAAGAGCTATTGGTAAATGAGTGGGGGTGGGGGGGCAAATATACTGCATATCAACATATGTTATATTATGCACCCAACACCCAGTCATGTCCCATTAAAGCTCAAATGATACTTTCTGCAGAGCCACAAGGTTCAGTGTAATATAAATTTAGTCTTCTTCCCATGTGCATGTGGACGTCCACCAGTGTAATTTAAACAGAATCATATCCGTGTCCTTTTTGGAGTATATCATGGCCTTTAGGGGCGCTTCCTTTAAAAGGACCAGACACCTGATGACACCTGATCCTCCTCCCCAAAGCAGATGGTCTACAGAGGACTCATCATGGTGTCATCGTGGGCTCGTCAAAGTCATGAAATGTAGACGGCAGGATGAGGCATCTGAACACGACCGTACATGAAGACTTTCAGGTTACAAGTTTGAACTAAAATAAGAAGAAGGATGGATGCCACATGTTGTACAACACTTCTGTGTACGACACTTCTGTAGCCAACACAAGTCTTCGAGCCTGCTAACAGTCATTGTGGTGTTCAGTCATTCAGTTCTTCAGCTTTTCGTTTTGAGGCCTCCTGTTTTACATCTTCATATAAATCACAGCTGAAGAGGAGAAGTGTATAATTTCAGGCATTTTGACGTGCTGCTCTGGGTGTTCTGTGTCCACAACATGATCTTCATGCTGTAATTCAGAGCAGACATGCCGACTGTGAAGCCGACTGTGTCTTTTTATTTATTTTCAATCGTTTTCTCAGAGACCAAACATAAAGAAACCAAAGCGTTAGTGTCAGCCTTTTGATTTGATCTTGTATCAAGTGGGTATCGACTCAGGAACAAGTTGAATTAAATTTTCTTTAAAAACAAAGACGTATATTGACTCTTCCGGTTTAAAAGTAAGTGAAAGGGGAGAATATACGGCATGTTGAACGAATGTACTGGCACTAACTAAGAGACACTGTACTGGCACATTTCTTAATCATCACTTGAGACTTGTCATTTTTCATACTTATGTCTTATTAGTTTACCAACAAAGTCTTTAAAAGGGAAAATCTGAAATTAAACACCAGCACAAAAATCCAACAGTCTCAAATTAATGACGAGCCATCAAACAAAGAGACGAACAAAAGAAAATAGAAGACGAAGAATATAATGCGCTGACTTTTCTATCTGTGAGTCAAACTTTCTAATCATGTATTTGAATATAATTTGGATAATATGAACTGAATCCTGTAACCTGTTATTTTCTACTCTGAAAACCACTGAGCCGGCAGAACAGTGAAAGTTTATCTTAGTTTAGCCTCCCATCTTCCCTCAGAAACCTCCCAGCTACTGCTGCAGGGAAAACCTTACCTCCCTCTGAGGTCTCGGACAGATTATTGATTGCTTCTTATGTTAGTTTTTTTTATCATCACATTTTAACACTGTGAAATTGATCAGAATGCTGCAGAGTTTCATTACTGTGAAAACAAACTCTTTCTTCTCCTGCTGACGGCAAACTCACCTCGGGGTGTTGACCCAGACGATGCCGATGTGGCAGAAAAAAATACACTCTTTGTCTTTCTGGTTCTCGCAGGAGCAGCGTTTCTCTCGGCGGTGGGCCGCGTGGGTGAGCTGCGCCACAGGGCCCTCCTCCGCTGTGGGGCTTGTCACAGAGAAGGATGAGGCTGCAAAGCACAAGTGGAAGAGGGTGATTAAAGACGCTTATTGTTTTAGTAATAATTATTATCTACCGATTAGATTTCTGTTGTGTCAAGTTTACATTTCCAGAACATTTGAGAGATGTCAAGTCTCTTATGTTTTTCAAATGATGTTTAGAATGGTCCCTGCTTGGGTCATGCTCCTGCTGTATAAAGGACTGGATCATCTTTAAAGTTAATTTTTACATTTAGTTTTCATCATCACTGTACGCTGTTTGCTTACATGTTTTGTAGGTACTAAAACTGGTCTCAGCCAGATTTCCTTTGAAGAATTCACAGTTTTATTTAGGATTCTGTTTAAAAATGCGATCCACTCTGCAGATGGGCCACTTTGAGGAGCTGCACGAGAGGGCCCTCCTCCAAAATGGGTCTTAATAACATATTATCATTAATTGCTTACAGTCAGCTTTCCTGTGGACCTCCTTGGTATTTCTAACACCTACACTTGTAGCATTGTTCTCTTCTCCAAACTGCTCTGCTTTTTCTTTTTCTTTCTTCTTTTTCAGACCACAAAAACCACCAATATTGGACAACTGGAGATTTGGCCTGCTGGTGGTGCTGGATGAAAAGTCAGGGATTCATCACATCCTGGTCCCGGTACCTTGACCAGATTATCCAACACAGCTGGTGTGTGTTGCCCCTTAGAGCGTGTGACCCATCGTTTCCTTTGTTTTTGAGTTTTGGCCACATGTGACCGCCACCTCACAGGCGTTGGAACAATTCTCCGCCTCTTTACACATTACTGCACAACAACCACAGCGTGAGCAGAAACGATAAACTGTAACTCTACACCTGAACACACACTCATATACACTAAGGCCTACCTGCACACATGTACGTACTAAAAACGCACACACACGCACACACACACACACACACACACAGAGCCCATAAAGCCCACAGAGCCCACAGACAGCCTTTGATCCTGCTTTCAGTGCACACAGGGGAATGTTTGGGCGTCCAGAGGGATTTACACGGTTTACACATCGGCACAAAATAACACCTCTTCTCACCATAAACGGTATAGGTCTGTTCTTTATATTGCTGTGTCCCAGAGAATCAAATATTTGAGGTTGTTATTCATGTAAAGTTTCCAAAGAAGCTGTTATTTGTCCAAGATGCTCAAGTCCAAGCTTCACCCGTCTGACATCAGTGGAACAAGAATCCCAGGGTGCTACACTGAATGTGGACACTTTGGGTCTTTGAGTTTGGTTTCCAACAATATTTAACAGCTTCGATTGCTCAGTGCAAGAGTCCAAGAGTCAGAGGTCACAGCATACTGTAATGGTGGGAACAAACACATTTGTTGATGAAAACCATGATCTCCAGAAAAATGTGAAGTGGACCTTGAGTTAAGGTTATTGTTAGGAAACGTTAGCATTTAACCCAAAGCACCACTGTGCCCAAGTTAAGCCTCACAGAGCTGCTGGCATGACTGCAGACTCTTGTTTACTTGTGAGGACAGTCTCGACAAGCATCCATCTGACCTTCTTATCCAAACTGGCTTTTATTAAGGCCTCACTGTTCACCTGCACCTGTGTGTTCCAGTGCCAGACACCCATCATTACTGTATCATAAAGAGCAAGATAATGAGTGAGAATAATGGAGCCACTGTTCTGCTCGGCCTCCTGTTCACTGTGACTGCAAACTGTAGACTTGAAGGTAGTCCAACTCCTTTTAACATGAGGTTTTTCTTATCTTTGACCCTGGTTCTTCTTGCCAGACACTGAAGTTCTTTCTGAAATGAACATTTTTAATGTTTTTCCTTTGTGAAGTTTCCCTGAGGATGTTGACATTCTTTGTGTTTCGGTTTTGTATTTCACACACAATGTCTGAGGAGGACGAGGAGGACGAGGAGCGGTCCTGATGATCCTCTTCTTTGTCTGATATTCCTCCAGACAGACATTCAGTGATATTCACCTGTAATGCATAAATTGGAAAGTAATTTATTTTGAAGGGATCCTTAGTTGTGGTTTTCAAAATCTGATGAACTACAAGCTTTGTTTGCATGAAGAAGGTGAAGGTATAATATATTTTGGAGTGAAAGTAAATATGTCAAAACAAAAAAAGTTTTATTAATTTTTCAAAGACAGTTAGTAAAGCTCCCAAGAAGTAGCCTACTGACCCTTCTGGCTGTCTCCGTTGATCACATGACCCTCACCTTGCGTATCGTAGCGGTTTCTCGAAAGTAGGAAAAAGTGGAAGAAGACTGCTACAAACTAACATGAGGAATGAAATATATCGGACATGTTTGTTTGGTCTCAAACACACACCATGTGTTTTCATTAGAAAAACTAAATGTGGACATAAACGTGTTTAAAAACAAGGTCAAGCTAAAGAAAGGTCTTAAATGTTTCTAAAAGAGGTTTGAAAGTAGAGGTGCATTATGACGTCGTGGTGGCTCGACGAAGTACACGGTAAGACACCACATACCTGGAACGAAACCCTAAACTCCTGCCTAGCTGTCCTGACAACGCTGATAATTACCGTCTCCAGGGTAGACCCCGACTTCCTGACCTGTGTGGGGTCAACATCATAGAAGTCACTTTAATCACCGTACTGTGACAATGAGGCCTGCCAGTTGGTTGAAGCAGGAATGTCAGAAGAGGCACAAGTTAATTTGTGAGATCAAAAGATTATCTATTGAACATCTGGGCCTCTTTTATACAACTTATGCCCGTACTACAGATTGGACACACTTTTGAAAAGCGAACTCTACCACCTCATCTGGAGTTTGTCTTGCAGTATGAATACACAGAAACCAAACACGACCTTTCACAAGGTTTACATGCTCTCTTTCTGCGCTGCCAAGCCAAACTTGGCTGCACTGAGGTTTTGCTCTGATGCTGTGAAGTGACTGCTACGGGTTTTAATCCATTTGGCATGGAGATGTCGTGCTATTCATCCACGGTCATCACATATCCTCCAAAAACACACACACACACACACACACATAACACAACCTCATGCAACATACTGGTATGAGCCACCTGAGTGTAGAACTTTACGTTTTTGCGATAAGCGACCTCTTGTGGTCGTGTGAATATATTTTTGCACCCTGTGCACACGTATGGACTTAAACACTGGAGGCCCAACAGGATGCTATTCATAAAAACATCCCTGTGTTGCGCACCACTACTCTCGTTTGTCCACGAGAAAGCAGAGACAAGTGCAGTTGTAAAAATGTTCTGCTTGGAATGTACCTTGGTCATGATTCTTCAAAAAACAAATCTGTGGGATGCGTATAAAGACTGTTTGTGTTCCGCTGCTTACATCCAATACATCGTTATTAGACTTTTAAATAGTCGGTTAGCTTAGCTTAGCGCAAAGACTGGAAACAGAGGGAAACTCTATCCTTGCTGTTTCTAAAGGTAACCTGGCGTCTACTCAGAGCGAAGAAATAGTCTGAAAACTCCGGTAACACGGTGAACCGGAAAACATTTTTACACTTTTTTTTTTGAATGGACTAAACAAACGAGACATAACGAATTAATCAGTGAGCTTTAGAGCTGCTGGTAGGTGGATTTTGTTACCTCTGGACAGAGCCAGGCTAGCTGTTTACCCCCGTTTCCAGTCTTTATGCTAAGCTAAGCTAACTGGTTGCTGGCTGTGGCTTTATTTTTATCGTTCAGACATGAGAGCGGCATCAATCTGAACATCTGACATGAAGTCCAACCTCTACAGATTTTAAACACTGCACCCAGATGTGGCGGTTAGAGTTTCTTCACTTTGAGACGTCCAACGTGTGTAACATAACATGGATGAAAAAGTGTATAGCTCATCACTTCCCTCCAGTCTACAGTGTGCAGGTGGGCCACTCATACCATCATCAGTCATCAGGTCATCAGCTCTCAACAGTCATGGTTTTGTCCTCACCAACATCATTTTAGTTTCATGATGGAGAGTTTATTATCTTGTCTGTCTTGTTTCTGGCTTTCCAGTTCTCCACAGCGGTTATTAAAAGAAGTTTGAATTGAAATTAAAAATGCAGCTTAGATATCAGTTACCAATTTTCTGTAAATATTTATCAATAACACGTAATTAGTGTTCACCAGTTATCTCCATTAACTCTCTGAAATGGCATCTAGTTATAAGTGACAGTAAACTACATATTACAGATATGAGATGTATATAAGAAACTACAGGATGATACTAACAGTAACACATGAACCTTCTTTAATCACTTCCATCTCACCTGAGTCATCACACATGGCGCGGCGATTAAATGAACAAATTCCATAAATGAAAAACTTGTGGCTGTAGTTTGACTTTAGAGACTTAAATCCACTGGAACATGACTTCATTACAACCTCCTGCATGTGCGGGCGCCTGTGGTGAGCGTGTGCACGTGTTTGCACGAGTGTACTTACTGTATGTGTGTAACACAGGAACACCCATGAAGCAACCTGTTTCAAGTAACACTGGGTGATTGGTGAAGGAGAAGGAGTTTTACAGCATGAATACAGCTCATTGCTTTCAGCTTTTTGTCAGCTTTTTTAAAAGGCGCAGATCAGTTTGAAGGGATTTTCACCTGCTGTTCTGTTCCACAAGTGGTTTTGCCTGTTACAAAAAGACACTGATCACCACAGTTTACAGTAAACGAGGTCGTCTGGTGATGAGCACAACAAATGCTTCTGGTGATATGAGGAGAAGGAAAAATGGAAATAAGATGATGCCAAGCTTTCAAGTCCTTTCAAGTAGGTAAAAAAAGTGTTTATGTTGTGTTATATTTGTGCAACAAAGTGCATTTTTAAAATCAAACTTTCACCTGATGTTTTGAATTTCTTTGATCAAATTTTATTTTAGCAGCTTTTTAATTATCTACTTACAAAATGTGGGAAAACAAGCCCTAAGCAAAGTGTATAACTGCCCCAGGGCCCCAGGTGTCAGTTGATTTGTGACAACTGAATTAATAGCAAATGTGTTAAAAGAATTTGTGCTACAATAACTACGCTGGGTCAGGCATTATTACTTAATCTACTAAAGAGTTTTTATTATTGTGCTCACAAGGTATATTTGCCTAAGAAAGTTGTGTTAATCAAAATGACCACAAACTAATTCATGCAAAGGAAACATGGGACTATTATTCCAGCACAGGTGGCTCCAAACCTCCAAATCAACACGCATGTCTCAGATTTTTCAACAATCCAAATAAGTTTGGTATTGTGCTCATTGACGGCTCTTCCCCTGGTTAGAAAACAACACAGTCAATCAGAGCTCTGTCAGCAACATTAAGAACGGGGAAGCCATCTTCCTGTTCCAGAACCGAAAAAATTGCGACACAAAAATGGGCACCAAAAATGGCGACGAGTGTGGATGAGATGGATGCAGCTGTATGAGTTGGGTGAGTCAATTTACAGAAATCGACGTTTCTTTGACTCCTGAATTGAAATATTGTTTTTCGATCCTTGTGAAAAACGATAACTGTTGTTTAAAATAACAGCAAAATAACTGCCCCCTCCCAAACAGCCGATATAACACGATGTCAGACTGAACTGCGTAGCTCATCGTGCAGAACAAGCTAACACTGTAAGGCACAGTTGGGGGTTCAGTTGTTAAACTCCCACTGAGGTCAGATCATGTTGCTCCTGGGAAACAGTGCCAACCAAATGGTTAATACCACATTGTCTACCACCAAACGACCACAATATGTGCTGTAACAATGTGAACAACAATCCTGGTAAACGTTTGAATCCATCATTCAGATCCATCAGTGGTTTCCATGTCACTGTGGCCAATACTGCAGCAGTATCAGTGGCTCAGGGAGTGGTTTCCAGCAGCTGTGACAGCATTAATAAGGAGAACAAACATGTTAAAACAAACACCACAGACCCTTAACTTGATGTTCATGGTCTGTTAATGGATGCCAAAAGGAGAGAAACCACATATGATAACATTGTTCCCCTGGTTATAGAAAGCCACATTGTGTTTAACCAAATTATGAAGGTATTTAACGTTCACTGGGAGCCAGCTAGAAAAAAAAAATCTCCAGAGGAATTCACGGAAACTCAAGCTACAAAAATTGAGATTTCACACCAATATTATTCATTTCAACTGCCATTTTAAACACAGTTTAGGCCCGCTGGTGCAACGGCTGCCATGATTTTCCATTTTAAGTGTAGGTCAAAACCCTAACTTGGATATGTATCATATGTATGGGAGCCAATGTGACATCAGATTGTGAAAGTTGGCCGTTCATTGTTTCCTTGCTGAAGGCAATGAATCATACTTTATAGACGTAAACATATAACTTTTTCCTAGACGTCAGGTTCCCGTCTGCCATGTTTTTGGCACCCATTCAATCCTCCAAGCAGCCCTCATAGCAATGTATGCTTCCCCTTCCCATAATTTCATTAATGTTTTCTGGTCTTTGAGCACAGGTATCAGTGTGCCTGTGCCCATGAGCTTGCATGCTTTGTGTACATTGTGGAAGTATTTATGCAAATGTCTGTGTTAGTTTGCATCTGTGGCTTCAGAAAAACAATTCTGGGAAACGTTGTTCAGGCTCCTACATTGTTTGGAGACTGCCAAGCTAAAGTTTAATTTCTTGCCCTGTTATGAGAGTCTGCCCGGCTCCACAGGGTTTGACAATATTTGACAATATACAGGCGGATGAGCTGCTTAATCCATGGGCTGGCTGTTTGGATTGGCAGGAGTCACTCTGCAGGTAGAAGCCCCCCAAAAACACAGATTCATTGTGGTCGTGTAAGCAGTTAACGAGCACAGTCTGTAGTTTAAACACGCTGGCGAGCATTTCACGTCCATTGTGTTGTTCTAGCCTTGGTGGACTCAAGTTTCTTGGGAGGTAATAAAGGTGCTGAGGCCAACGTGATAGCCAATGTAAACTCTCACCCTAATTTGGAACTTTTTAAACCCGGATGTCTCCAGTTTGAATCCCCAGGCAGGCTGGAAAAATCTTATAGGGCTGAAGGGAGTAGGACACGCCCTCCTCTCCATCAACATTCCCTGATGAGCCACTGAGAGCAGTTAATCACCAGTGGACTGGACTGAGAACAGTTTTGCAAAGTGAGGACATTAGGAAACCGTGTTAAAGTTAATGTTAGGTTAGGGGTAGAGGTATCCACTGCTTATGGGGGTCAGGCTGCTGCACGCTAAATCTAAGGGGTCGTGGGATGCTTAACAGGATAGGAGAGGAGACAAAACATATTTCTGCTACACAAATGTTTATTTTTTCAGATCAAACAAATTATTTTTATTTGCATAACCCAGTATCACATAAATGTCTTTACAGGCCCCAACAGCAACTGTTTCCACCCAGCTCAGGACAGTGGATTCATAATTCCTGAGCTCAAATGAAATGATTTATCCCCGTCCAAAACACACTGTCACTGGCAGATTTTAATATGCTGTACCTAGCTAGCTAATCAGAGTTAGTTGTTTGTTAATGTCCAACTCATTTTAAAACAAGAACCCAGCAAAAGGGTCTTAAAAGACCACCCGATACCTACTTACTTGATGTCATGCTAAAAGACAAAAGCTACACGCCCCAAGCAAAAAGTCAGCTTCCCAAGTTGATGATCCATATAGAAGACGTGGAAATAAAGAAACTGCTTTGTTCTTGTAGTAAATGGTTGCTCGTTAGCTTTATATAGTATTATATAAAGTATAATAGTATTATAGTAAAGTATTATAAGGAAAAACACAAGATCAGATTCCAAAGCTTGATAGACGCTGACATGTCTAGTTACAGTTGCTAAGCTGTAATTGGACGATTGAAGGATGGGTTTAGCTATCAGTATTACCACTTTGTGATTACATATAAAAAACAATATCTGGTTAAATAAGGTTTGAAAAGTGATGGCATTAAGACGCACAGATTGTGTTTCCCTGGCCCAGTCAGCTCTTCCTGCAGTTATATGGGCTATTAGGTTTTATTTACTGTCCAAGGTGCTTAAAGAAAGAGAGTCTGGTGTTGTGATTTAAAAGCTCTGTTTTCTGCAGCAAACCCTAATAGTCATCAGATGTCTGGCTGTGACACACGACGAACACAAAACAAGCAGGAGATTAAGACCAAAGGACTGGTGGAGATAGATAGGGGGAGGAGGGAAGTGGAAAGGAATGGTTATGGAAATGTATGGACAGCCAGGATAGTAGAGCATAAGGAGGCAAGATGTAGACAGAGGGCTGCTTGGAGATTCCTCTGATGCCCTCTAAGACTCAAACCTAAAAATACTTAACGATGGAGGTGACATCTGCCCTGCAATTCAGGAAGCTCAATGTTATGTTACGTAATGGGCATGCACAGAGATACATAAGGGGAAATGAGTGGATTTAGGGCTGGTCAGGACTCTAAACCACAAGCCCTATTTCATAATGAGGAGGTCAACTGAAGTAGCAACACTGCTCTCCTCAGACCACATGCTTGTCTGCCTACATTATATTTTTATGATAAAACTGTTTTGTAGAGTGAGATGAGATTGTAAACCATGTGTCATTTCAGGTTTTCATTTCAACTTGTCAGTACATGAGGTGATTTCACTGATCAGCGTCATATTTCTGAAAACCTGAATACTTTGGTTGTTCCTCACATGGATCCTAAAATGCCCCAAACCTCCTTTAACAAGACTAAAGGGGATTTTTACACAAATCACCGTAAAGCGGCCAAAATATTGTGTACATTGTGTACAACAAGTTTTGGTGAAACTTTTAAACTCCTTTCACTGGCTCATTTCTGTAAACAGAAAAAATAATAATAAAATAATTCAACTGTCTCCTCAATTTCTGGACGCTTCAGTCTATTGCACTGAAGCTGCTGTGAGCCGTCACACGTCAGGAAAAATGAGTAAGAGGCGACAGAGAGGCAAAGTCACGGGAGAAATAACTGGTTGTTACATTGCTCTTTTGTCTTGATGCAGAGTGGAGAGCTCCGGTAACTTTGTAATGCATTTTTAAATCTGTTCGTCTTTCTTTCAGTCTCTCTCTCAGTGTTCGTCTCCACTATCGTCTCTCAGCCCCGTGTGTCCACTAAAGTGCTGCAGATTTTACACCTGCTTTTCTCAGTCATTAAATTTCAGTCACAGTTTCTGGCTGCAGTGATAAGTCTAAATAAGTCAAATCAAATCAAATCAATCGGTAATATTCTATTTGGCACAAAGTCTCGATACGGTCCTTCAGTAAAGGACAAATGCAATTTGACTGTTAAGCGAATAAAAGGGTGCAAATCTTTAGTAAATAATCCACTAAGAGTTTACAGTCACGCTAGCAGCTCTGTAAGGCTGTACTTTGGCACGCTTTGGGCTAAATGCTAACATCATGCCATCATGCTCACAATTACTATGCTGACATGTTGATGTTTAGCAGCTGATGGTTACCATGATCACCATCTTACTTTAGCGTGTTAACTCGCTAATATTTGCTAATTAGCATTAAAGTACAGCTGATTCTGATGGGAATGTCATTAGTTCTGCAGGTATTTGGTCATAAACCAAAATTTTAGAAAAATGTCAACTTTGACCTGATGATGGCGCTATAAAAGTCAGAGGATCACCAAAGTTATTTCAATTCATCCTGAGGGGAACATGAATGTCTGAACCAAATTTCATGGCAATCAATCAAATAGCTGTCGAGACATTTCACTGCAAACCTGCTGGAGGTGCGTGATAGAGATCGCAGAGAATACATCATCTGCGAACCATTAATGTCTGTACCGAATTTTGTTCCAATCTGTCTTGCAGATGTGGATTTATTTCACTGGCAATAATCACAAGTGATACAGTACATGTGACCTCCTAGTGGTGCTGGATCCGACCAGCCAGCTAAATCCCCGCTGCTAATATAGCTAATAATGCCATCCTTTATCCATCACCTACTCTTGAGGTCAAGAAGAGGGTCCCACTGTCAAAATGTAGTTTTTAGAACCTTTATAATTTCATTTTTGTTGTACCATGTTGCATATTCCGAAATTAATTTGTATTTAATTAAATTATCGCACAGCAAACCTGGATCCAGGAAGTCTCCCAGCGTGGAACAACTGAACACATTGCACAGCAAGTGAGAGGAATGGGGGCTAATAGGAGCCCAGCAGCTCAATATTGCCCCAGGTCCTTAAGCAGGTTAATCTGGCCTCGTCTACACCCTCAGGTAATAATGTTTGCTCAATCTCTCCAGACCTCAGAATGAGCACATACTTAAACAATTTCAACACTAACAACAAGATGTTACATGTTGGTCTTTTGGCTTCAGTAACTCATACTTCAATTAAACCCAAAACTGAGTCTGCAGCAACTCATACCCCAGCTGTATTTTGCCCGAAGGCAGCACCTCACCCATCCAGAGCAAATTCTCTATATTTCTATTTTTTATTTAAACCCTAACTTGAGCTAAAGAGACAGATATTGGAGATGGGTTTACCTTGATGCTGATGGATCAACATCAGAGTCGTGGTGAGCAGCCAAAAGTAAGTGAAGTCCATCCTGCTTGCCTCCTCAGCTTTCAGGTGAGAAATGTGCCGAAAGCACTTCAGTCTTCACGTAAAACTCCTCACAGCAGCTCCCTTCTTCCAGTAATAAAAAACAGCAGGGAAGAGCCCAGAGATATTTACAACATCTTTCATACACGAGGCACAGAAAGGAGGTCCCCAATCAAACACCTGAGCTTTTGAAATGTTTCCAATCAACACTCGAAAAAAGATAAAAATCCTCAAGTTTACACTAAAAATGTCCACTTGATCCAGTCAGATAAATGCTGAGATCTGCCCAGGTGCAGTGCTCAAGTGATCCTGGTTCAGGGCGTTGAGCTGTATCCTGAGGGGCTCCGAGGCTGCTGGGGTTTCCAGACAGAGGGAGGATAAGGTGACTAGTTGGGAGCACAGCTGTATGGAGCTGTATCATAACAGATGGAGAGAAGTGAACTGCAGGAGAGAAGAGAGGAGGAGGAGTACACGGGGGAGGCTGGATCTGCAGTGAGACACTTCCACAGCTTGAACGTCATTAATCACAGCCTCCTCCGCCCGTCGCTGACCTGTGTCACGCTCTCATGCTTGCTCGGTCTCTGACTGTGGTCTCAATCAGTTTGGCTCTCTCTCACTGAGCTTCTCTCTGCTTTTTCTATTCTCTTTGTGATCTTAAATCTCTCCCTCTCCCCTCTGGGGATCTCCTTCCAGAGTCCAACACACATGTGGAACAGCCCTGTCTGTTTGGTATGTACACGTCTCATCTGCGTGTGTTTGAGGCAACAGATGTATGAATGTTATCCTGCCACTGTAGAAAGTATTGTGACAGCACAAATGAATCACTGACTCCACCAACAACTGTGACGTTAAAAGTGATAAACTCACTTGAGCGTAGATAGAGACAGAAGTGAGCATCTGACTGTGCTGCCATGATGGAAGTCTGTTGTTGACAAAGAGAGTTACGTGATTTACAGCTGGGCAAGTTGTTGTAATTGAAATAGTTTCAGCAATGATAGATTTGTTACCAAAGTCATGTTGCTATAACACATAGAACTATTTAGTATTTAAACCTCATCCCTGCTTAGAAATGCAGTGACTTAGCTTTAGAAGAAACATTGCTCTCTTTTCTTAAGATAAAAGGTATTATTTTAACTGGGTGTGCTGGAATGACAGCTTATGGCAAGAACTTGGGGATTCATCGAAATGGGTCTGAACACTTACTGTCTTCTGCTGCTGAAGTTTGGTATGGGTTTTGGTATGGATGTGGTGGTCACCTGATCTTTTCTTCCTTTTCCTCAAAATTTGCACTCTAAGAGAAGTTATCTCACAGTCTAACAGGCAACATGACATTAAATTCACTTGGAGGATTCATGCTTTCAAGGATAAAAAGAAATTTGAAATTTGCCGAACTCAGTGCAAATTTTACATTTTTAGGACGAGTAGTGGTAACAACAGCAAAATGTCTCGATGGCTGTTTTGTTTGACTTATTGCCAGTTATTTTCTGTGGGAGGAGGATTTGATTTTGCCCTAACCGACCACAGTGACTGACATATCCAGCTGCTCTACAGTCAACACTGAGGCTGTGTTAGCCAATGTGCAGTTAGTATACAGTGACCTTATAACTAAGTTTACAGAGAGGGCACACAGTTGATGTTGACAATGCATGCAAAGGCAACCTGTTAGTTACCTGATGAAGCACAAAAGGAAGCAAATAAAAACATCTCCACAGTGGAAAGTTTCCTCCATTAAATCTACTGTTTCCTGTCAGAAGGAACGGCTGTGTTGATTTAACTCGAGACAAATGATGCAATGAAAAAACGAAGAAGATTTATTTGTGCCTGCTCGACATAGCTAGTTTTTTGGCTAAAGGTTGCACACTAGCCACTAAGATTAGCTAACTTGTAAGCGACTGCTACACCTGCTCCCATTTAAGTTTGGCCTGTCGTCATGTTTCTCGTGTGTTTTGTGGGTCGGGATGGAAGCCAAGTCAAACAATCTCATATTGTTGTGTATTTAATATTTTTAATACCATTTCCCTCAAGTCGAAGATCATCGCTGGTTAAATGTTTCCAGTTTTACAGTCGAGTTGAGCTGTGAGATGGAGCAGACTGGGAGGGTCTGACAGGGATTACAGCTGACGTTTAAAATCTGTATTTTCTCATTCATCTCTAACCAGAGAAGCTGACAGAGGATACTGAAGTGAATTAAAAGTGCCAAGTGTCATTTTAGCTCCAAAAGTGTGCTGTTGTCACCTTCCCTACTACTTTGGCAGATAATACTCTCAGCGTATTTGTTTTGGACTGAATTGCTGAGGAGCTGCATGCAGTCTTTAAGAGACTATTCTGAGCTCATCTGGAACAACCAACTGTACGCTGAGCAGGAAAATAACAGAACCAGAAAAGGTGGCCCCCCTGTTTTTGTCTGTCGTTTATCTTTTTTTGGGCCCAGTTAGGGGAAGCTGTCCCGCTGTCTTTCTGTCAGTCTGACCAAGGAGAGGTCATTGCGGTAAACCAGATTCATAAAGAGATTAACGAGGACAATCCAAACATCTGGGAGGCAGATACTATGCTGAGATCCAGAAAGAGCCTTTTGGTTGGGTTTCCCCAAAATTGCTCCACCAGATCTCGTGAAATCTTCTGAAATGAGCACGGTGTCCTGAAATGTAAATAGCAAGCTCTGTGCAGAGGAAGTGAGTTTCACCACCATGAAAGCAGGCAGCAATTTACATCGGAACAACATTTTACCTTCTTTACTTTACTGGAAGAAATGAAACTTTTCTTTAACCCAAACCAAATTTTTTCAAAAGAATAGTGCAACATTTCTTTCAGCGCTCATGTCTGTGTGTCTAGTAAGCAGCTAGAATTCTGCACATGGCAACTACGGCATGGTAACGGACAGATTGTGGTTATGTCAGATAAACTATGTTTAAAGTATGGTTAGGGTTAAGCAACTAAAACACTCGGTTAAGTTTAGAGAAAGATTGTGGTTACTCTTAATAAAAAGGCAGACCTTAATTCCAGGTCTGTGACAGGAGGCAAACATGAAGCCAGGTACGCTACAAACCCATCCAACTTGCACTTGTTCAGCCCCCTTACTGCGCATGGATGTTGTTCGTTACAGTGTGTACCTCCCCTTCTTTTTATTGAAAGATTAAAACTAATGAGATACATGTTAATTAGTGAGCTTTAGAGGTATATATTTCCACCTACTTCCAGTCTTTGTGCTAAGCTAGGCTAACCACATCCTGACTCTAGCTCTGTACTTCATTTTGTTACAATGTGTAATTTCTTTATATTAAAATGTGACAAAATGGTCAGATTTATGCTTCAGTAATCATACTCACAGTAAGCTCCCACATGTCAGCTCTCTAGGCGTTAAGTTACTCCTAGCTGTTGTATTCTAATTTCATTCAGTGAGTGCAAATAAACAATTTAAAATGTGTGTTTGTATGTATGTTTGTGCAAGTGCCTGCATGTCATTTAGCCGCCTGTCTGACTTCTCATCAGGTCTTCAGGCGAGATAATTAGAGAGCAGAAGGAAACTGGAAACAACAGCCTGTCGCTCCCATTGCCCTGAGATACAGCGCAATTATAGAGGAGAGGGTGAGATAATAGGGGAGGAAAGGAGGCGAGAGGAGGGGAGGGGAGGAGTAAGGAAGGGCAAAGGTAGTAAAAGAGGAATAGGTAGAGAGAGAGAGAGAAAGGGAAAAGAAACGAGGGTGATGAGAGACAAGAGACAGACGAACAAAAGGGGAAAAAATCAACAGTAAAAGAGAACAAATGAATAAGGGAACATTTAAATCAACTCTCCAATGTGTTATGAGAAGTCAAAATATATAGGATGGAGAAAATATCTGAACATGCTGAAAGAAAGAAAACTGAACTGTGATTTATTTTAAAAATTGGAGCATAGCACAACTCACATTAAAAACAGTCAAAAGTATGTATGGACTGCATAACAGTGTCCTGGAGAGTTCAAGTATAAAATATGGTTGATAAGAAGCAACATGCAAAAAAGGTCTTTTTTTCTCTTGAAACTATGCCGTTGATATGGAAAGAGTGGTTTCTATTCCCCCTCGGTCAGTGCTCGAACTCCAGCCAGCAGTGGTTTGGTCTGCCGAGCCAACATACTGTATGGGCATGTTTCATTTTCCAGGAATGAAACAACTTTGAAAACGTACAGCAAACACATAAATTCAAAAATATACATTCATTGACTGATGGTCTCTTATGGAAAATTGGCAGGGAAGATGTCACAGAGACATGAAAAGGCAGAGAGAAATCAGAAAACCGTCTAGTTCGGCACCAAGAGACGCGACTCTAAGGATGGAAATGTCGGATAGATTGCGATGGACCTTTCTACAGACATTCATGAGCCCCAGGGGATGAATCCTAATGACTTTAATAAACCTCTGACCTTTCCTCCAGCACCCCCGTCCGGTGAAATTTTTAATTAAATACTCTGGTTTATACCAGTAAACTGTACAGAAATGACAACCCGTACCATACATATCATAAATGGTTCATGACTAAAATGCCATGTCAGTTATGGCCGTATTTATTTCATTTTTCACATCTTTGTTCAAGCAGCACTACATACGATATAATAAAATTTAACTTTGAAATGAGACAAGAGATGTCAGCAGCACATAAACACCGATCTGTTTTTACAGCACAGTAGGCTCCATGAGGAGCATCCAGTGAAACTGGAGGTGTGATTTGAATGGCTGTCTGTGGATTTCGCAACAGAAAACAAGTGTGTGTTGTTAGATTTGTTAAGTAGTTGTTAAGAGATCTGTTCTATTCTGTGAGACAGACGACTGGCAGACGTCATGAATGGCTGAGTTTTTTTAAGCTGGTTCAGGGTGGATTGTGTTCACACTTTTTTGTAAGAATGAAAAAAATGCGTTCATCCATCTTAACAGGAGACATTTTCGCTCACCTGTTGCTCTCCTGTCATCCTACTGCTTATTTGCCCATTACAAAGACAAAGAAAAAGGCCAAAGGCCAGTTTGCGCATACAAGCAACTAGAAAGAGTCTCCTTGGGGCAGTGGTTCCAAAACGTTTCCTGCTGGGCCGCCCTTTTTGAAGCTGAAACTTCATTATGTAAGATTTTACTGAAAGAAAGAGTAACAAGTGAATTCTCAACACTGGCATTAAAAGTAGCACCCCAGCACACATTGTGAGGCCTGCAGCTGGTATTGGTATATCTTCTGTTGGCACTGGTCAAAACACTGCAGGCAAATCAGTGGAACACTGGAGGACCTTATAAGTGGAGGGAGGGGGTCATGCAGACAAAGGACCGACCAAAGACCACTCAACACTTCAAAGGCCTGATGGTGAGCTTTACAGTTGGCCCGCTATAGACCAGCAGAGCAAAGTTGTGAGTTTGGGCTACTTTGTGAACCCGACTTGGATAAGCAGCAGAAAATGGATGAGATCATCCTGCCAAGAAAAACAAGAGTTTCAGATGTTTCAACAAACGCCCCAAAACGACACATGTTTATGTTCAAGTGACAAAGCCCTCTAGCAGCCGTAGGAATTATAACTCTTGTCCATCTGGAGCAAAGGAGGAAGTAGTGCAATGTTGTTATAGAGTCCACAAAGTCCACAGAGGGAGGAGGTCGGGGTGGATGGATGGTTCAACCAAACATCTTAACATGGGTTGTTGTTGTTCGTTTCCCTTCCTACCAACAGTGAAGGTGGTTTCTTTTAACAGTGACCACTGTCATTCCCTGACCTTATAGATGTAGTCTACGATTCTAATCCAAAACAGGTTTTTCAGATTTAGTGAATATCTCCTCACGGTCCACTAGCTGTCTGTTCTGTGTGTGTGCTGAAAAAAAAGTTCAGTGTTCATCCACAGCCCTGGCTCTGTAAACAGGAAACAAAAAGAGCGACTTGGGTTGAGCCACCAATCCAGGTCGTCAAATACCGACGCTTAAGCCACGTTTCCACTAAACACTTTGGTATAATACGTCACAACAATCTACTGTAATGCTGAGTTACTCGCGCGAGTTTGAAGCAGCACTGAAGGGAGGGGTGTGTTTGTTTGGCTGTTGAGTTCAAATATCAACAAGCTTTCTCCAGAATCACAGACTACACCTTTAACCAAGTAGTGATTTAAACCCAAACCATGATCTTTCCATAACCAAGTTGTTTTTAAAAACAACCTAACCGACCCTTAACCACAGCGGTGTCACATCATAGATGTGTCAGATCAGAAAATGCTTAGATGTGTTGTTCTGGATGGCTTGAGCCAAGAACGTATTTTTCATTTAATTTGGAAGACTTGTTGAAATGGAATAATACACAAAGACCAATTTGCCTGATTGGAAAAAAAAGCAGTTGCTGTCACAATTTAAACCTTCCTCAATTTTAGGAAGCGCTTCACAAAAGCCATAAATAAATAAAGATAAAAATAAATACATCTTTTAATAAGATTTTTCCATTTCCTGTTCTCCTATGTGTAAAATGGGTTGCGGGCAGCAGTCAGCGAGGGAAAAATCACAAAGCTCACACCCTTATATTAATCTTCATCGGTCTGTAAAGGCTGGTGCTCTTTCTAGTTCATTTATGTTGTTTACGTTATGTCTACATTTCCCAAAATGGGCTAATTGTGAGCTCATATGCTTGTACAACTATCTCATAAGATGCGTTCAGGAGTGTAATGATCTATGGTCCCTCTGCAGCAGGAGCTGTCAGTGAGGATAACAGTGGGAACAGAGCCCACTGTTGACAGTGTGGTTTTAAGATGATAAGGTGACAATGTTGGTTACACACATCTTGTGGAATTTTTACTCCACATAACAGCGCGGATAAATAGTCATATAGTATATTTCCTCCAGAGAGCAAGAGTTCAAGCACGTTTGATGGCCGGGCGCGTTCTGTTGACAATTCCCCTGAAGGAGTGAGACAGATACGACCTCTGACCTCCACATAGAGAGAGGAAAGATTTTCCAAGAATCAATCAAAAAAAGCTAAAGAAATATTATTTTAAAATGTTTCATTATTATTAAAGCAGTAGTGCATCATTAAAAATCATCAAAGTACTTCAACTTTTAAACTGTGAATAAGAATTTGCCATTTGTGGTTGTGCTGCTGCCTGGTACAGGTTTATTAGATGGATTGTTTTGTCATTTATGGTCCCAGGCAAGCAAAGTCTTTGGTGACTTTTGCTCTCGCACCTTCAGGAGGTTCACATTTGTGATTTTGAGTGAAATGTCTCCATAAATACTGAATGGATTGTTATGAAATGTGGTTCAGACATTCCCCTCAGGATGAACTGTAATAACTTTAGTGATCCCTTAACTTTTCCTTTAGCGCTATCATCAGGTCAAAATTTTAACTTGTCCTTTATTTTGTTTTATGACCAAAAACCTGCAAAAATAATGGCAAACCCATCTGCATGTTAGCATGCTGATGTTAGCGTCTAGCTAAAAGCACTTTTGTGCCTACAGTAAGTGCAGCCTCACAGAGGCCTTAGCCAGGCTGAGTATTGTCATCACAGAAAAGAACATGCAATGCATCTGAGATACATGATTACAAAAATCACAAAAATATTCATCTCAGTTGTGAACTATTGGTAAACATAGACAGTACATTCACAAGTGGATTTCAGGCTTCAGAAACATGAGCTGCTTCATCGATACGTAAAGATATTGGAGCTGAGAAAAGAGCAGTCAGTAAGATGCTCACAGGTCTGCTGGAGATTGGGAGGAGCTTTCTGCATGCAGTGCATGCTGGGGCGTCAAGACTTGCTTGCTCGTGGGAAGGCTTTTAAATTCTGAAATCACTCTTACTGTGACATCCACAAAATTTACTTGACACAAACTTTTCCACTTACTTTTTGGCAAAAAGATAGAGACAATTAATCGATCAGTCCATCAACAGAAATGTAATCAGCAACTGTTTTGATAATCAGTAAATCTTTTAATTCATTTTTAAGCAAAACTGACAAAAACACCTCTGCTTCCATCGTCTCCAATGTGGGGATTTGCTGCTTCCTCTGTTTTATATTATTATAAACTGAATATCTTTGGGTTGCACAAAATAAGACATTTGAAGACGTCACATTGGGCTTGGGGAAACTGTGATGACATTTAATTGAATGATTAATTGTTTAATAGAAAGAATAATCAGCAAATGAATCGTTAATTACAATAATCGTTCGTTTGCTGTTAAAGGAAAAAGATGAGTTGACTTCATTACATTATGAGATTTTGCAGCGTAATAGAAGAAGTTATTCATAATAGTTACAGTAATTCTTTTTCCAGTCCAGTGATCTAACTGCAGATAAACATTCCCATCTGTGCCTGGTATGATGGTATGGTGATCTGGACTGTAGAGGAATAACTGACTGATCAGCTGTCTTATTGTTCCCTGGGGGGGGTGAGGAAGGGTGAAGTGGGGGTGGTGGGAGGGTCACAGTGGAGGCTAGAGGGTTGAGGGGTGGGGTCAGGGTGGGAAACTTTCAACCAATAATTACCTCCTTATCATTATCTCCGTCTGTTACGAAGGCTAAATAGTTTAGTTAAACCCCGCAATTAAACACCTCTAATTCACTGCTGACCGTTTTCTGCCACCAGTCACATGAGGAGGGTGAAATGACGAAACAACTCTGAGACAATAGGAGAATAACACTGTGTTTGGGCTGCAACAGCACTGTCAGCTATAAATACATTAAAGAAAATTACACCTGGCAGTTAAAGCTCAAGGAGGAGATTCATCCGTACAGTCGGATTAACCCGTGACGGGGACCCCAAGGCGAAAAGTATCTGTTGGGCTGCTATTGACTCCCCACTTCTCTCCAACCAGTGCTCGGATCTGTCTGGCCCCTCAACTAAAACATTTAAGGTCTTAAAACTAGATCTCAGCACAGAGCCACAAGATTAAGCAATGATGCAGTAGCACAAATACTCTAATGAATTTACAATGTATTGGGCCCCCTAGAGAAACCGCCCATTTTACCTGGTTGGTAATCCAGCTTTCCTCAACAGGGGCTGAACATGTCTATGTTCCAAATTGTGCAAATTATGGATCGAACTAATACGCTGGATCTGTATCGGAGCTGATAACACCTTATTAAGCAGATTGGATGTCAGCTAAATGTACACTTTGTTTGACAATGTCAGAATAACATTCAGTGTTCCTGATATCAGTTACATCTACTCCGCACAGCGGGCCTCTGACCTCATGTCCACTGGCACTGGATCATCAGAATCAGTGTTGGGTTTTTTTCCACTCTTGCAGCTCGAGACTGAAATATCACAACATATTCTGCACAAATCTTGTTCAGACATTCATGTTCCACAGAGGATGAATCTGAATAGTGTTATGGTCTAGGTTTTTGGCTCCTCTGCTCTCCCCCTCCCCTTTGTGTTTTTTACTTGCAGTGTGTGGCAGGAGGCGTTGGCTGGCTACTCTCTTCCCAGACTCAGATGAGGCACACCTGTCTTGAATCACCAGCAATCACCTACCTCTACATAAGCCTGGTCTTGACTTCACCACTCTGCCAGATAATTCCGTCCAGTTCGGTAGTGCTTATGTCCAGAGCTTTTCTAGTGTTTCCTGAGTACCTAGATTGCTAGTTCCTATTTTTTGTGCCTTTTGAACTAACACAATTTTCTTGTCTTTTCTAGTTAGTGCCTTGCTGTTCTCTGCCTTTTCCTCAACCAGCCAGCTACACTGTGTGCCAGCCTGCCTCCTGCCACCACAC
>NTHP01000363.1:148702-238417 GCA_003416845.1 Oplegnathus fasciatus | reverse complement strand
CTCAACCCAGTTGAACACCTATGGGAGATTTTGGACTGACATGTTAGACAGCGCTCTCCACCACCATTTAATTTTCTGATAATTAACACAACAATAAACTCTGCCTCCATGCTCCATGGCCTCCTCTACACCATCTGATCATTTGTTGTGATCCTATTAAAGTTTACTGGCTAATTTCAAAGCCATTTTCATCTAATTTAATTTAATTACATTGATTTATTTGAAACAGTGAAATGGCTGCACGGCTAATGATAAAATGAATATTAGAAAGCTGTTCTTTATGAAATGTAAGAGTATGTCCATTAATTCAGCATTTTAACTACTTCATTTACACTTGAACAACCTTCCCCCCGCCGAGTGTACCTGTTATTTTAATGCTCTTGGCAGCAGTGAAGTCTTTTGTTGCTTGTTGCTTCCCCACTTCTGCAGTCACACTGATATTCATTTAAACTTTGTCTTCAGGTGATTTCAGTCAGATAAAAATGACACCTTCTTTAAATTTGCCAGATAAAAAAGGGAATGCAATGGTTAACTGTCATTGTGATACAACTGACACATTGACCCCTCGTCGGTCTCAGAGTGCAACATGCTTTTTACACAATTGAAATGACAAGGGNGAATTGATTACATGATTAACTACACCATGATGGAGCTGTTCAATGAGAATGATGTCAACAGAGCCAATAAAAGCCTGTAACATAACAAATAGTCAAAGTTGTAATCTCAAATATTTTCATGTTGTTGTCTTTTGCGGCACCTATGGTGATAATTGATAATTGCAGGTTTTTGGACCTCACTTCAGTTTCAGTTTCAGTTTCATCGTCTGTAGTCATCGATCTTTTCTTTGTTTGTTCGGCCATAATAACTGTTTCCTCACAACGCTAGCAGAGCCTGGAAAAAACATGCAGGTGAGTTGAAGAGCAAGTCTGTAGCGTTAAAAGTCTTGTTAAAAGCCTAACTGTGCGCCGCTTGTGATTTTTCTGGGAAAGTCGCCACCGACATCCAGGTCGTAATACTGCAAATGCTGCAGGCTTTCTTCAGTGGGCCATAGGCTCAATCACCATTGTGCTGCATCATTCGGTGATAGTGACAGATGTTTATTTAAATGAAAATCTTAGAGATTATATCTTTAAGTATCAACCCTTCTGAAGTGTCCGTGAGCAACACGCTGAAACCCAACCAGTTGTTCTATAGACTCTTAGGGGAAAAGGAGAATTTGAGAAATCTTTTCATTTCTATTCATCATGTTCAATTTACAGTGCAGCAGGGGCTGGATTCCAAAACATGATGTGTGTTCATATTCCAAAGATTTATCTTGCATATCGATCGTTTCCTGGGCAGGAAAAGGAAAGGGAGAGAGGAAATGTTGAAACTGGGAGAAGGAAGGACTCGAGAGATAGGGAGGGGAAAGAGAGAGTACAGCTGAGAGAGAGACAGTAGTGAGGCTCCCTCCTCAAATTCACCACCAAAAATGTAAAGTATGTTATGGGTTCTGTTTCAAAATACAGATATGATCGATGGAGGTACAAAGTTCAGAAGCTTTTTGAAATATTTGTTGTTGGTTTCACAGAGGAAAACCACTTTATACATACTTTTCAAACCATGGAGATCTTTTACGGTGATGTTGGGAACGGCAGCAGCACACTGAATGTGAAGTTGGACACTGGTGGATATCTGCGTCCCACAAACAGCCAAAAGCAACAAATGTATAGTTTGATTTTAGTTCAGTTCAATTCAGACATTTCAGACTCTGTTCAGGGCTGAGATGTTCTAAAACTATAATTAAGTCCACACAGAGGGATCGATTGGGGAAGGAGAAAGGTGCGCAGGTAGGTGTGGGGATCAGGTGACTCGGGGAGCTTAATTTGTCTTAAATGTCTCTTCATTTGCATCTTAGTCCCTCTCGTGTAAGACACAAGGGAGGGGTGGAGGACAAGATGTGAGGAAGCAGGTTCCCCTTGGAGGCAGAGATGTCAGTTTCTGATCACAGCAACACGACTGGATCAGCTGTCATTCGCCTTCAACTGCTCTGTTATCAACGTAAGTGATCTGAAAATGTATAGGAACAGTTCAGTAGCTGAGGCATTTCAGCGAGGATGGTAATGATGTAATTATAGCTCATATCAGAATGACTGATTTGCAGCTTCACATGTGAATGGATGGAAATGAGCCCGATAGACATTAAAATGTGTTTATTGCCAATGTGCAAGTTAAACTCAAACAAATTAAATGTAAAAGTTGCAGGGTCCTGGTGGGGTGCCCCCCACGCAATAGTGCAGTGGTATGAAATTGCAAATTGTCTCCCAGTCAGTCATGTTAATTGGTTTTATTTATTGTTGTTGGTTTCATGGGATGATAGATGAGGGGGTTTCAGTGTCTTATTGTTGCCAAACCGCAGAAATCTGATATAACGACTGCAACAGCTCATCTCTCACGTCTGACAGCCTGAACGAAGTGAATAAATCTTGATGGATGGGCTGGTTTGGCAAACAACCAGTTTTTCTTTGTTTCAGTGCTTAGTCATTAACACAGTGTGAACAGTACTATGACCATATTGCATTAATAATATCTCTGACAGCACCTGCTAGCAGAGTACAGAATATTTAAAGTGCTGTTTCATTTGTATTTCTTCTTTTTGCTGAAAATATGTGTGACGTCATTGGAACATCATTCTGTTGTGTTTGAGGTGTTTATAATAGTGTGTATAGTAGTGTGAAGAGCAACCTGCAGACCACCCCTCTCCACACACACACACACACACAATTTTGATTTATATGCATTTATATTAATCTAGAAAACTTTTTAGGATGAAATTGGTTATCATGCTTTCCAAAAAAAATGAAAAACAAAAACAAGAAAAAAAGAAATTCTGTGTAAGTTGTTGTATTGTTAAAGCACCAACCTCTTTAAATCACATTTCCTTTCTTGATAGAAACCTGATGCTTCATGACTGTATCTATCTTTACTAACAAGAAAACTCATTATTGCCAAAATGTCCAAATCAGGCCTTCAAATCTGAAATCTCCAGGTGACTTTCAGAGTTAGGAGAGGTTATCAAAGCAGGACTAGACCTGATTCTCGGACCACAATGAAGCGGTAAAGTGCAGTCTCACCTGTTGTCTTTAAGGGGTTCCAGTCCAGCTCAAGACCCCCTGATAATCCTCCTCTATACTCCGGCAGCAGCCTCTGTGACCTCAGAAACATGTCTGTCCACATCAGCTCCTCTGCTTCCAAACCACAGACTTTATTCAGATACAGCAGGAATAAAATCAATTTCAGGAGTCAAGAGAGTGAAACCAATGAAACCAGATTTTGTGTTTGTCTGTTTGAGCGCTCTGCATGTGTGTGTGTGTGCAGTCTAAATGAATGTGTCTATAAAACCACCTCATCTCCACACTGTGATAAATGATCTGGGAGTTCTTGTGTTTTTTCTCCTTTGACTCCTGGCAGATATAGTGACAGACTCACATATCTCACTCAGTTTAGCGCATTATACTTTACCACATGCTTAAGGAGAAATCCCAGTGTTATGATTGGCTAATGAAGTGAAGATAAGGTGGTGTTGAGATGGAAAGAAAGGTGGGGAAACCACAGCTGGCTCTAATCCTGGAGGTCAGGTCGTTGGCCTCACACAGAGAATGTGTAACAGCCGGCCTATAAAAAGATGAACTGTGGTGTAAATATGTATCTTTGCGGTAATAAAAGCCTGACGCCTAAATTCACCTGGCAGTCCTAAAGGTGTGTTTAGACTGAATGTAAATTTTACATCCACAATTCTGTGAGGGTGATCCAGTTTACTGTACTGTGAAACAACCAACCAGCAATCATACTTAAAGGTGGAACCAGTAGGATTCGTTGGTTGCTGTTTGTAAACGCAACACTCAAAGTCGGCCTCTCCTCCCCGGCTCAAAGCTTCTGGTGGTCCCACGTGCTTATGATCTGGCAACTGGTTACTACGTTTTTATAGAGTCCCGCCCCTCACAACCTGCGCGCTGTTATTGGCTGCGGGCTACATACCACTGCCCAAAGGTTGATGCCCAGAAACTTCTTGAATACAGCAAAATACAAAGATCCAGGCAGAGGGCAGGCTCTCTGCAGATACAGACATCGCCACACACTTCTAGTGGGTCTTAAGTGATGATTAAGAGGGATTATTTTTGTATGAGTCTATACATTGGGCCTCATGCATGAATCGTTCATACGCACAGTTTGACCTTGAATTGTGCGTGCGAACAATTTAAGAACTTTGTACTTCCCACTGTTCTTAGGTAAGTCCCAGTCCACTGTTAGTCGTGCGCTCCCCAAAGTTCTCCAGGGTATCATCCAGTTAACACCACAGTACATTCAGTTTCCATATACCGCTGCTCAGCAGACCCAGATAAAAAGACTGTCAGTCCACTGTAGTCATGTGCGCATCAAGGCACCATCTCCAAATCCGTTCCCCTTCCTCAATAGAAAACAATAGGACTCTTTTGTGCTGCACAACAGTTCAGTGGGCATGTGGATGGATCAAGGTGCTGCTGGAGATTGGTGGCTTATTGTTAAGTGTTATAATATGATAGAATTTTCATAAATCTGCATTATTACCTTTCAACATAAATCCAACTTTTAATTTAGGTGATCGGGGCTATTCGCTACCGTGGCTTATGACACCACTTACCAACCCTCAGACAGCAGGAGGTGACCTATAACCAGACACTGAAAGGCCCGTGGCTGTAACGATACCTGTCAAATATCAGTGGCTTGTTGGTTTGTGGTTTGCATACGGCACTTAAGTCTGCTGCCCTTATATGGGTTTACTGGGGCGTTTTCCTGCTAATTGCAAATTGCCTGGCACGCACTTCCAATTTAAGATCAAACGTACTGAGGTGGGTGAGAACAGACTTGGCTGTCAGCGAATGTTTCATGAATGTAAGAACAAATATAAGAGAAAAATAAGTAAACATTCATGCATGAGGCCCATTGTTCTTTAGGAAAATCATACTCATTGTAACTTTAAAGATAAATAAGTAACACTTTACTCTGTTAAACTGTGAACATAAAGCTTGAATCAACCTCTTTATTCAACTTTTATTTCCCTTTAATGTTGAGATGCTGAAGTGAGCTTCCAGATAATAACATCACTGACAAACCATAAAACAACAACATCGCCTGGTGCAGAAAAGTGTTTACAGGATAATAATAATTATAACAAGACAAATACTAAACAACAATAAAAGCCAAGATCAGTTACAATCCTCATCACAACGTATCTGCATTTGGTACATCACTCATCAACTACCCATAGTTCAGAGTTACTGGAGAAATATTTAAATTAATAGGAACTGTACATACGACATGTAAGAGAAAACAAAAGCCACATGACAGACTGAAAGATATTTGTTTCATTCAACATAATCGAAACCACCCTGTCTGCAGTCAGAGTGAAATGAGCCTTTTTATAAATACACTCTTGTGATTTCTGACAGTTTGTGAAACCGTCTGGCTCTTTGTGAGATTACACAGGCTTACTGAGGTTTGACCTCAGCACCACACGCATTCAACTTTCTAATCAAAAACAAACAAATCGACTTTATTTAAGGTGATTTCTGTTTATATGTCTGAGTGAGAAGTAATTATAATGTTACCTTCGGTTGAGCTGCCAAAGAACCGTTACATAAAATGGGATTCAAGCACGAGTGAGAAGAGACAAATTATAAAACTATTCTTTAGATCTAAAAGTCTTTTTTTCGGTGTTGTTACATCATAAATGGGTCAGTTCTTACCATTTTTATCTGAAAAATGAAATAAAGTCAATTCAGCTATGCTGTCCTTCAGCATGGAAGTATGTGTGATGAAAATAATCTCCACTCAAAGGTCCACTTACTGGCTTTTTCTGAGCTATTCCATTAGTAAGTGGAGCTTGAGTTGAGATTATTTTGTCACACAACCGTTTGTTGTATTATCACTTATTTTCAGGGACTCTTCACTTACAACTTAACTATCATTTTCTCAGCTAAGCTCGTCACAAAGGAACCTTTACTGTGAAATTTGCAGCTGCAAGATGGCAGGAAACATCATTTTAGCATGTGGGGACAAAATCAATTTTAAGGATAAGTCTGACGATATTCTATATTTTTCTTATAGTCAACAAATCTAATGTTCAGACTCAAACCAACAATGAATGTATCTACTAACAAGTATTGTGATACATCTTCTTCCAGCCATAGAGCTCCATTGTTGTCCAAAAACTATTGCAAACACATCAGTGAGCCACACTTTTGCACTGGATGACAATTCCTTTACTTATCTTTACCTCCACCTTTTAAAACTGACACAAAAACAATTACCCTTACGTATATAGTACAAAATAGGGATTTACATTTAGTCCCTAGATTATCTAAAAAAATACAGTCAAATTGCAATAAATGAGATCAGTCAGTGTTCCCTCATGACTAATTTCCCTTTCCTGCTGTTCAGGCAGTATTTCGATGTGTTCTTTCGCTGGTCTAAAACATCTGTAATTATTGAAACTGATCATTTAACCACTGCCAACAATAAAAATGGAAGTCATAGGGTCAACATTAAATTATCCAAACGACAACAGTCATTTTAAATTAGGGGCTTTAATCTTCTATTGTCCTTAGTACTATCAGTCTAGTGATCTTTGGCTATGTTTTGGGGCTAAGACAAAAAAACACATTCTGTCTTTTCCACCCTCGGGCTGAACCCAGGCCAGTGACTGACAGAATAATCGGGTTATGCCTCCGGAGCTGCCAAAGGGGCTTCATCTCTTTTTTTACAGTCTCTGGGGGTTTGTTTGTTAGGGCTGAATAATACATTCACTCTGGGCAAAAGAGAAGAGAAACATGGGCCATGGTGCCTGACAGTCAGTACAACGTGTGCTTCACTACGCAATCATGCTTTTTAGTGCTGAAAACTGTTGGCCCTGTGTGGACGTTTGAAGTCTGGTTAGCCAACAGTTGATGAGTCGAGGTCCAAAGAGTCTAAACCTCATGCCTGAATGCCTAAAAGACTTCAGGCACATCTCTTTGTTGGTCCTCCAAGTTTTACCTCTCAGTCCAGATGATTGTGTGGTTAAACGGAGATTAAACAGAGGCTGAGATCAGCTGCAAGCACAGAGAAACTGTACATCCAGAAAATAAATAAAAGTATACCACACAGTAAACATGTCAGGTTTGCTGAAAAGTACAAATAGACAAATAAGACAAACGAATGAGGAAAATGTTCAGCTCTGGGTGTTTGACAACAATAGATGACAAACAAAAAGGAAACAAATTTATATGGAGGCTTTTTTTACAAACCAAAAATGTGCTGTCTTTCCCTTTCTGAAAAAAAAGAAAGAAATTCAAACAGAAATCTCAACTAAATATCTTAAAACCATGTTGCATTGCATGTTCATCTCCATTTCACTTAACGTTTGGAATTATTCACTAAATATTTTGGACAAAGGAAAAGTATAAATATGACAAAAATTATCATTTCGATCATAAAATGATCTAAATTGACACAAATTGTTCTTATTTTCTCTTTTAAGGCCACAGCAAGGTAAAACTGGAGGAGGGATTTGATCAATGAACCGTTGAGCCAAGTGCCACAAAAGCTCCATCAATAATCATGCGGATGCTGCAGGGTCCTAGTCTATTACCAAAATCTATTCGTTTTTATCATTTATCAAAAACAATTATTTTTTCCACAGAAATGTACATTTTCTGAATTTAAAAAGAAATGATCCTAACAAACTGAAATTTATCTGAGTATCTTTTATTAAAGACCTAATAAACCTAATAAACAGAGTGCAACGCCAGGTAATGTCCTTTAATGTTAAAAGTCTTATGTTGATTGTTCATAATAATGTCAACAAAGCTTTAATTAAGTAGTTTGTTGCCCTTTATTTTATGGGCCCATAAATTCCTGATAATTCCCCTGGATGTTTTCTGGAAATAATTATGTAATTTGGTATTAATTAAAAAAAAATCCACACTTTGAGGTAATGTTAATAAATTTTACCCGAAGAAGGTTTGAGGGAATGACCGACAGTGAAGTTTGTCATAGTTGTACTACATAGTTGTACATGTTCAATTGGTGCACTGCCAATGAAGTAACTTCAGTTATATGCTAGTTATAAACTAGTGTGATGTCAAGAACCCTTAGATGAGTGCACAGCAGGTCAGCTGAACATATGAGGAATATCATTTACAGAAATAAATGAATAATGAAAACATTTTTACTTGGGTTTAAATTGAGCTTTTCTTTCCAGGAAGTTCTTCTGGAAATCTACAACTGTAGTGAAACTCAATACAACGCACTAAAACAACAGAACTTTGCCTCTACTTTCCTTACACATGGTGCCAAGTTTTTTCCAACAAACTTTCAAGAAATTATCTGGATATCATTAGGAACTACTGGACCCATAAAATAAAGTGTTACCCACAACTGTTCTCCTTAGTGCTGGAAAAATATTCCATATACCAAACCGAAGCTAATTTAATGAGGCAGTGCAACAAATCAGAACTTTTTCAACCAAACGAAGTCTAACCAGAACCCTAAAATGACCACAGCAGCACATCAGTCAGTTTCAGTGATACATTAAGCCAACAACTTTGTGGTGTCCACAATACAGATGCAACTGAACAGAAAATCCTGTCGCAGTTAATAAAAGACAACTGCCAAACTGCAGCCTTAATGGGACTCTTGATATTTTCCAAAGCTCTTAGCTGATGATTAAACGTTCTTAAACAGTCACTGCTAATGACTGGAGGAAACTCTTGTTTACACATCAATTTAAGCTTGGACTTGAAAGTTGCAATTTGAGAGCTTACATGAGGCACGCCTTCCTTTCTGGCTTCAAATTTATGGAAGAGGATTCATTTACAAACAGGATATATTGAGCGTATTGTGAACAGGCTGGTTTGAAGTCTAAGGAAGGGCAGGAAGTGTTGACTTTCATGGTTTTCTGCAATTCAAACCAAATGTAAATGCTGTAGCATTAGTATCATAAAGTGCTGGGATAATGGGGACATGCCTGATACCGATATTTTGGCTTTGAGTGGATCTTGTAATATTTGATAAACAAATGTGTATTATTTTTGATAAGCGATGAAAATATTTTATTTAATCATTTATCAAAAATCATACACATTTCATATCATTAAAGGGTCATTCACACAAATCACACAAATAAAGATGTATTTTCTCACAATTGGAACCATTTTCTAACTAAAAAACTGTGAAATGATCCATCATCAGTAATCAGGACATTGTTTCTAGAAAGACTTGTTGCTGTCAAGTTTTTCGAATGTCATTGTTTTTATTATTCAAGCACAGCAATTGAATTTCTATTCACCTCCATTGTATTTGGGTGGTGGCAGGCGTTCTCAAAACCCAGCTGAATTAAACCCAAACTATGCATGGCTAGACACCACATGGGAAAACTGAACTGACCCTTTAGGTGATGATAATATCATCCTGGCAATATCATCACTTGAACAGGAATGCTGTTGCCATAAAATACACCCTGTATGATTGCTAAACTTTGGCTGACGTGCACACGGAGCCGAGCTTCAGTGGCCACTGCATTAGTTTGGCTTTTATTTTATTCTTTTTATACAACACTGGTTTGTCAAGAACATTTGTAGAACATTTCAAAGCTTCAAGACATTTTCGAAGTTGAGATATTTCCAATATAAGTTCTAAATGTGTGTCAATATGATTGGCCATTCTGTTTTTAGGGATACCAGCTTTGTTTGATGATAATATACATTATATTAGAATGTAAATATGTTCAGAAAATCTCTAATTTGGTTTGAGAGTTACACTAAAAAAGCCCTTTGATCAACTGGTCTGTAGCTTTCAGGTGTATTCTGTTCTGTACTGTTTCATCCATTCTACAATTTCTACCCTTTCCTTTGCCTTGACTTGTTTCTCACCGAGGTGAAAAGGGCAGTGGACTGTGTGCCTACACAGCATGGGCAGTTGGAGAATGTTTGAGTTTGTATGTACAGTCCTGGTGACCCTTCCAGGACCCTGTGAAGGCATGAACAAAAGCAACCATCTGGACACATTATAACACTATAGAATAAGGCACATAGAATAGATAGATCATCAATATTTACATAGGATATGGCTCCACACACATGCACAAACGGCCAGTTTAAACAAACATCACAGTATTAAAAAAATGCCAGAACATAACAGCCTACTTTTTTTCAACCAGAACTTTTTTTCCTCTTCTCTACCTTCCTACCTTGTGTTTATCCTTTCCTCCCCTCTCTACTCTCTCCCCTGCTCCCTTTCATTTCCTCCTAGTTCCACAGTCTGGCAGCCACGTCAGCCGATTCTGTAATTTGATATGATACAGTAGAATCGCACCAACGTTCTCTGACCACCCCGTAGCTCTCAGACACCCCTAATTATCCAGGAGACCCCAGGATTTAAAACCATAAGGTGCGACTTTGTCCATGATTATCTTAACTTGGTCTCTTGGTTTTAGCAGTTTGTTGCAGCAGGTTCACAGGTTCGCAGGCCTTTTGAACATTTTGCATGAAATGGCAGATTTGTCTTGAGTAGCAGGCACTTTAATACAAAGCAAAGACATTAAGTGCATTAAGATGGTGGCTCTAGTTTAAATCATGCATTTTTATTACATACTGTAAATGCTGCATTGGTACTGAGGAAAGCTGCGCTACCTAATTTGTATTATGTCACACAAACCAACTAGCTCTTTGTGAATTCTGATGACTAGATAAAGAAAGAAATCTTGAATTTTTGCAAACCAATCCAATCAAAATTACAGTTAGACAGGGCTCCTATAACAGCATGTCTGCCAACAATGTATATGATGAAACACAATCAACGACATTAAAACTGAAAGCGCAACAGGGATTCCGATTCAAAGCTCCAGGGGCAAGGGAGGATGGTGGGAAGGATCCTAGATGACATTCTAGATGACAGGAGAGAGACAAATGTTCTAGAACATGTTCTACGGCTGTGACAGGCCAGAAAGGTTAAATGTTGGTCGGGGAGTTTCAGAGGCCCGGAGGGTTCAAGAATGTCTGAGGGGTTTTGGTAATGGCGCTTGGAATTCTAGCACCCTCCTTTGTGGCTGAAGCTGGGGAAAAAATCTGGAATTCTTGGAGCAGTTCCAGACACTAAGGATTCTAAACTGCTGAGGCTGTGAGAGAGTTATACAATGTTAAGAGTAGCTCCAGAACACGAAAGGTTCAAGAATGTTGGGCGGCAGTTCCAGACCAAAAGCAAAGCCTTAAATAACATTGTGGGCAGATCCAGAACAGCGAGGCAGGTTCCAGTGTGGCCCTTCATAATGGAACCTTTAACAGAAGCCTCTTCTGTCACTGAAGCTGCCGGAAGAATGAAGTCACAAAATTTTCTTGAGCAACACAGGGGGAGGCTCCAGAAGGTCTGCCCCAGAACACTGAAGAAAGGTCTAGAACCTGGTGCTGTGGGCGAAGCTGTCAGACATGATGATGTTCTTGTAGAAGTTGTCGGAGCGTGTGGAGCAGTAACCTTTCACCTTGTCAATCATCTGGCTGACAGGGAGGATGGAGGACGAGGAGGAAGAGGAGTTGGGCTCCGCCTCTGAGGAGGAAGGGGACGAGGAGATGCACTTGGGGCTGGTCTGGTTGGAGTAACATTTATCTGCATCGCGGGATCAAGAAAAGACAGGGACACACAAGGATTATGACTTCATTATGCAATAATCATTGTATTGTCAAAAGGATGAGGGTTAGAATCATCCATTTCATTTCATCCAGGCTGTCCCTCATAGTGTAAAGTTACCATCAAACAAAACATGTCAACACTCATTAGTTAACACTCAAGTATTAGTGTATTACAGTATTACAGCTTCAATTGAGGTGGTATGCTTTAAGACCCGTTCTACACATTAAGGTACAGGAGAGGAATTCGTCATTTTTCACAGCAAGTAAAACATGACAGGGTTTAATTTACATAGGTACATTTACACAGAATAGCTTAAATTAAGATTCTGAGTTTAAAGCAAGAAGAGGAATGTGACTGAGGGCAAAATGTCCAAGTCTATATGGGTAGAGATGTGCAACAGTATCTGGCACCACCCATTTAAAACTAAACAATCCAATGTATAACATTCATGATGGCCTTGAGCCAAAAGTAACTTATCTTTAAAAATATGTTATTTATGAAAACATAAAAACGGGTTCATTAAATTTCACTTAGACATTTGTCTACACAGTTGTGTGTATTTGGAGTTGTGGAACTTCAAATACACACAAGATCATATAAGACAATTTGAAATGAACATTTTGTTTAGACACCGGTGCTCATGTGAAGACTGACGGGAGCATAAAGACTACAGTGTACAGGAAATGCACTCACACAGACCTGTATCTTCATTTTCTTTAACCATTTAACCACTTTAACCACCACTTATAACATGAAAGATCAGTGGTGAGGACCCTCCACAGAGCAGAATATCTTTTCAGAGAGGGGGAAGATAGAGAGAGGGAGGAAGCACAGAATATCTAGTGGGAACTCCATACCAATGGGCACAAAGAGAGGATCAAGACCGAACAGGCACTGCTAACTCAAGAGGGACCACCAGAAACATTCTAGTGACATTTCCTTATGGACCAGCGTCTTCAAGTCTCAAAGAGTCAGCACTTACCATCAACCATTCAACCCCTAAGATATCTGCTGCTACAGATATAAATAAAATGGATATGGAAGAAATATTGCATTAGTGTACTATATTAGTGAAACAACAAGGACCCTGGACATGAGACTGAATGAACACTGGAAGCAGACAACATCAGCTGTCTGTGAACACCAGACCAAAACCAGTCACAGCATTGACTGGGATGAGGTCAAACATAATTGAGAAGGAGTCAGTGGACAGCCGGAGAAACAATCAATGATCCAACGCCAAAGACCATTTTGAACCGAAACAAGGGTTACCATCTCCTCCCATATACAACCACTGCTATTATATGACCAAAATCCCAAACTTAGCTCTCATGATGATGAGTGAGCCAGCTCCATCTTTGGATGAAAACCTTATGTTCTTGGGGTTTTGATGTGCTCAAGACAATAGCACTTTTAATGTATTCTGACTGATCAGGGCTCATTTTCCCTCAAAAATTCCCAATACTTTTGGGAAGCGGCCCCAGGATCTGCTATTGGTACTTTGGGCCGAATAGAAATTCATTCATTCTCACTGTAGTTGTCACCCATTTAGACCAGGTTTCAATGAATGGAAATGAATGAAATACACTACTTGCTGAGGTGCAATTGCTACCTCATGTATTGAAATGGAGGCTGCCAGGCATTCTCCATGGGAAAAATGGGCCTAATGGGCGCAAAGCGGTAACCAGCCTTTAACTCTCTATTTCCTTATTTATATCTACTGTAGTCACACTGCAGTATTAACCTCTGACTTTAAGCTTGTCAGGCAATCTGGTTGTTGTCTGGTGTTTTTCTGTGTTTTTTCTTTTTTCTCTTCCAAATGGGGTTGGTTGGTGTGACGTTCTTCCTTCCCAGGGCCTTGCAATTCTAAACGGTTTCAGAGCCAACGAATAATACAACCAGGCAGAGTGAAGCCACGCCAGGTCATGTCGAGGCTTCACAACAGCAGCCTCATTTTTCCACTTGAGCTTTTCAAAATGTGTGCATACCTGATGTAGAAAGACAACTACAAATAGTGGTATGTTTGGATATTATTACGCTGCAATGTTATTTGGACCTTAAAAGCTCTCAGCTGTTATCATTTTAGCAGGAGATATGTTTTGGTTAAACTTCAGAGAACAGAATGGGAAGCATATGGAAAGACAGGCGGTACACAATTAAGATGCAGTGTCTAAGGTACAAAGCTTCATGGTCGGCTACATTGTTCTGTTGAGGCCACCAACAAAAATATGAAGAAGCTGATAGATTCTTTAACTCTTATGGAAACTATAATTGACTTGCTTTGTCTGAAGAGTATTCTGCATCCCATTTAAATAAGGCCATCTGACATTACTGGCTGGAGTAGTAAAAACAAATTATTGTATAACATCAGAAACCAATCAACACAGGTTATGTAGCAGAATATTTATACAATGTAACACATGGGGTAGATAACAGAGTATAAACACTTTATGGAAACTCTAAAAAGCTCAGAAGAAACCACAACACAAACGCCACAGAGATGGCTAATATGAACCTTTATCAACCATAAAAGAGTTCTGACAAACAGCACTTGTGTTCCAACAAGTTAGAACTAACAGAAATATGGGTAACACTTTCTATGAAGGTCATGTCTATAATGCATTATACTGTAAGCACATTCATAAGACACTATAATGCATTTATAAGGCTTTATAAAACTCTTTATAAATGTTTATAATCATGCATGACAACTTATAACAAGGTTTATAAAGTATTATAAGTGGTGGACATAATGTATTATTAGTTCAGCATTCACAATGCTTTATACCTCCATGCCAAAGTGACAACAATGTTTGAAATAAGAGTCCTTGGGTCCTGGGTTACACAGCACATTATAACTACCATAACTTTAGCCAGTTATACACATAGAGAAATGCTCCAACGTATCATAACGGATTATAAATTCTAAGGTTCTGAAATGGAATAATGTCTTATAAACATCAATAATAAGCTATAGCATGACTTTGTGAGCTCTAAGTAAACTGACAGCACTGTATAAGGTTATTAGCAATTAGCAAATGATACTATAACACAATAATGCGGACTTACGTATGAGCAGTATTTGCTGGCTGCAAGTAAAGTATAAGATTAAAAAAATCCACAGTGATTATCAAAGTCATGTCAAGTCTTTATTTTCCAAAACACACAACTTCACATTTTAATTAAACACAGTGGACACTGGTACAAGACTGGGGTAGTATTGGGCAATCTATGGACAGAACTATGTGTCACTAGAAACTGAATTTGAATCATTTATATTTGAATTGCTCAACTTGAATAATTGCATCAAATGATGTGATTCAGATTCAGTTTTTTATATTATACTTTACTTGCAGCCAGCAAATACTGCTCATACGTAAGTCCGCATTATTGCTAATAACCTTATACAGTGCTGTCACTTTACTTAGAGCTCACAAAGTCATGCTATAGCTTATTATTGATGAAACAAACTTTTTTTTCCTTCAGTGTTCCCCTCAAATCCATTCCAGAGTGCACTTTAGGACAGAGATGGAATCTGAGGGAGGAGTTATGGTTGAACCAGTGTCACAGTAAAGACCTCTGGAAACATCAGGTCAACCTCTGGTCATGAACTACATGTTTTGGGGTGGAGGGTGTCTCTGACCTCAAACTATACAATGAGAAGCTGACACTGAGGCAGAGGAAAGATAGAGGAGACAGAATCCTGCACTCACTACATGAGATATACAGATGCTGATCCATGACTAATATGTTGTCTGTTTCCACTGGAAGCTATGATCTGGTTAACTTTGTGATACTTTGGAACTGACTGAAGGATATCACATACTCATACCAAATTTTATGAAGTATCTTCTGTGAAGTCTTACTTCAGAGTAACCACAATGTCGCCCCAAGAATCATTCTACATTCATTAGTTTTAGATTAATTGTAGTATGTACTGTTAACCTATCTGTATCATGTTATCGTGTATGTACTTAAAATCTTTTCTACTCGGAAAAACAAACATGACTGTTTGTACATGAATGTTTGTACAGTGAATCCTAAAATCACATTTTAAACATTTAAGACTTTAAAGCTGTACTAACATATTTATGTTAACAATGGATGAAATGAATATGTGTCATGTGGTCGCTCGTACTGACAAAACCACAGACAATCATCACCTGACTCTGCAGTTCCCCTCAGCTCGGCGGAGCTTTATAACTTCTCTCAGCTCATCGTTTTGATTTTCTGGGCCATAACTTTGGATCACTCTTTTTCACGAGTTAACACAGAGATGAATTACAATAGTAAATGTTACCACCTGGATAAAACTGGTTGAGCTTTGGCTGCTGGTTCATGAGGATTACTAACAGTGATTTGCTGGGAGTTTACAGAAATATAATTTGTCCCAGTTGACATTATTCTAAATTAAACTGCAAGATGTGTCCTGTAGTCCAGATGATAATATCTGCAAATAAAAATGTCTTCTGACCCAGACTGAAGGTTTCATGGCCTCTTTCATTGGGAGACAAACTTAGGATCAAAAAACACAAAAAAAAACACCAAACAACAACCACATTTTCCTGGCAAGAAATCAATTATTCTGCTTGAAGTTATAGTTAGCACTGCATGGTCAGTAAAATACACACAGAAAATTCAAGCCAGCCTCTATTAGAAAAAGCAATTGGCATGAGGGGGCAGTTGTACTTCATCAACATGGGATCAAACCCCGCCGAACATACTGTGGACACTAGCAGCCTAATGAAACTCAATTTCCCCTGAACAAGAGTGAAATTAATCCAAAATATCCATGTAAATGTTTGCAGGAATAGGCGGTTGTGAGACACATTAATACTACACTGAAGAATCATGCCTCTTTATTTCTATTTCAATTTTAGTAGGACTCTATTAAACTGTATATAAAACATTTAAGCTACAATACGCATTTACTCTGTGTGTGAAGGTTTGTGGTAGTTTACATACTGTGAAATATCTCATATCCTGACTCTTGGTGCACCATTAAACATGATAAATTGTACAGAGTGAGAAAAGCTGGACACTAAAATGTGAATCATTTTCCAGAGTTAGGTCATGATTTGTTTGTTTTTTACAGCGTTACATTCAGCCAAGTGCTGACTGCTTAATATCAATGTCTTCAGTTTGTCTGGCAGCAGCAGCAACAAAAGAGGATTTATATGCTTTTAGTTTTATATGATAACTAGCCAAGAAAAACCAAATATTTTCTCTTTATTTTGTTCTCAGTACATTCAGAGTCGAGGAATGCAGATGTATTGATAACGGTGTGCATATATCAGCTGATACGTAATGAGAACTTGCAGCACAGAAAGTGTCCATGACAGAGTTCAAGTTTATTTTGACACAGTAAAATGTCCCGCTCAGTATCAATCATGGTCACAATTCCTAAAAGCAGGAGCAGCAGGATTCACACACCAACTCTGAACAAAACCAGGTGATCCCTGACTGCAGGATTACACACAACATTTAAATAAAACAACTTTGGAGTCACCGGGAGTCACATTTCTCATCTTTTGGTGCAGGCTAACTGCCTCCCCACACCTCCAGCTCCTGCACCCTGCTAACATGTCTCAGACCAGTCTGTCCACTGACTGCCTTTCCCAGGATGAGTAACTGTGATGTAAGTAGCGAATTTCAAATAGTGATCCGCCTCTATGGCTTTCCTGTCATCTCCACTATCGCTATATTAGGCATCAAATGCTCCAACCCCAAAAAATAATAATATATTATTATATATTACACTACTGTTGCTGAAAAAAGTAATCGCATTACTGTGATATGTTACTAAGAAATACATTACCCCCAACACTGTTGAGGAGTTGAGTTGAATTCAGCATCAGTCTCTGTTACAGGAAGCACACCAACTGAAAATGTCAGCTGAGAAAGTTTTGACGGCAAGAGTTTAAAAAATGCTGATTACTGGGAAGATGAGAGTAAAAATAAATATGGAAACTGACTGACCAACTACGAAAGACCTGCAGTCTTCGTTGTCCTGGACATGGCAAAGACTTTCTGACAAGTCTTGTGCAGAAATGAGCCAACACAATGACAAATGGAACCAAATCAGGTGCTTCATCCAAAACTGTCCAACAATTTCCCAATGGGCTCATCTGGTGTTTTACACTCTGGACCACGTCTCTGCTCATAACTGCCACCAGCTGACTGACCATTGTCAGAGTTCACACTCCAGAGTCTGAATACAATGGAGGTCAAATCTGTCTGGAAACAGCAACCTGCACTTCAGAAGCACCTCTCAGCTGCCTCAGTAAGTGCAGTATGCATCATCCAGCAGCTCTTTGGCTCAGTTACCTGAGTGACTCACAACTGAGTAACAATTTAAGGAATGACAGAGAGGATCAGCCAGAGTCTACTTTTTGGTGCTTTGGCTGAGTCTTGATAAGATTTTGGGATGCTCGCCAAGCAAAAAGCAACACAAAGAAGAAATCAAAAGTTACTGAACAAGAAGCTGCCTTCAAACGGAATATTTTAAAGGCTGAACTTCACTGGGCAATAACGTTGGTTTCACCATGCAGAGGATGACGTGTCTGAGCTCTGATCCTTCATCCAACTTGAAAATAGATTTCAGATACAGGGTGACATGAGGACAAACATCGACCTTTTCAAAAGAGCTGAAATCTCCCTTCAAGCAGAGAACAAGATCCTCTACAGAGTCAAGAAACCTGCTACCAGGTGTTCAGACTGAAAACTGCATTTAAAAAAGGGACTGCAGTGGTGGGAGCGTGTTTCTGCAAGTATGTGTTCAATGAAACAATTATTCTTCATTATTATCCAATGGAACGACTCACAAGTATCCTCTGCATGGCCTGAAGTAGCTCCTCTGTGTGCCATTGAACTCCATTTGTTGTCCAAGAAACCCAAACAATTAAAAATCATAAAAAGACACACGAAGACGACATATTCCTTCATCATCAACACAGTGAGAACACAGAAGTGCATATCTGAGCATGCATGAGTGAAAATGCAGTTGCAGACTTGTTTCAGTTGCAGACTAGAATAGATGAGCAATGGAACTCTATGGCACAGAGGAATAAGCTAAATCAGGCCGTAGCTACATAAACTAAGCCTTATTAGTAGAATAAATTTAGTTTTAGTTTAGTTTGAGTTTTTTCATTTGCACCCACAGAACAGCATAAAACCAGATAAAAGAAATAAAACAATGTGACAGGAGCAGTCCAGAAGCCACAGGCTTATATAACGGACCTCCCTTCAACTTCAGAAAGGATAAATTCATTGTTGGTTTTGGACTTTTCCTGTCAGCCAACACACATCAGAGGTTATTAAGCACTTTTGACCGTATTGAACTACCTCCTCAGACACATATCAGCTGTGTAAGTGGCTCTAAAAGGTCGATGCTTGGAAAAAATAAGTGTGTAAAAGTGATAACACCCAAAGTTGAACCACAAATGTGTTTATCTGGCAGTGCAGATAGTGGGTATAAACACCATGAAGCCAGAAAAAATGTCCTGCTGGGATTGTGCAGATACTCGTGTGATGAAATATGGAGAGTGACAAGTGCATCCATTCCTGTGGTCTAGGACACACACACAAAAAACATTCAAACACACAGATCACTACACTGATATGGCGCAATGCAAGCGCTCAAGCGTGTGTGTGGTCCACAGCCTGAAGCACACAACTCTGCCACAGCAACCGCACGTCAAGATTTACGGCAACACTCAGCATCACCGATGAGCCTCTGTGATGAAAGGAATTTGTTGACTGTCTCATCGACACGCTATTAAGCACGTTTTCCCTCAAGAAGCTATGAGGAACATGGTGGCTACATTCACTCTGCAGCTCATGACTACTGTTTCATGGGAGCGTTAAATCATGTGATTATGAAAGACACTGAAAGCTGCATTCGACAAACAAAGTGGTGACTTTATATTTTCAGGCAGGCAGAATTAGCTGACGTGTGTCAGAACTGAATCCAGTAATAATAACTGAATCGAGTTAGAAACGTTGGAGGTCGCCTGAAGCGACATAATTGCATTTTCAACTGTATTTGTCCTTTTGTCGGCTGCACACCACATTATATACGATTATTCTGCATTAGATATTTATGTCCAATGGCGACAGTCAGCTCAGGAAGTGGCGACAGTGCGTTTAAGTGTTGAGTCTCTTCAACACTGATGGTTCACAGCCCATCTCATGTGAGCAGTCAGTATCAACATCATGATTATTTAATAATTATTATTTAATCATAGCCACAATCTTTTCTTTAACCAAGTGCTGTAGTTGTCTAAACTCCACCACACAAATAATGAAGCCAGTAGAAAAACATCAGCAGTGAAATCTTCGCAGTTTTGTTTAGTGCAGTTTAGTTAAATATGGTCGTCAGGCAGAAACACAGTGTGGATGTCGCCTGTTTGACATAAAAAAAGCTGCAGAGACAGTGTGACAAGAAATTTTCACCAGTGAACTTCCACTGAGACGACCAAGAATCTCACTTCTCACTTTCTTTCAGCTCACCTGGTGATGAACTTTATCCTGTCTGGCATAAAAATCCCCCCCAAAACAACCCCAAGCATCAGCTAATTCAACTCTGGAGAAATGATGACTAATTTACAGTCACACAGTAAATTCTATTTGTATGTGTGGGTGTGTGTTTGATGGGAAGTCCAATATTCAGGACTGCACTCCTTTCCTTTGTGTCAGAGAATCAAACAGAAGAAGAACAAAATCCTTTCCAGCTGTGTAAGTTGGAGAATTGTTCAGCTTTGGCAGAAATAAAATTGTATCACTTCTTTCATATCTAGAACAGGCCAATAAAAGAAATACAGTGTTTTTGAAATGGCTCTTTGGCACTGGGAACAAAAACCTGTTGTCAAATTTGTCATTGATAAATTACTGCTTTTACGGACTAAGTGTTATTTTTCTTTCATATGGAAACCCTCATAGAAATTAGATGAAGATGGATTTCCCCCTAAAACTGAACACGGAAAGATTTTTCATCATTTGTACAAAGTTAAAGTCCAGCAGAAATTCTTCTTTTTGGCTGTAAAATCATGTCAAAGTGCTTCAGTTCGCGTCTGGCTGAGGACCTGTGTTGCGTGTCATTTCCTGTCATCTCTCTCCTCTCAGCTATCAAATTAAAGCATAAAATGCCCCAGATATAATATTGTTGTTTTTCAGGCTGCTGATCCTATAATGAATCCAAAAGCTTCTGACTACTGATGAAATAAAGAGGAAAGAAAAACATGCCCATATAGTTGTTATTTCTGGGAAACGCCCAGACGTCCTAAAATCTGTTTCTCTGTCAGTTCTGCTGACTGAAGGACCGTTATTGTCCTGCGTGGATCAGTGTCACTGCTCTCAGAAATGCTTTCAGGACACATAAAACTGCCTAAAGCTTTTTATTGAAAAATATTTGAAAAATGCTTCATCTTGCTCAGTTATTTAGAGAACAGATGTTAAATCTAACTGAAAGCAGTGAGAGAGGGAGAGATCCACTTGGTCTCAATGGGAGTTTATTACGTGGTGTAATATTTGGACTCAGAACACAGTGTTTGACTTCATGTTCCTGTTTGCCAAAATCATCTCAACATTTGGTGTTCATTTTAATGAGCAAACCCAAATTATTACATCAATTACTGACTGTAATGTGCACCACAGCATTAAGCCTGTTGTTAATCTGCACTTATTAAAAATACAAACAAATACAAAAACAAATTTAGCAAAAAGTTAAAAGTGACAGACGTTAGCTTGGATGCAGCTTGTCATGGCGTGCTTGTTTTTGCACCCTGGGGCACTCTGGGCGAGGGGAGTTGTAGTTTTAGTCATGTGTCAATGGGTGAAAATGGACCTCCTCCCACTCAGTGTGTCTCAGGCTGGGAACAAGAAGGCGTGAACTTATATGACATCACAGTGACCAGCCAATCACAACACACAGTGACTGCTTTCCCAAAATGTCTGCCAGCAAAGTCGTCAACTTTGAGATCTTTTTTTCCTCTCGTCCAGTTAAAATGAAACATAAATGTTGAATTTGAATCTTTAGATCCACTTTGACCACAAACATTTTGGGAAACACATCACATGATGCCGGGAGCAGGAAGTCAATCAGCCAATCAGCTTTAGCTTTACCTCCGTCGGTCCTCCACTCTCGCTATTGGTTGGAAGAGCTTTCTACACACCAAACACAGAGGTAGATGGACATCGCATGTGAGAAGATATTACAGAATCTTCCATAGTAACAGTGATACACCTGAAATAATCACACAGAATCATGTTTACATGCAGACTCATTATTCAGTTTAGTGCAGAGGTGAAAACCTCTCGAGGGGAGAAGCTGATTTGGGGGATGCAGGTGGAAAAGTGAGACTGACGGCAACAGTTGGATGTTCAAATGTCCAATAAGACCTCGATACCACGATGAATTATGACTCCTGTATGTCAGGAACAACGGAGGAAGTAGTGCGATGTTGCAAAAACTCTGACGAAGGAAGTGGAAGGAACAAAGTGTGTGACTGACACATTTTAAATTAAAGATTCAGTTTCAGGACTGAATATGTTTGAGCGCATGTAAAGGTGATTATTCCACATCAGAGGGTTTTTTTTAAATTCACATGTACAGTGAGAATCTTAAAAAGCGTAGATGAAAGAAACAGAGTGATTTACATGAACGTCAGACATATATATTATTAAAGCAATAAAAACCTCAAAGCCCATGTGCTGCAGTGTTTTCTCAAAGAGAAATAAACTTCGGAAGAAGCTGTTTAAACAAAGTCAAATCTGCTGCTGCGGAGAAATCCTCAAATACACATCAAGTGTTTCTTTTTTTACACTAATCTTCCCACACTGGATTATTTCATTTTATCTTACTCACATTTGTCCTTTTTTAAAAATGATTCCCCCTTCTATGTGAGATTCATTTTTATTATCCATCTCCCTGTTGTTGTGTGGCTTTCTGTGTGTGTGTGTGCGTCTCACCTGTGTTACTGTGTCGCTTGGTGAACGGGTTGAGTGTAGCTTTAGCTTTGGAGGTCCAGTTGGCGGTGCTGGAGCCGAAGGAGCTGGAGGACAGAGACTTGCCCAGGTTGTCTGAGCTCACCTTCTTCGTGTTGTTGGTGGCCGTCTTACTCCAGTCTGCAACACATTTTTATATATATATTTTATATCTTATGTTTCCTTCCTTCCTTCCCTTTCACCTCTCTGCCTCCCCCATCCTACCTTCCCTCCTAATCTTTTCCTCCACTTTCTCCTTTTATCTTTTACTGACTCCCTTCCTCCCTCTTTCTCACCCCCACTGCCTTCCTTCTTTCATTCTTTCCACTTTTGTCTTCCCTCAGTCGTTTCCTTTTCCCACCTTCTTCTCCCTCTACACCTGCCACAGATGATCACGACAGGCATGAGTAATAGAGAACAGATGTGCATACGTTTGTTTCATTGCTGATGTCTGATGGGCCCAGTTTCATGTGCAGGTTCAGGACATTTTGGGGTTTGAGTATAAATATTACAATTAAAGAATAAATGTTAACATTGAGAATCAGCTGTTTCAATATTATTACTGTTTATCTCAGCCAGACTGTGTCAGGCCCCTTCAGAAATCTTCTTTCTGAAATGCATAGTTTGACCACAAGTAAATATTATATACTTCTGGATTTCAATACAAATGCATAATGACTTTGTTATGACATTTGACCTATAAAGCCGTCCCTGCTGTTCAGTGCAGCACTAATAACAGTCATAAATATTGGATCATTATCACGTAGCTCGGAGGGAAAGGGTATCGTTTAGTTTATTGTATAGTTGATTCAATACATTACATCCATAAATCTCATATGAATACATTAAGTAAGCATGAACATGAACTCTTTGTGTTTACTTCTTACTATGATCCTGGTTTCAAAGAGGAATTTTATGGCTTCATGCCATTTCACAGGCTTTCGCACAAAAATGAACTTAACGTGGAATTTTTGGTACGTAAACAATGCATGAAGGAAGCGCTCAGGCTTATAAATGCCTTCTTATAAATGAAATGGCAGCAGTACAGCACATCCACAGACTACGTGCACCTGGAGGACTTCCTGCTCTTTCAGAGATGACTCTGTTTTATCTTTTTTATTAGCTGCAAAGCCGAGATGACTGAGGTTTTATATTTTAATAAAGTGCCTCCTCTTTTTTCTGCTGCTGTGGGAATCTGGCAGGAGTCCTGCAGACAGATTTGACAGGACTCCTGTAGAGGGACATGAATAAGCTTCATTGTTCTGCTGTGAACCTTCGAGATCAACCTGAGACAAACAAGCAGAGAGACAGACAGGCAGACAGACAGATACCTGAGTTGTCTGACAGCCTGAATCGGCCACAGCAGAGGTATCTCCTCCACTGCTTCTGGACGTTTTCTTTCAAGGCACAGTGGAAGATAAATATGAACAGACCTGAAGAAAGAAAGAAAAAGGTGAGAAAATCTCATTTACTATTTTTGTCTGACTTTTAAACAGCGTTCACGCCAACATCCAAATTAGAGTCACGTCAGCCAGACTCTGTTGTTCAAGGTGATTAAACTCACGTTTCATGGGTACAATGCACAGTAGCTTTGACCCTCACACGACCAACTATGTAACCATACAACCGTCTCGAAGTCGTAAACATGGAACCATCTCTACCATCCATCCCATATGATGTGAACCCAGCCCGATCCGCCCCATTTGTGACAAAAAAAACCCAGAGTAAAAAGAAGAACTTCACAAGAGCCTCAAGTCCTGCTGTCAGACAACATACCAAATTCAGCAGAGTCAGTTGTCGTATTAAGAGAGCTGAAAAAGGGAGAAACTGTTAAAATAATCAGCTTCTGCGACATCGACAACCCGCACCATGACAGAAACACAGAAGCCATTGTGTGACATGAAGTTAGATGCCAGAATCTGTCTTGTTAAACCAAAACAGTCCACGACTGAAGCTGGAGGTGATCGACACGGCGTCACAGTGACAACAGGATACATTTCATTACAAGATGTCACACTGTCATGAGTAACAGAAGACCTGAACAGAGACCTGCAGAGAGAAAGTCTGGCAATTTTCTGAACATCTACTGAACTGTCAAACAAACATTTTTCGCTGTGGAGAAAGACTATCTGTACACAACTGAAACGTTTGTGCCAACAACATGTCAAGTTCTCTTAAATTACTGGCTCGTCACTTACGGCTTCTCTGTTTGTACAAGTGGATCTTGTCTAATTAGATGAGTCACACTCTAGTTACCTTGCAGCGAGTTGAAGATGGAGAAGAGGTACATGAAGGCCAGGTTTACGGGTCCCCAGGCGAACAGAGCGAAGCCCCAGGTCATACCCAGCAGGAAGGTGAGGCTGATGACGCTCCGCAGGTTTCGTAGAACCTGGATCACAACAGAAGAGCGTGTGTCCATTTACTTTAACTTCTCTTTCTCACCACTTTTGGTGCTAATAGCTCATTGTTTTAATGCATGTATTAAATTGTGCTGTAAATTATGTGTTTTAACATGTTTTAAACGCCATTTATGTTCCTTTCTTTTATATTTTAGATGTGATTCAAAGGTTTTAAAGTTTTCCTCCTTTCTTTTCTTTCTCCTTTCTTTACCTTCAGTCAATTTTGGATCTGTAACATTAGAGACATTTTTTTTAGTCATGAAAGAGAGTTAGGAACAATGTATGGATTATGCTTTAGTCAGTGGTGACTACAAGAGAATAAAACGTGGAGTAGAAAAGGGTTCTTCTCTCTCATCTTCCAGCTGTATGCAGCTGGATCAGGTGCTTCTCAGCTCGAGGACAGCAAACCTTTTTTCTCTTGGAAGTGAATCTAATGTCTCGTGTTTTTTGTGCACCTCAAAAGAGCATCCTGGTTAAATAAAAGTAAAAGAAAAATAGTATGATAATGAAATTGCTGTGATTGCTAGAGATCGCTGAATAAAACATACTGTCCGAGGTTATGACATAACTTTCTGCTCTTTGTTCTTACGCTGCTCACCAGAGGATTCTTGGCACTCAGTACTTTAAAGAATAAATATAAAACCTCTCATGAATGGAATCATTGATGGCATAAGGCGAGGTAAAATGACTTTGAATGATGTAATGCGATGGCGTGAGCTTGAACACAGACCTCCTCTCGCAGCGTGCGGTTGCTGCGTTTGCCGTTGCGGCCGCAGATCTGCAGCATCACCACGATGAACATGGCCACGTTCAGCAGAAACACCAGACAGAAGTAACCAACGCAGGTGGTGTAGAAGACCACTGGATTCTTGATCCAGCAGCTGGGGAGAGAGGACATACACACACACACACACATACAAACACACAAACAAACACAAACATGATGCACTGTAGAGGTGTAACAAACAGCTCAGTGTACAAAGAGTGTCATTGTAATGATCAAAAAGGACGTTTATTTGATGTAAGTACTTCACTGCAGAGATTTTGATGAAGCAGCTGCACTGTAGCACACTGGAATGTCCTTAAATTCTTAAAGGTTAATACCAGAGCTGAGGACAACAAGGTCACGTCCTCATTAATGCATCTGGAAACCTTTTGATGATCTGAGGAGGAGTTTACATTTTACAATTATGCACATATGACACACGGTGAGATCTTTGTAAGGCCAATTCAGATATTTGTAGGAACAATATTCTTAAATTTTACAGTTTTTAGGCCAAAATATAAATGTAAATACTGTAAAGGGATTAATAATTTTCCATTAGATTATATTCCTGTCAGTGTAGAGGAGGCTCTGAAACAACATTTTGAACATAAAGTAGGCAAACTAAAATGAACTGACGATATATTGTGTACGAACCATCACGTCCACTCCCGCAAAGATTCTGATCATCATTGAAAATCTGTTCCAGAGCAACAGATAGAAACTAAATGCTGCAGCATCAGACTCCAGAGCAGCAGTGATGGTGTTCACACAGAGACAGGTAAGTACAGTTCACTGTGCACTTACATGCATGGCTGAGGCCAAAAATAACAGCTTCTCATATTTTCATGTGGAATTTCCTCCCTTGATACTGTTGACCGCACACATTAAATACATTCTGTGCCAACAACACTGTGTTGGGTCCTGTGATGGAGTATATAAATACTTCAAGATAAATACGTTTTTCATAAAAAGTACATGTTACAAATACTTTAGACTTGACTGTATTGTCTCTATGTACTGTATGTACTTGTTTTTACAATTCTGTGGTCACTTACAACGCAGAGGATCCCTCTCCTGACTCTCCTTTGCCATATTCCTGTAGGCCGTAAGAGTTTTTATCCACCGCAACAACAATCCCCACCATCACTGCAGGGAGACCTGGAACCAAACACACAACAGGTGAACACCAGTGATCCCCTGTCTTCCTTCCTTGACTCTTTGTTGCTGCCAAGCCGATAATCTGAACTGCCAGTTATCACATTTATATGAATCAGAATAAAATCATTTTTATTTTCAAGTTGGCAGTGTTACAGAGTGCTCCCTGATTAAAGTGTCTTTTCCTGCAGGTCCTCTCCTATCAGTCCCAAAAAATAAATAAATTATTATTAATATTGAGAAGACATTCACCCTGTTTTATTTCTGGGTACTAATGAAGTCCCTCAAACTTCGAAAAATTCAAACAGGTATCTTCCACACTGCCACTACAGGGGGCTAGAGTTACCTTGTACAGATTTCTGTCACACCAGATCTATTGATCAGTTCTACAGAACTAGCCTTGATAGAGTGCAGTATTATGTAAATGAGTTATGATACAATATATGAAAGCAATGCAAATATATGTTATTGTAATCCCTGTTTTTAATTTTTTTCTTTCTTTCTTTCTTTTTTTTTTTTAGATATTTTTAAAATATGTCTGTTTGTAAATTGGTGCCAATCATATACAGCAATGTTAGGTGGGTTCCTTTTACAAGCCCTCGGGGTTTTTTTTCATCCCATACATGCGTTTTCTTGTTTTATTATATACTTCTTTCTCTTTTGTTTTATTTCATTATATGCACAAACTAAAGAACTAAATAAAGATTTAAAGCCACTCTGATTTTGGTGCCCCCAGTGGTGGCATCAGACATGACACAAAGACATGACAGGCGTGTTTGTCAGCTGAAAAGCTTTTGGTCATTTTTGAATTTTTAAAACATTAATCCAGAGTCAGCGTTATAGCAACCGCTACTATCACAGTTCTACACCATTTTACTCATTTTACTGTTGTGAAGTGTACTAGATTAATTACTGTATTTCCTAGTAGGACTTAAAGCATAAGCTAGTAATATTCTGTATCTTCGCATCACATCAAATCCCATGAAAAGACCAAAACCGAGAATCTGAGCCATAGAGCTCCATTTCGTCCAAAAACGATTAAAAACGCATCACTGAGCCTCACTGTTGCACTGGCTGACATGTTCCTTCATCACCATGAACACACACTATAGTTTATTTTGACTCAATCCCACATACACCGTCCTGCCGCCACAAATACTCACTAGAGCACCAAATGTGGATTCATCCGCCGCTGAAAATAGTCCCCAACAAGTTCTCTATTTCCTCCTGTTTGTTTGATAAAAACTACAGTGAGCAGCTGTTTTAGGAAATTACTGAGACTTTTTAAAAAAAATGAAACTGTATATTTGTGAGCCATAATCAAGTGCTTTCATCTTTTACATTTTCACTGACACTTCAACAGCTTTCACACGATACACATCCATTGACACTTGAACTGATTCCTATTCTTCAACTGACAGTTCAACTACTTCCACATCTTACACTTGAAATACACTGAAGTATCAGCTGCTTACAGTGTACACACTCCTTTTGTTTGATCTGTCTTCAGCTGAAAAGGCTTACACTTCAACTTAAACTTCTACTACCACTACTTTTACCACTAACATTTCAACTGCTTTCATATCTTAACCTTCAAATGACAGTTGAACTGCTTTCAGTGGTTACATGTCAACTGACATTTTGACTGCATTCATTTCTTTCTCTTCAACTGACATTTCTCCTTCTAATGCTCACACTTCGACTGACACTTCAAATCCTTTCAGGTCTCAAGGCTTCACCTTTGAACAACAAAAAAGCTTCTTCAGCTCCTCTAACTCTTACAACTTCCACTTCTACACAGTTTTCACCAACTGCTCTCACACTTCAGCTGACACTAACTGACATTGTCTTTTATTTCATACACTTGAACTGCCGCTAATTTTCTTCAGGACCTCCACTTCAACTGACACTTCCACATTCAACACACTTCATTCAGTGCTTACACTTGGACTGCGCCATTTTAAATGTTTCGACTGTAAAATTTCAGCAGTAAGCACATGTAAAGTTTCTTCTATTAGTTTTATGTCACAGTTTAAGCCAGACAATCAGCCACTCACCCCATCCGACAATGCAGAACTTGAGGATGTATCGGCGTATGTAGGTGTTGAAGACTTTGACTAGAGCGATGTACATGTGGATGGACTCCAACCCCATCCAGGTGAAGGAGGTCAGCAGGAAGTAGTGCAGGAAGACGGCCACAGACAGGCACAGCCAGTTAGTTTTCAGACTGGCTAGCCAGCCGTCTAAGAGGAAGACCATGTTCAGGAACAACAAAGACGTGCTGAGGTTCATCAGGATCTTGGAGGGGTAGTCACGCCGTAGTTTTCTGGGGGATGAAAAGAGGAAAAATGAAGAGATGTGGCATGTGGTTGAAATTTGATTTTGTTGACAACTTTATTTGCAGCAGTTCATTGCTCATTTTCAGTTCCACATCAACAATTGGTTGGTTACATTTCTTGTCCAAAGCCGCTCCACATTTCGCTGCTGAGAGAGTTTCTCATGTTTCTCACAGACCTTTCCTGGTCCAGATTGTTCCAAATGATCTGAGGTTTTAAACTTCACCAGTCATTCACAAAGTTTGGGCTTTTTGAGGGAAGTAAAATATGTACATACATGTATTTATTAATTGGATTTTCACCCCATTTACGAAAAGCTACACCACAGAAAGGACAGGATGTAGGGAGAAGTAAAAATGCTTTTCCTGATCAGACGTTCCAGTTCACAGTATCACACCTGTACTAAATGTAATAAAGGACTCCAACCAGTTTAAGACCACCACTGGCGTCTCTGAGAAGCTGCTCTAATCAATATTTTTATGTTAACGAGGCATCAAATGACTACATGTAATGTGACTCACTCGAAGGCGATGTAGGTGAGCAGCGTGGCAGCAGAGAAGATGGCGGAGATGCCGCAGCCGATGTAGGTGATGAAGGTCAGAATCTTGTTGTTCTTCGGGTCAATGTGGGGTGAAGCTCCAGAAATGTCCTGAGACACAGACAGGAGACGAGAAGACAAGATGAAGAAAAGAACATTCTATACTGAACATAATCAATTATGTGGATTTGGTAAATAATGATTATTGTAATTAAAGCATGAATTAGTCTCAAATAACATGTTTGCCCTCATATAATAAAGGGGGGGTATGAGTGTGTGGTCCATATCACTTTTCCCTGATTAACTAATGCCGTAAAGTCTCTAAACCATGTGTTCTGCAGGGGGAAGCTGCACTGTAATTTCCACAAGTTAAAATGGGTTTTTGGACAGAAAGATAGTATTAACTTATTATTATTAAAGTATTGCCAGAGGGGAAACTGGTTTGGCCGCCATGCACAACAAAAAACAAGAGGGACCTGAGTCAGACAGGTCACAGTAGACAACATATTAGACACTAAACACTAAACACACAAACTGATACATATTCCAAGAGGACATTAGTGGAGCTCTGGAGCCACTAATTAGCATTAATATAATAACAATAATAATCTATATTCTGTCCTGTTTGCTTTGATATCAGCATGATATATGATGACACAGTCTTACCATGAGGATGCCAAAGTGTGTCAGGTGGTTACAGAGGCAGATGGTTTTGGTGCTGGTGGATTCTTTGGCTTCGCAGCCTTCTCTGTTCCAACCTCCAGTACCATCTAGTGGCAGCACAGTGGAATTAGTGTAAGTTACAATCGCCTCAGTGCCAGTAACATTCAGAACTTTTCACCAGATGGAACTAGTTCAGAAACCACTGACAATAAACTGATTTTAAATTGAAAAAGTGTAAAAGCACAAATACATCAGGATCTTCTTCACCACCTCAGTTGGATTATTCTCGTCAAGCATGTTTTTGATTGGTTTGTTTTGTACAGGATAAACAGATTTTGAACGTAGTAATCCCTGTTTGCTTTCTGACTCTGACTTATTTTACAGCAATTATTTCCTCTGGAAACTTTTGGGCAGTGGTTTGCAGACATTTGAGGACAGAGGAGGAAAACATGTTTGGGCTGAGCACTTAAATGCAACAAAGCACACAAAAATTGTTCTTTTGGAAGAACAAATTTGGAGGTTTATCTGTCTATCTATCTATTTATTTATCTATTTAGAAATGTGACCTGAACCACTGACAAATATATCAAATCAGCTGNNGTTCAAGCCACGAGTTCGTGAAACTACAAGCAGTTTCTTCTTGAGCCCTCGTGTCGTCAATGTCAAATGTCTCTTTTATGTTTTTTAAATGTTTTTATGTGAAGTAACGGACCGTGGCACTGTGCCAAAGACAAATTTCTCCTCGGGGACAATAAAGTTTACTCTACTCTCATCCCAGTGGATGAGACAGAGTTAGTTTCACTTGGATGAAACTTTAACAGATGGGATGTTTTTCTCAGAACACTTGAGGTATATTGTTTCTTGTAAAGAGGTAAATGGCTCCCTGTAGATCAGAGAAGCTGTAATGAACCTGAAATGTTTAAAATGATGTGACGACAGACTCACTGTTCATGCTGAAGTCCCAGAACATACAGACTGGATTACGGGAGGGCTGTCAGGAAGGAAGAAAAATTTTAAAACATGAAGTTTTCAATTATGTTTCAAAACCTCCACACTCCCCCCCAGGAAAAATGTCATATTATGTGACATGTTGAAATATAAAATAGAATAAAATAATAATATAAAATATAAAAATAATAAAATATAAAAAATGTAATATGAATGAACAAATAGAAGAAAGAAGAAAGAAAAATACATAATATAAATACAGTATATATTGTATATATATATATATATATATATACACAAGATATATATAAAGATNNNNAAAAAAATATAAACAGGGAAGAAAATAAATTAAAAAAGGTCAAACAAAAAAGAAAAACAATTTAAAAGACAAAATAAAAAATAAACAAAATAAAATAATTGTTCTTTAAATGTACCGCACAAAAGAGCACAACACCACAATGTGACCACTCAACCAGACCACATACACACATATTCACCTGTACCTGTTCAGTGAGGTGAGTGATCTCGATCTTCACTGGATCCATCAGGTTACTGATGGAGAAGTTCCCCACGCTGCTCGCCACCACGTAGCTGTTTAAAGAGCTGCCGTTCTGCTCTTTCTGCAAAACACACCACAAAATCAAGATGTTACTTTCTGTTGTTTCAGACCTGCGTTACAGTTGTGGTTAAGACGTGTTTGTTCTTGACAGTCATCCTGGTCTGAGGCGGACTGGACTGACCAGGAACAGGTTTGAGGTGTTGAAGAACATGAAGTTGATCCTGGACAGAGACGATCTGTCGGCGTCGCTCAGGGAGACGTTGGACAGCAGAGAGGCAGGAAGGGTGACCTGAGCTAAAGGGTTAACTCTCTCTGATTCAAAGTCAATCTGAGAGGAGGAGAGGAGAGGATGGGAGGGGGAGGAGAGGAGGAAGAGGAGGAAGAGGAGGAAGGGGAAAGAGGAAGGAAGGAGAGCAGAGGGAACAATCAGCAGTTAGACTAAATTCAAAGAGACACAAAAGCAGTGATGAACTACAAGAGGAAGCTTCTGGAAGCTTTCATGGCCTCCCTGTGTTACCTGTGGGGCCTCTCTGTGATACCTGTGGGGCCTCTCTGTGTTACTGAGGGGCCTCTCTGTGATACCTGAGGGGCCTCTCTGTGATACCTGTGGGTCGCTGGTGTTTGGAGCTGTGAAGGCGCTGAAGGACGACCCGTTGAACACGGTGGTGTTGAGGGCTGATATCCCCAAAGCCAGGTGTTTGGAGGTGATGCTGATGGAGGGGCCCTCGAACTCGATCTTCTGAACCAACTCATCTACGGTCTTCAGAGCTCTGAGGGGGAGAAAGAGAGGATTAAACTAATATGAGGAATACACCAGCAAGGAAAGGAAAAGAACATGGCCAATGATAATAATAAGAGAGAGGTAAAACAGTGAATACATGTTAGTCTTTCCTGTATTTCCTGATAACTTGAACACAGTCATAGAAAAGAAAGGAGAAAAGAGAAGCTGGAAGACAAAACGCAGGAAAATAATTAACTAAGAAATAAGTGGCCGTACATCTCAGAGGAGCCATTGAGCGTCTCTGAGCTGCCCATGACGTTGGAGATGATTTTGACGACGGCGAAGGCTAACGTGCTGTTGATCTTCGCCACGTTCACCAACTGCTTCACCTTCGTCACCACTTGAGTCACCTGCAGAGAGACGAAGAGGAGAGGAAGGGGAGGTTATTTACTCTCCTGACTGGATCTCTGAACAGAGCAGGGCTGCAGTCTGGACTCCCACCTCCTTATTGGACAGCTTGCTGTTGGTGATGTCAGCGAGTTGCACCGCCACCTCAGCTGCATTTTCTGCACCAAAACACACAAAACGAACGATTGAGCACACACACAGGAAACATTTTAAAATCAGTCACATGTCTCAGAATCTGACTTCATTACTTATTGTCTGATTTGTTACATGAAGTGGAGAACTGTCTGATAAATCCAAATCATTTTATATTTATTCATATTCTCAAAATCATTTACCGTAAAGTCTGAATGTCAAAATGAAACAAACTGCTGAGTCACTTTTAATCTATCAGCTGCTTTGAGGGGAGACGTTTAAAGATGGTGGCTGTGTTTTTAGTGGTAATCTCTAAAATACTTCAGGAATACGTTTTGATTTATTAATCAGCTGCTCGCTGGCTGATTGTTGTGTGTTTTTATCAGTGAGAAGAGATTAAAATGTGGTTTCTTGCTTATATCATCGCACCTGAAGTGTGTTTTCCAATTACAGATATTTGTGTATCTGCTGGTCAGTACTCAGTCAGGACTTGTGCTTGGACGAAGCATTATCCACACTATATATATATATTCATAACATACAGTACTGGTACCTGGCTCATCAGTAATAGTCAGACTGTACACTGTGGTTGTGTGTGTGTGTGGATGCATGTGATCTTACTTTGTGATACAGCTGTTAATATGCTGTGTTTTCATACTGTGCTGGATGATACGAGGGTCATATTTGGATGAATTAATGTGCAAACAAAATGACTCATCAGTATTTTAGCTGTTAATTTGCTGGTTTTACGCTCCATATGGCACTCCAATCGTCTCGGCTCACAACTGGTTAAATGTGTATTTATATATTAGTGTTTTAGATTAGATTCGACCTTCTTACTCATTCTTCGCTTAGTTTGCATCTGCCTCAGTGTGAGTATCTGATTGGCTGAGCGTACCTGCCGACACCTGGATGGTGTCGATGCCCATGCATTTACTGATATCTGGAGCCGACCAGTTGGATGAGTAGTTCTGGTGGTTGATCGAGCTGAGAAAAAGAGAGAGAGAGAGAGAGAGAGAGAGAGAGCATGAAGACATGTTGCTTTCTCGTTGGTAACCAACGGGGGAAAACTCTAAATAACAAACATAAGCTGCATCATAAAGTTTGACCACTATTTGAGAATTTGCAGACATCCTGCCTGCAGCATTAATAACTTCATTACACAACTGAAAGCAAAGTTGTGTGGTATCTCGTAAGGAAGAAAAGAAAAGATAATAAGTTGAGAAGATGAATTAGTTCAATTTATCAAGAGCAGACTGGACTTTGTTTGTATTCATACAGTGTCTCCACTCTGTGAACAGGGAAGAGACACGGCGCCGTGTTTCCTGTCAGAAGCAAACTGAGCTGCTGTTTGACCACCAGTGATTAATGCAGAGTTCAGCTGCTCCGGAGAGCTCAGAGCGAGAAATAAACCAATTACAATTCAAGGCTGGATACACGAGCAATCAGGATGATCCTGAGGATCTCTGTTATCGAGTGTAACGACGGGCAGATAAGAGACAGGAATTATTAATGTTGAGGTTCTTAAAAATACATTTTCATACAGATGCTTTGGGATATTTTGTGAGTTCTTCATTAAAACACATTGACTCAAAGAAACCCATCACATAAAATATACATTTGAAATTTGGTCATTTTCAAAGGTTCTTTTTTGATCTACAAAAGTTTAAATTGAACAATAAAAGCCGTTAAACAAAAAACATTTGTATTTTTTCTCAAAGCAACATATTAGTTAGCTCAGGACAACTGAAAGAGTGAATGAAGAGCCTAAAGGATCTGAATATCTCATTGCATTTACAAAAATATATCGTATTATTTGTATTATTGCTGATCATTTTGATCATTTTGTTTTATTTTTCCTTCAAGGCATCAGTTTCCTTCCGTTCATCTCAGGGAAATAATATTAGACAAACTTACAGAAACAGAAACTTACTTGAAAGGTTTTCTGAAGCAAATCCTCTAAATTAAATGACAACATCAGTCGATTAGCTGCCTGATTTTGAACGAGCAGTGAGTTTGGTTTCACGGCAAGTTGCCACGGAAGTAGAAGCAGTTAGTTACAACAGCTGATCCCAGTGGATCCCGGAGGATCCCGGTGGATCCCGGTGGATCCCGGTGGATCGCGGTGGATCCCGGTGGCTACTTTCTGTGTTTATTTTCAGTCGAAGTCAGAAAAAGCTTTTGTAATGATGAATGTAAAATTTATATATTCTTTTATTTGAAAAGCTGTAGGAGGTTCGTGCCCGAATCTCTACGACGCCTGTCAGTCAGAAAGGACTCAAGTAGGAGAATTAAATAAATAGTGGAATTTCATTTAAGGGATTCAGGCAAAAAATCCACCTTGGTTAAATAAAACCTGGAGTTGCGATTTTTTTGTCAAACTTCTTTCCAAAGTCAACAATGAACTCTGATGCTTCACTTTGACCAAACACATATGAGAAGTCCTAAAAGTGCTGCGCATGAAATCACGACTGCTGGATGTGAACAGATTCACCTCCGTGACAAGTGAGCAAACGAATTGATTGAGTTCTGTGGTTGTTCTTATGAGTTAGTTGCATTATTACTGTGTGGTGATGTGATGTGGTGACTGATCGGATCAATCTACGTTACAAAGACAAATCCTTGACCAAAAACACATGATGTGATGGAGAACCAAAACAAGCTTAAAAACTCTCCAAGTGAAAATAATAGAAACCAAAATAATCATATTAACGTGCAAAAACACCTGTATGGTTCTTTAAAAGACCTTCAAAAAGGGTTATTTTTAGTACCAAAAACTTGTTCCGCTGTAATACAAGACCCTTGATTTAGTACTAAACCAAATCCACTCTCAGTCTATGTGTGTGTGTGTGTGTGTGTGTTACCAGTTCCTGGAGGCCCTCTGGTCCTTGTTGGGGAAGCAGGGCAGGTACTGGATGACGGTGGGTCTGCTTTCAGGCCAGTGGTAGTGGAGCGTATTCTCCTCCGGACAGTTTTCTATTAGAAAAGGGAAACAGGAGTTATTCCACATTTCCATGATAACATAATGAAAAAGATAAATGAAATACAAGCTAACAAGAGCGCCAAACAAACCACGAGGCTCCGATAAAGATACAAACAAGATGACAAATGGCACAAGATTGGACAAAAGAAATCTACAGATAACAAAACTCCAGACAGAAGAGAAATCAGCAAAACTCATGAATAACAAATAGGGAATGAATCAAATAAGAAGAGTCCGGAAAGTGAGATGCAGAAAAAGAGTCTTTGTGTTCAAACACACAAAGGATGAAACAAGGTGTTTTGTGTTAATAAGCACACAGTAGAAATACTGTCTCACACGGTATTTCAGACAAAGTAACAGGCTCACAATGACAACGCTAACACGCTGATATTTATCATGTTTACCATGTTCACATAGTACAGCTGAGGCTGATGGGAATGTCATCAGTTTTGCAGGTATTTGGTCATAAACCAAAGTATTGGACACATTAATATTCTGATGACGGCGCTGGATGAAAAGTCAGAGGATCACCAAAATAATTAGGTTTCATCCTCTGGCAGCCATGAATGTCTGTATTAAGTTCAAAACAATGCATCCAATAGTTGTTGAGTTTGGACCGATGCAACATTTCCATCCTGAGAGACAAACCGCTCATGTGGCTATAAAGTTCTTGAGATCAGCTGAGCCTGGTCTAGTTTTTCTGTTATTTAACAGTTTACCTTCCAGCTAAAACGTGCTTGTGTCTTCTTTCCTAACAATTTAGTACAATATATTCTTTTTAGACCTGTTTACAGTCTGTTGTTCAATAAATCCACTAATCGTCTCAGCTCCAGCTATGAGATTTATCTGTGTAGTGTTTTTGTGGATTATCTCAGACGGGAGTTCTGGGATGTACTGTAGCACAACTACGAGAGGTCACTGATGTTGCTAATCTTTGATTTGGTGCTTCTTTTTTTCTTTTTCATGTTTGTTAATTCATATTTGGGACCTTGATTTTCAGACCACGACAGGGATCCTACAAGGATGGATTAAATATAAACATTGGCTCCATGTTTCGTCTGAAAGTGTGACGGCTGAGAAGGAGATTACTTTTTACTTTCTCTTCCCATAAGGAAGAAAAAAAGAATAAAATGAATTAAACACTGCATTGTGTTTAATGTTTGACTCACCAATTAATCTGACATCAGTGGAGGCGGGCTGGATCTGCAGGCCGGCACCCACGAGTCCCTTACTGCTGGACAGCCTGGCAGACACAACATCTTCAGCCAGACTCTGATTGGTGACGTAATAATAAGTCAGCAGGGCCTGGCAGGTATAACTGGAGACAAAACAAAGAATTGAAAGGATTGCGACAGACAACAGTCAGAATCATTCTCAGAAACACTTCGACTATACATCTCAGCGGATAAAAACTCTTTTTTTCAGCTGGTACACATATAACAAACTTGTGAAAAGACATAAAGCCCACGGGGTTCAATATAAATGTTTTACCTCGTCGGGTTTCCTCCGCTCTGTGAACCAGACTGGACACTGGAGACATGATAAAGAGGTGAAAAATGCCAGTGAGGATTTATTTTGAACCATTTTTCTACCAGAGAGAGTTGCATGTACACAGTATGTACTGTATGTACATAGACGCATACTGCCTCTGGGTACAAAACAGCCATAACACATCTGTGAGGTCAACAAATCCCTTAACTTGGACACATGACAAGATTTCCAGATTTTAAAAAACTCACCATCAGGAACATTATTTTATGTGTTTTAGATTAAAAAAATAATTCTACTGATGTTTAAAATTTCGTCGGGTCCTTATAGAGGCTGTCACATGATTAAATACCTTTACTGTTAAAGTATTTGAAATGGTTGAGAAAACTGAGAGTTTCTCCACCTTCTTGCAGGTTAAAACCAGCAGTAACAATTATTACTGAACAGTGGTATCAGTAGTATTTGACGCAGGTCTGACATTGTTATCTACTGTAAAGACAAAGTGTTGTACAAGACTTCTTCAGCTCAGATAAATCTTTGCTGAATTACCTGATGGAGCCCACGAAGACTGAATGGGTCCAGTTCTGAAATGTTTGATTTAACTGTAAGAAGAAAACAAATCAAATCAATCTCTCAACCAATAAAACAAGATTTCTCTGTTATTGTTCTGGATTTGTACATACTGTATAACATGCATACTGTACTGTTGAAGATTCATGCTGTTTGCACAAATTAAATTCTGCTGATGGAGACGATATTGGATGGAATTGATCTCCCCACCATAAGTGACACACTGACTTCAAGGGTTTTTACAGTAATGGTGAAATGATCTAATTTTCCAGGTCTGTCCTTTATACAACTGTAGTTTTTGTTTTGAATATCATGAGTAAAGTAGTCCAACAGCCTTTAGTAGTTTGTGACTGTTCCTTTCTTGATCTGCCCAACTGATAATATTACTGGTATCAAGGTTTATGTGTACAGTATCTATGTAAAGCTGGTCTGTTGATGTTTGGTACAAACTTAAATTACAAACATATTGTCTCATAAAAAATAAATACAATGTACAACTTTATCTGAAGACAGATGTTATAGAAAGTAATAGAAACAGGCAGATTTAATGGTGTTCCTGAAGAGAACAGACTGCTGTTTGTTGTGTGATTTAGGTGAGACTGAAGACAAAGTCCATTTTATGTTCTGTTGCTCTTAATATGATGATTTAAGGGCTCTACATTTCAGTAAAATGTTTGTCTTCCTCTTTTTAATAACTGAGTTGGCTGTTTCATCGATTGCACATTTTCCTTACAATGTCCCAAATCAAAGAGTCTGTGAGGCACTGACTAAAGTTTGAGGGACTAAAAGCATTTGCTGCCGTTTTCAACCTCACATTTTTGTGCACCTAAGCAAGACTTGATTATCCTGCCCTGGACCCCAGACCCACAGGGCCGAAGATTTATTGTGTGTCTGTTGGTTTGTGGTAATTTGCAATTAGTAAATGGGTTAGTGAAGATGCACTAAAACAAAAAACGAAAACAGATCCTTAATGCGCAGGCTGGTTCTGTATATTTCAGTCCACTTTTTTGTGTGCAGGGAAATTTCCGGGTTTTAGAAGTGCAATAAAAACTTTCACCACCTCCTGCTCCACCAGGTACTAAAAATCCAATGCTGAGAATACAGAAAAAAAGCTGCTCATGTCTTCCACTGGTATCTGGGGGCCACCAAAGGCTGAACTTGCATAAATCACCAGAGTGAAACCATTGTAAAAAAAATACTGGACTCATCTTACCCAGAGAGCCACAGCTCGCTCAACATCAGCCTGGGTCAGCGACGCACCCCTGTCATCCACCACAAAAGAAATCCGGTAGAACAATCCCTCTGCAGATGAAGACGAGAGGAAAGAAAGAGAGAAACAGAAAATAATGCTTCAGTCTCAATTTGGAACAGGCTATTTCACACATATAATAAAACTCTTTTTATTTGCGCCTGTGCCACATAGCAGGAGATGAATCGAGTGTTTTGAGCTAATCAAGTTATGTAAAAATCCAATTTTACAGTGTAAAATGATGAGAGGGAATGTGCTGCCTGACAGATAACAACAGCAGAGAGGAGGGGAGAGCAGTCATTAGGATTTCTTTTCTTGGTGAATGGGATCATTTCGAATCTGAAGCTGCAGGAGAACATGTTTCTGTCAGCTGCAGCAGTTTAGAGGTTCAGTATCTGACTGTGTCATCCACAGTTTATATCTTTAAAACAATGTGTGTGCCTGCAGTCTGACACCTCACACATTTACATTTACTTCTCTTTACTTCTATTAGACAAAAACATTTACTACATTTGAACTTATTAACATTAAATTTAACTAAAAAACATGTCTGATTCTGTTCTGAAAAAAACATACTTATTAACCAAATATCTTGATGGTCTGTGACTTCAATTATTAATATTATTAATATAGTTACAAAGTAGTAAGTAAGTTACATAGTAATGCAGGTCTTGAATCGCAAATCTCACTTAATCTTTATTTTATGGGTCTGTAATTTCCTAAATAAGTTTCCTGGAAAGAGAAATAGAGAAAAATGCGAGTTTAGTTAGTTGTGGTGCTTTAATGTTGATTTTTTGAAAGAACTGCTTAAATCTTGACAACTGGTAAAACTGAAGGATCCTTTAAAACCTAAGTAAATATTGACTTATTGTTGAAAAGTTGTTTTCTCCATATATGTTGAATTATAAGTTTGCCTGTAGGACAACTTTACATATCTGCATGTTCAGCTGATCTGCTGTGCACTAAACTAGGCTAAAATACTCTAAGTTACATTAGCAATTAATTGGAATGAATTCAAGTCAGTTTTATTTATATAGCCCAATAATAACTCATCTGTTTCCCTTAAGTTTGTTTTATCAGCAATCATGGCAAAGAGGGAGTGCAACTTTTCTCAAAGTGGTCAATATGTTTTTTTTTCTTGCTCTCCTGTTAGCAACATGTAAATAATGTTGTCATTGACCTGTTGTGTCAAACAAAGTGTGATTTCTCCAACAGCAGACACACAGTGTGTTGAGTCACTATTTGTCTTATCTAAATGTCCAAAACAGAATCCCTTTTTGTCATTTCTTCTATGACAACACATTTTTAGGGTTCTCAGCTCTCCTGCTATGCTTCACATTGGCCACTAGGTGTCACTCTAATATCTATAATTGTTAGTAAATGCTACTGAGCAGTCAAAAGACTTCTACTCCATCAGTTCTGGTGGGAGACCCTGCATGCTGCAGACCTTTAGTGATATGTTTTTCTGAGGTTTAGGGAGCAGCTGGTCATTGCAAACATTTCGACTGGATTTCACATCAGTCTGTAAAATTGAGATGAGGTGTCTATTGTTTACTGTCCGAGAGTACAAGCAGCAGAGCAGGACATCTCTACCAAGAAGCTGGATGGACTGAAAAACTCAAGAACTGGGAAAAAGAGAAAAAGTCAAGAGTGTAGAAAATGAGGATGATAGATTTGTGGATAAAGAAGAAAATGAGGAGATAAAAATGAGGTAGAAGTAGAGTGAAGTCTTTATAGTAGATATTGTAATGATGGACAGATAAAAGAGAAACAGAAGTAAATAGAGGCAGAGCAAGAATAAAGATCTACAATCCATTTATTTCAACTACAAGCACCAGGCTAAATAGTACAGTGTGATTGGACAAGACTCCATTTTAATGTCCTACACAGGGTCCAGAATCATGACGAACCAATCACCAGCCTCCTGAGGGATTCCGCCCATTCACCTGATTGAAAGCTATTTATATCTACCACTACGATAAGGGCAAAAAAACTATTGGGTCTAATTACTGATAAGAAACAGCTATTCAGATACTACACTGCAAAACCCAACCACCTTATGAAGTAATCTAATCATGTATTCAGTCTTAAAGTCTTGTTTTATTGGAAAGTGGCATTATCTGACAAATGGTTTGATAATATTCATAGCATCTCAAACAGCTTCAATATGGCCAAAAGTATGTGGACACCTGAATACTATAGCCATATGTTACAGTTGAACATGTGGTTCCAAAACCATGGCTGCAAAGATTTGCTCTCATTCAGACTCAAGGGCATTACTGAGGTCCAGCATTGATGTTGAGCAATAATGCCTGGTTTGCAGTCATTCCATTTCATCCAAAAGGTGTTGGATAGGGTTGAGGTCAGGGTTCTGTGCAGGCCAGTCAAGTTCTTCCACTCTGTATGGGGAAAACCATTTCTTTATGGAGATGCTTTGTGCATGGAGGCATTATCACGTAGAAACAGGAAAGGGCCAAACACAAACTGTTGCCAAAAAGTTGGAAAGACCACTTTTGTCTAAAATATCATTGTATGCTGTAGAATTAAGATTTCCCATCATTGGAACTACGAGGCCAAACCATGAAAAACAAACATGCACTAAAAGTACAATAAAGTATGTGGACAGGGGTGCCCATATACTTTTGGCCATATAATTTATATTGCAATCTGTAAGCATATGTCACTCGATTAAATGCATTTTGTTAACACTTAACGATATAACCTTGAAGATTTTCATTTAAATAAATGTCTGTTAAGTCACTATCTATGGCCCAATGAGGTAACACAATGTTGATTGAGCCTATGGCCCACTGATGAAAGCCTGCAGCATTGGCAGTGTTATGAGCCGGTTATTGGCAGCGACTTTCCTGGAAAAATCACAAGTGGCACACAACAAGGCTTTAACAAGGCTTTTAACGCAACAGACTCGGTCTTCAACTCACCTGTGTGTGAGGTGGCGTTGCAAGTTAACGGTTACTATGGCCGAACAAACAAATAAAAGGTCGATGACTATAGATTATGAAACTTGAAACTGAAACTGAAGTGAGGTCGAAAAACACACCTGCAATTACCGACTATCGCCATAGGTGCCACGAAAGACAACGAAATTAAAATCTTCGAGATTATAACCTTAAGTTAACCTCTCAACTGTTTTAAATAAGTAGACTTTAAGACTTAATACAAGTTACTATAATTTAAAATTTTTACAGTGCATGCTACTGTCATTACAGATGATTGCATTTTTGATTCTCTACATCTACAGTTTTTTGTTACTACATGACATACTGTTCCCCGATGACAGTCCACACAGACATGTAAAATGAAAGCGTTGTTTACATTGGCATGGCAACGCGGGATTGGCTGCTAAATCCACAGTTGGGGATCCTGGGGTAGGGCGCACCGTGGCCTTTTTGAGGCTGCTACTGCCACCACTGCTAGCTGACATACTGACTACTTTGAATGGAGCTGTTGGAGAGGAGTTCTTTGTGGTTATAAAATGGTGAGCATTGATGACCACAGGTGGCGTAGGGGGAAGGTGGACATCTTTGACAGTACCATCACTTTGGTCTGGATGCATGGCCCCGTTCACAAATACTCCCAAGCTCTGATTCCCACTGTGATTCGACACGCTTGGACTGTAGTTCAAACTAGGCTTTGAAATGGTTACATTTGACTTTGCTGATATGCCTGCATTCACACTGAGATCTCCCGTTGGTTTGCTGCCTGTAATGTTCCCTTGAGATGCTTCCATACTTCCATTTTCTATCAGAGTTGTAGCATTTTTAGCCTTTGTGGTGTTTGTTATTTCAATTGGCACTGAAGGAGAGTCTTTGAGTGTTATAACAGTGGATGCATGTAACATAGAGATATATTTTAAGCCTGCTGTGTTTGCAGTGTGGTCGTCACTTCCAGGAGGTGGGAGCTCCTCAAACCCAGAAATTAAGTCTTGACCAGGGGCATTGATAGAGGAGCCAGTGGGGGGTCGGGAGGCTGGCGCAGAATAAGGGATATTAAGGCCAGAAGTGTGCAGGGGGTTCGGAAGAACTGGAGCACCAGTGGGTTGTTTTGATATGGCAGAGCTCGGCCGATAACTGGGTTCAGAAGTGGGGCAGGGAGAGGTACTTTGCGTTTCACCAGGAAATGATTGAGTGTTCATGGCAGCTTCTGGATTCAGATTTTCATTAGGCTGATGGCCTGTTGGAGCAAATAAAATGACATCCAGAGTTACATTGTCATTGGTGTTCACTGCTGAGGAAGCCAGTTCTACAGCAGAGGCATGTTCATCCGCAATATGTATTTTTGGAACAACGTCTGCAGGGTCAAATAAAGTAGAGAGATGTGACAGTTTCCCAGCTGCAGTGGGATTATTTGAGGCCTCAAGTGATGATGCTGGACCATTGACAAACTTGAAAGCATCTACTGTTTGTGAGTTGTTTGCAAGCTTTGGTAAAACCTCGTCCTTATCATACTCTTCCGAAAAAACAAGGGGTTTTGAGTGGCTAGATTTCAATTCGTCAGCAGGGAGTGGGGAAGATTGGTCAAGAGGAAGTGGTTGGCTGACTGTGATAAACTGCTGGATTGACTCTGTTGACTGGCTAACAGGGTATGTGGTGGATCTTTGGAAGGACAGTAAATGGTTATCCAGGGGGAACTGGGTTGTCGTGGGCTGCTGGAATCCAGCAGCTGGCCAACTAGGCGACAAGGAGCCAATCTCTTCCTCTTCCATGTTGGCAGAAACTGCTGGCAATGCCACCCAGCCAGGGAGGAGAGGAGAGGGAGAAGGGGTGATGAAAGATGATAGGGGAGGGGAGGAGACAATTATGTAGGGAGGGATCGCAGGATAGATGGGAGAAAGTTGAAAAGAGGGAAAAGGAGGTGTGAGAGTTGCTGCAAGAGAAAGAGAAGGCAAAATGGAGGGTGAAAGGAATGGAGGAGTAAGGGCAACGGAAATTAAATGGGATGATTGCTGCTGCAGCCCTCTGACATCAATATGTGTATCTGCATTTTGTGTGTCCTGCCCTGGCCTCTGATTCAACTTTAGTTTCTCTCTTGCATCAAAAAACTTGCTTGTATGTGCCTGACCGCCCAAGTGTGTGTGCATCTGTGCGTGTGCTGAGCTATGTGTGTGGATCAGATGGCCAGGATGTTCAGTGTTAGTTTGTGTCAAGCCTGAGTGGTGCATATAATCCAGCCTTGAAGCGTGCTGGGGGGTTGTGGTGTGAAGCTGTGCACTTGGACTGCTGTGGAATGGCAGCGTCTGGGTGGTTGCCATGACAGATGGATTTGACAAAGGGGAAGTGGGGTGATTAAATGCATCGTCATGGCCAGTGAGTGCCTGTGATCCCCTGGAGTTAGTGTGAGCACCAGCGGCAGTGTTTGTGTTCACCTGGTTGTCTCTGTGTAAATGAGAGATTTTATGCTGCAGCCTCCATGGATCTCTATTAAAGGTCAGGCTGGAACTATGTCTGTCTTGTGACCCAGATGAAAATGTCTGAGCCGAGAGAAGAGAATTCTCAACTTCAGGATTATGGAGGAATGAGGAGGAAGACACTGCAGTTTCCTCTCCCAACATTTGTTCTGTCATCCTAGCAACTTGCATCTCTGTGGCAGCAGGAAGACTCTCTAAAGACACAGTGAGCGACAGCTTGTCAAGGTGATGGGAAAAGGGACTCCAAGTTGAATGGAAGGGATTTGAAGATGAAGAAGAAATGGCAGACAAAGGAGTAGAGTGCAAATGTTGCGTTCTATCAATATTTGCCTGGAGCAGAGCCACGGTGTGCTCAGAGGCCCAAATGCCAGCTGTTGGCAGTGATGTAAAGCTAGTGGCAAACTGATTCACTGGACGTGACTCGTCTGGCAGAGTATATGTGTTACCCAAATCTCTCTGATCAGAATGAACCAAGAACAGGCTAACTGACAGACTGGCTGCATGAGAAGAAGGCCACAAAACCACTGACGAACCAAACTCGGAGTCAAGCAACTTAAACTGTGACAGAGCTGGCTGTGTTTGAGGGGGTAAATCTGGTGTGAGTACCGCAGTACTGGATGCCAAATTCTCCACAAATAATCCTAAGGGAGTTGGCTCAATTTGACTAAAGGAGGAGTCTAAAAAAATCCCAGCTGAATGGACAAATGGACCTGATTGGGTATGAAGGAGCTGATTACCCTCGGAGTAGGGCAATCGACTTCTGAAAGGTTCTGACATATTGTTAGAGGACTCTTCAGCAGAGAGTAAGTGGTATTCAGGGAGGAGTGCACCATCAGCAACTAGCATTTGAGATTCAGTTGGGGCTTCAGAAAAGAGAGAAAGTGACAACGAGGATGCTGTGTCAACCCTTGTCACCACAAAGTCCCTTTGAAGCTTCAAGGACGGAGACAGAGATGACAACACAGAAGGCTGAAAGTTCCCACTAACTCCATCTGACTCTGGAACGTGAGCAGATTCAACAACACCGTCTGTTTCTGAAAGCCTTCGTTCAGCCTGCTGGGAAGAGGAGGATAGGAAGAGGGGAGGCTGCTGAGGATTAGAAGTAGGTGGAAGAGGAATAGTGGTGGACCAGAGAGAAGGAGAGGATGAGAGAGGAGTGAAGTTGTTAGAGGAGTTAAGGGGAGGGGAGGTTGGCATTTGTAAAGTAGCAGGGACAAGGATGACATATGATGAAGCAGATAGAGTAGTGAAGGTGAAGGGAGTAGATGCTGACAAAAAGGGACAAGGGGATGGGGGGATAAGATGTAGGAGGGTAGATGAGGAGTAGCGACGGATGTCAGTTTTGTGAAAAACAGGTGAAGGAGAGAAGATAGGAGATATGTCTGTACTTGTATATACATTATTAATCAGTCTACTTCTGGCCACTGCAGGGTCAACATCACTTCCAGTAATGTCTGTTTCGTACACGTTGTCCAAGGGACTTGGAGAAAGTGAGGAATAGGATATCTGGGCCATGCCTTCCTTCTGTGGCACTGAAGAGGAAATGACCTGCTTGGGGAAAATCTCCTCTGTGAGGAAAGCAGAGGGGCTTAGTTGTACCATGGGCAAAGGTGTTGGCTGTATGAAGAGGGATAAAAGGGAGGGAATTAGGAGAGATGGTGTTAGTTGAAAAGTCGATGTTTCCAATTTCTGAGCTTGTGTGTAGGAAATTTCCTCATGCTTTTGTCCAGTTGAACTAGTGTTTGAAACCCTGTAGTGGGTTTGAGCTACTGTCAAAGTCTGAGAAACAGTCTGTGTAGGAATTTGAGACCTGCTGATGAATGTAACTGTTTCTGGCATCAATCTATCTTGTGAGAAAAGCTTGCTGCCTGCTGCTAAACTACTCAATAGGGTTTCCGAAACATCCTGAAAATGTGTTTGGGTGAGCACTTCACTTCCTCCCTCAGAAGTAGTTAGGGGGAGTGTGACAGGAAGAAAAGCACCATGAGTGTCTGATCTGTTGAATGATTGTTTGTTTTTAGCTTTAGGGCCGATGAAGGCTGGAGGGATGGTGGCGGGTTCATCCAAGGAGTAGGTAGCATTAAACTCATACAAGCTTAAAACACCACCCTCCTCAGTGAGCTCAGTCAAATCATACACAAATGGCTCAGACCCTGATGAGTACTCATCACCCAGTGGTTCCACAGGATCTGTCCAGTTACCCGTGGCAAATGTTTGGTTTTCCCCACCACTCATGCTCAGCAGCGACCACTGTGAAGCTACAGGTTTGTTCTTTCTGTTGCTAAGTGCCGAAGATGACAAAAACAACAATGATGATGATACCAGGGGTGTTGCCACCACCACTGAGGAAGATTCCTTTGTATCTAATGCCTCATCCTTATGTTGCCATGGAGATGACCCCTGAGACATGGTTGACACCCCTGATTCAGGAGAAAGTTTTGAGCCTTGAGTGATTGTAGGGATCTCTTTGTTGGAGAAGTGTTGGTGTGAAAAGTTTGGTTGTGATGTAGGTTGAGCTGATGCATGTAAGCGTAAAGTTGTTGCGTTTTTCAACCCAGGTGCATGTGCGTACCCAGCTGTGTGTTTAAATCCATTTGTTTGTGTTGTGTATGTAGGCCTGGCTGTGGATTTGAGTTCAGTTGGCTGTGCAGTGGGTTTTGTGATGTGAACCACTGGCCTGGGTGTTGCTCTGGTGGAAGCTGGACGTCTTCCTCCAGTCGGCCTCTTCCTCCACTGTGAGATCAAAGGGGTGGATATGAACCCCAGGGAGGTCTTGGAGCTGCGACGGCCTTGGGACCTGGGGAGGGAGGCTGGAGGTCTAGGCTGAGAGGCTCCATGTGGAGCTGGGGGACCTGGGGCTGGAGCTAAGAGTCTGGGCTCAGATGCTGGATCTCGGAGACTTGGGGCTTGGGTTGGAGGACTCAACTGACTGGATGCAAGGGACCTACGATGTGAGGCTTTTCCATGGGGGATGGGATTGAAAGCAGGCCTAGTTTGTCTGATCATGGCACCTGGAGAAGCTGGAGAAGCTGAGGGTCTGGGTGCACGAGAAATAGGGGATCTAGCAGTTAATCCAAAAACATGCCGGGGTCTTCTGCTGTGAGCAGCTGGACCAGCAGCCAGAGGCTTGAACTGGGAAGCCAGGGGTTCAGGCTGCTGAGGAGTAACTACAGAAGCAGGAGCAGCAATGGTAGATGCTTTGGTTGGAGATATCACTGTAGACTTCTTCGCTGTCACCAGAGCACGGCACATCAAATCAGACGCCATTATGGTGAAAAAGCAGGTTAGAGATTATAAACAAAAGTAATAAAAAGTATTTTCAAGCAAAAAACTCAAAGCAGTAGTATACACAATGGAGATTAAGAAGCCCCTGACATCAGATGAGCCATCCCAAATTTCCGAATGTAATCACAACATGTGTAGAAAGTATAAGAAAACTATACTGTGATTAGAATTATGTTCCTGATTTTCTTTGCTTATCAGAGAGAAGATACAATCCTATTAATAGAAGCCAAACAGAAAGAGCAAGAAAGGATCAAAGCATGAATAATGGGAAAAAAAGCTAAAAAAAAAAATTAAAGATTTTGTAAATGTATGTACCATATGAAAGGAGACCAAACCAGAAGAGTATTTCCATGACTAGGTTAGATTGTTTTATGGATTCAGCTGTTAGTGCCATAACAGGGGAAGCAGGCAGTGCTGATCATTATGAAACAAAGAACCTGACTAAATCAACTAAATCAGAGAGATATCACATCAAGGCACTAGTGAGATAAAACAAAATATGATACGTTTAGTAAAATATGATTTAATGTCTGTTAATCTAATCGTAATAGGACCACTAGTTCAAACAGAAGCAGTGAAAATCAGTCCTAAGTCCTGAGTGAAAAAGTATAAATGTGAAACACAGAAATGCTGAAAAAAAGCAAACATACCTTTCCTGGATAAACAAAAGCTTAAAACAATGATAGCAAAGAAAACAAGGGGGAAGAACAAAGAAAGAACTAGACAGGACAAGAGAAAAGTGTGCCAACCTTGGATGCCAAACTAGGCATGCAAGTGTGTATCTTACCCCAAGAGGAAGCAGTAGTAACGGCTATGTTAGTGGTTGGTTGGATAGTAGTTACTAACAGCAGTGGAGGAGTCGTTCCTGGAACTGTTTGTGGAGATGAAAAGACAGGACAAAAGAGAAGGGAGGAGGCCGGAAGACAGAATAAGACAAGTAGAGGAGGAGAAAGAAGGGATGATTGCATTCTTAGAGTGTTGTGCATTTTCATGGTCGTAGTAGGAGTGTTTTAGAAATCTAAATTATCAGCAGAATGCAAAAACATCTAAGGGTGTCAATGTCAAACATCTGATACACTAATACAGTCTCCCTGCTGCAATGAAAAAGCTAATTAATATAATTTGTCTACAGACAGGCCTAAATAAAAAAACAAAGAATTAAAGCTCCCATTCTTTATTTAACCAGGTAAAAAAACGGTTATTTCTCATATAGTTGAAAGAAATGAACATGTCATGTCATGTCAGAAGTAGTGGTAATAATTGTTAGAAGTACTGCATACTACTGGCATCAAAATAGACCAAACAAGTTTGCGCAGATGTCAAAAAGTGTAAGCATTCTGATATTTTTATGAGAAAACTTGTTAAACCAGGATTCGTAACCTAAATAGGTTATTCTTAGTAACAGTTACAATTAGTTGATTAATTGAATAGCTGATCAACACAAAATGAATCAACAATTTTGATAACCTATTAATTGTCAAAAGCCAAACATTCACAGATTCAAGTTTCCCAAATGTGAGTTACTGCCTTTCTCTGGCACTTTCTATGTATTTTAACATTTTATGACATTTTATAAATGACTAAGTCAACATATTAATCAATACTGAAAAATATAATTAGTTACATTCCCAGTTCCAAGCATTTATTGACATACTATTGGTCCAAAATCTGGTTAGGCACCTGAATGCTTGTGCTGGTAACCCAGCCAATGATACATTAGTCTAAATTCAAGTTGAATTGTATCATACATAAAAGTTGTTTCAAACACTAATGACTTATTAGAATAAGCAATAACTACTGTTATTGTGCGTGTGTGTGTTATTATTGCGTGTTAAATGCCTGACATTATGACTGGAGTTTAATATTCATATAATTAAAGGTCCAGCTGTACCCATTATCATTTAACCAGGTTTGGAAATAAGCTGAATTGAATTGAATTCCTCTTTGTTCTAAATTACCCCATTTTTACTACTCAGATTTATCGCTATTTGGCTTTGTAAGGACTGTTTTTCCATGACTGAGGGCACGGCACAACGACAGGCCTTCACACTTACATACGTACAATTGAACTATTTATGCTTGCTTGCAAAAACAATGTTGTATAATTAGTGACAGTAACATTTAACTACGCAGACCCTCTAAACAGTGATCCAGAGTCAAATCCTATATGGTATTGGTACCTGCCAGCACTTATGGCACCCAGATTAAAACAGCATGCATATATAGCAGCATTAGGCGTTTTTGCTAGGTCTTAGCTGTGGCTTCATTCCAGTATTATTGCTCTTACCATGCGTTGTGGGGTTAGTAGCTGGGTAGTTAGTGGTAGCAGATGAAACAGTTGATGTGCTGCTGCTTGTCTGTTGGGCTACAGGGGAAGTAAACAATCACAGAATATCAGTCAGCTTAATAGACACATGTTGTAGGTACAATATGCACCGATCTGTGAGCAGGTTGTCATATAAAAACACCTGTAAGAAAATGGGAAACTTCTTTGATGTTTTTTGTTTTTGATCCAGATCTTTTGGACCTGTGAATGTATGTGTACTTGTATTCATCACGCTTTGGGGACAACAACCTGTTCCTATCATATCATCCTACATTGTGGGGACATCAACCTGAAAACACAGTCTAAAACATATCTGTGCGGATAGGCAGAACCGCATCCTCCACCCTGACTCTCAACACCGGCGCCCCTCAGGGCTGTATGCTCAGCCCTCTCCTGTACTCCCTATTCACGCATGACTGTGTGGCCACCCACAGCTCCAACACCATCATCAAGTTTGCTGATGACACGACGGTCATCGGCCTGATCAACGGCGACGATGAGACGGCCTACAGAGATGAGGTCAGGGCCCTGACATCTTGGTGCCAGGACAACAACCTCCATCTCAACGTCAGCAAAACATAGGAGCTGATTGTGGACTACAGGATGCAACAGGGAGAAGGACACGCCCCCCCTCTCCATCAATGGGACTACGGCGGAGAGAGTCAGCAGCTTCAGGTTCCTCAGGGTTCACATCAGCGAGGACCTGACCTGGAGTGGCTACACAGACATCACAAAGACAGCTAGACAACGGCTCTTCTTCCTCCGCAGGCTGCGGAGGCTCAACATGGACTCCAGGATACTCTGCAACTTCTACAGGTGCACCATAGAGAGTATCTGGACAGGCTGCATCACCACCTGGTATGGCAGTTGCCATCACCAGCACATCATCAGCACATCACCATGATGGAGCTGCCATCGATGGAGGACCTCTACACTCAGCGGTATAGGAAGAAGGCCAACAGGATCATCAAAGACCCCAACCACTCCATCCACAAACTGTTCTGCCTGCTGCCATCTGGCAGACGGTAATGCAGCATCTGGTCCCGCACCACCAGGCTCAGGGACAGCTTCATACCCCAGGTCATAAGACTGCTGAACTCTTGAGCTCACAAGCTCACCACTGTCACTTCACTTCACCTGCACCTTATTAATACTGTTGTCACTTTACCCCACTGCTATACTTACTAATTACTACCTGCTTACCTATTGGTAAGCAGGTAGTAATTACAAATGTAATAAAAGGTAATAATTACAAATGTATGTCTACTACAAAATGTATGTCTACTACACCACTGGATTGCAAAATTTCAGCATGTCATTATTTTAATCAAGATAAAACAATGATTATTTTTGTTAAGCTTCAATAACTTCAGGTTCGAAGGTATGAGAAAAATTCCCTTTTTAGTGACTGGCGAACATCATTGGACAACACGAGATGGTAGTATGATTGCTGAGTTAGCTGTGTGAGGGTTAAAAAATACTGTGCATTGACAATATAAATTATAGACTATGTTAATTAAATTTGGGTTTAATTACCTGGAACAACGGACTTTGTCTGAAGTTGATTTATTTGCTTTTTCAGGCATCCACATATTTTTTGGATCATGTTTTATCTTTGTTAAGATGAAATAATCAAATATCGCTCACCACAATAGTAGCAAATACACAAACAGAACAACTCATATCATGTTTTTAGAAAGACAGGTGAAAGAAACCACTGACAAGAAAACAACTAGCTAGCTTCTGTCAGAAAAGTGCTGGTATTTCAGCTCTCCAAGAATTCTCTCTTCACACTTCTCTCTCAACGACACAAAAGATATTTGGGAGAAATACAAATGAGTAAGCAAAAACAAAGTAAACAAAATGATTGTAAGTGATCAATGACAGAACAGGACTAAATCAGAACCTTGACTTGCGATGTTAGCTAGTGACAATATTTAGATATGGTTAGCTTCCTTACCATGTGCTGTACTGCTGGCTGAAGCAGCGTTAGTGGCAGTAGATGCAGGGGTAGCAGCGCTGGTGGTGATGGTAGTGGTAGTGGCAGGCATAACTGATTAGCACAGTAAGTTGGCATGTCAGTAACACAAAATGCACAACCACACTGTGTTAATGGGAAAAGCTCCTAGCCTGTTTGGTTACAGGACCAATGTCAAAAGTCTTTCTTGATTCAGAGAAAAAGAAATTGTTCATCAAGGTAAGTCTTTTTGATATTTGGTGCACAAACTGGGTTTCCCAAAAGCATCTTGGAGTCTACAGTATATGTGAATTTTGTTCAAAGGTTTCTGTTTTTGGCACGCTGAGTTCGACAGTCAATAAGAAGCTTGTCTCCCTCTGTCTGAAATCAAGGAGCCATTGTTTCAATATAATATAGCAGGCTATATCATAAATCAGTCACCAGAATAATATGGTGAAGTTGAGCATCACTGTCATGATGTTCAGGAATATATTCTCCAAAAGATTTAAAAATGAGTCTCGGTTTCAATCGAGAACACTACTGTTCCTGTTTACTATGTTTCAAAGGCTTTTCTTCCCTTAATACAATAAAATTTAGGAGGGAAACAGTAACTAACTTTTTTGTTCTATTTTGCTTTGAAAGTCTAGAGATGCTCATGGCAAAAAACAAAGCAGCGAAGCAGATGAAGCCTTACCAGAGGAGGAGGAGCTGGTTGAGCTGGTGGTGGTGGTACTGATGGTTGGGGTTAGTGACATGCTAGTGGTAGGGATGGTGGATGGAGATGGAATGATGGAGGGGAGAACTGGAGATGACAAATCAAAAGATACAGCAGAACGAGAGGGACCACACATGGACAACAAAATAGTTTTAATGTGGCCAAGTGCAGATCAGGGAACGTGACACTCCTTTTGGGTGCAAATCTTGATGCTTCCAACATGCTTAGACTTTGACAACTTTTTATATCGTCATGGATAAGACCCCCCACATGGTTTGTGCCAAGTGAAGGGTATTTCCTACTTCAGTTGACTTCAGCTACATATTCAAAATTCCACTGTGAACTGCACTGTCCTGTTAGAAGAAAAAAAGTCCTTATTACCCTAATCAAAGAACAAGAGCTTATTTTCATAAATTCCTGGGAACATTCATTCACCACCACAACTTCTCAGAAAGGTTAATTAACTAATGAAATGATTTGATGAACTCATTTTTTAATGCAGTGGTAGATAATATTTATCTAGTCTCAGTCCTCCAGAGTCGAACACGTTCACCTGGACCAATTCATCAGAACAGAATTAGTTTTCTCCCAGGTACATGATGAATAATAGAGTGAACAAATGAATAATAGAGGGTTTTACTTTGGTGCATGAAAAGTAAAATCGCTCCAAGCTACTTTTCATGGGTCCTTGAAGGGTCAAACTTCACAACTTTAGGGGCTTCTGATTTTTATGAGGGAAGCTTCTTCAAAAAAACATTAAGGATAATTGTTTTTTGGTGATGAAGTGTAAATGACTTTGAAAAGAAGTTTTCCTTTTGGATCTCAGATAAGCCCCCAAATGTATCTTAAATTTACAAGAGATGAAGCAAGAAGTGGACTAAATAGAGCTCTTTGTCTTTAGTTGCTAATGAGGAAAATCAAGAGATAAACCATCAAAGGTTATCAGCACAGCAGCTGAACAACATAAAGGGGGTACGGGGAAGAAGGAGGTTGAAAAACTAGAGCAGGGGGAGGAATGAGAGGGTTATCAAAAAGTAAAAAGAAAGCGCTGGAGTGAAAAGGAAAGGCACGAGGAAGTGGAGAAGGAAGTGAAATCAGGAAGAAAGGAGGTGTAAGAAGCTACAGGTGAAAAAGAAGGAGAAAGGAGTCAAAGGGATATTAGGAGAAGCCTGCACGAGAAGGAGAAGGGTGAGGATGAGGGTTGCTTACCGTGGGTGTTGGCATTAGTAGCATGGATGGTGTTAGTGGAGTCAGTGGATGAAGTGGCGGGAGAGGAAACGGCTGGTGGTAATAACAAGGGGTTGGGATGAGAGAGAGAGAGAGAGAAAGATGTAGAGGATGATGAATGGTTGTGAAGCTGCATGATCATCTTCAAGTTCGAGGTAGGGGTATACAGTAGGAATGCATTGCTGCAGGTTGCTTTTTGTATTTTCTCTGTTGTTTTCAAACGACATTGTTACATAAAATATGTTGCCCAAATTCATCATTAAAGATGCCAACAGGGCTAGAGCTGATCAACAACAAATTGAGAAATTTTAATCTTACATCCAAAGCAGCTAAAAATGACAAGTGTGATAATAATTCAGTGCCATTTCCTATTTCCCAGACTAAAGCACACACAACTGCAAATACATAATGATATCCAGCATCAAACTTGTATTTCGTTGTCTGAATCAGGCTTTTATACTGCTAGATATTGTTTTTATGTCTAGATATGGTATGTCAAAGGAGAGGGCAGGCCAGGGCGGCAACTGATAAATAATGATACTGTTATGATAATGAACCACAAACGGCCTGTTCCAGTGGAAGTGGAAGCCAAAAGTAGAAAAAATGTCACGTATGTGCTCCATAGACATACAGAAGTCATACCAATTTGTTCCAAAATATAGGAAAATACCCTCCCTTTTGTGTTTCTGTTCGATTTTATCCACGTACACCTTCCTGCTCAAAGAGAATTGTATTTTCCTGAATGGATCAGGACACTGACTCCCTCCCAGCTACGGGGGTTCTGCTCTTTGGATGACCCCGCACTCTATAGACCAAACTAGTTCAAGGATTTAACGTGTACCCTGTGAGTGCTCTCCCATGGCCTGCTGACCCGCCTGGACTGCCGCAGTCATTTATATTCTGGAACATAAGCTCTAGCTTAATTGGCTCCACTCCTTTCCTCTCATGAGCACAATTCCACAAAAAATGACCTTTAGAAAAATGTCCCTCTGAGGCCTCCATAGTACAGGATAGTGTGAGAACTGACATTTAGGGAGTGGGGTTGGGTCATGTCGTCAGCTGGCCCACTGCTACTGTTCAAGTTCAAGTTCCAGATCACGTGACCTCCTGGAGCAGAGGTGACTGCTAGAGTGAGACTTTCTTTAGGCCATGATCTGTGCATGGACAGTATTCCAGTTTTAATGGTTTTGGCTTTGCAATAAGGGGCTCATTCCATCCAGCTGAACAGCACCCTAGGGTGGTTTTCTTTAAAAATGTTCCTTCACGTATGTTCCCCTCAGGACACAGAGGGGTCATTTAAGGAAAATGGCATTAACAGAGCGAGTGATTCTTTTCCACACTGTTTGGTGAGAGTGAGCGGCAGAAGGTAAATTAAACTGCAACCTTTCTACACTTTTTTTCTCATCTGCAGACACTTGAGCTTATGAGGAAGGATTAGGTAAAAACAAGCAGAGTGGATCATCTGTTTCCTTTTCAGGAATTTGATCATTTTGACCAACTTGATTGAGATTCCTGTCCTTGTTTGTCTCTTCTGTTCTTTTTTCTCAAGCCAAGTCGATTTCATTTATACAGCCCAAAGTCATAATTTAAAGGGCTTTATAATCTCTACATATGTACCAAAAAAAAGTCCACAAACAAAAGTCTCCTCTTTTTCATTTGTACATGCATTTCCATCTAGTGTCTATGAGCATTATCAATTTGCACATAAAAATGCCTCAGTGGAAACGATGGAAATGTGAATAAAAGTCTAAATATCCACAAAAGGTTTTAAGCTTGGCTGAGGTGGAAAAGATGATGTGTCGATAAAAAATATTGTGACAAAGTGGAGGATGAGGAGGCTGTAACCTTCCTCACATTAACAAATGAAACAACAGAAATGTCATATTTCCATCATGTTCTCCACGTGGTTTTCCATCGTTTGAGCTTTGACTGGAGCTCTTTTAATGACATCACCTCTTCTTCTGTGCTGGTTTAATGGCAGCGACCGGGGAATCAGCTCCACCAGCTGTTTGTCTCCATCAACCAATAAACTTATTTTTACACAACAGGAGTGGATGGAAACAAGCATTCATTTACATTTTCTTTTGACTGTTTCCTAGAAATTCTGTTAAAATACACGGGGACAGAAACTTGGCTATTGATTAATCCATCAGTTATTATCCTCATCAATCAATTCATTCTACTCTCTTTCTTGGATAAAACATCCTAAGATTGTAAAAAAATGCCTGTTGCAAGTTCATTGAGCCCAAGGTGACACCTTCAGTGCTTCTTTTGTCCGATCAACCAACGCTAATCAGTTCATAATGACATAAAACAGAGAAAAGCAGCAGGTCCTAACAATGGAGAAGCTAGAATAAGCAAACGCTTCTAATCATATCATCATTCTTCCTCCAACAAAATGTTTTGTCCTCCATCTCCTTTTCTCCTCAAACTAAGACCTTATGTCTTTTTACTTGTTCAGAGAACTTTGACAGTATTTGGGAAAGTTCAGAGGCAAGAATATGTTTGGGGCTTTGGGGAACGTATGGCTCTGTGAACCAAACCCAAGTCTGGTTGAGGTTAGAGAGTTTCTCTTAACAAGGCGTCCAGAATCCATTTTGAGGGTCTTTAGGGGGTTCCTGAAACCTTGGTGGTACTGGGACTTCCTTAACAAGGCAAATAGAGCAAAGGCTGACAGCAAAAACCATCATCCTATGAAGCTGAATGGGAAGTGTATGGAACTGAAGCTGTCAAGGTTGAGAGTTTGATTCCCATTGGGCTCTCTTGTATTAAATATGTATGTGGTCAGGGAGGAAAACCTGTTACATACATCATTCTCAGCAGTAGGTTAGGGGATCCATTCTCTGTGTACTTCAGTGAATAATTCAAGAGATGAACACTGCCAGGGTTCATTTCCCAGCAGGGTCTCCTATGACAATGATATATGCACTCGTGGTACCTAAAGGTGCTTTGGACAACAGCTTTAACTAGAAGTTTTACGTTGAAAACGTCTTGAAAGTTTCAGCATGGCTTAGACACTTAGACATGGAAGTGAAATGAGCTTATTTCCTAAACACTGTATAGATGCAGCTGTATTGTAGAAGACTTACAGTTTATTTTAAAATAATCCCTGATGAGCAAGTGATTCAGGCTCAATCCCCAAACTGCCAGAAACTGCAATGATGGTAGCTATGACAGACGACAGCGTTTTGGGAAAAACTGACATGTTCAAGAAATATTCTGCAGTACTGGTGGCAGATGGATGAAGTATAATGTGAGAAGTGAAACTTCTGCAATGGCTGTCAGTTTGGAGAAACAATAATCTGTTTCTTTTCCAAGAATCTGTAAGAATTTTTCTACTGTCTGTTTATAAAATACCGTCATTGGTTGTTACAGAACTTTCAGTAAATATTGATTTGGTGATTTGCAGATCAAAAGATGTCTAGACATGGCTGGATTTGTATGTGCTTTTCACACCAAACACCCTGGTTCAAAGGAATCTGTCATTCCATATGACTTCTTACTAGGTTTAATAAATTAGTATGTACACAAAACCGACCAGAGGTGAAAGACAGAAAATCGATAGATTTTCTCTTCATCAGATCAAATAAACCAACAACAGATGTGAAAGTGACCACAGACATCTAGGACCCCATTTAATTGACTATTTCAATGTAAAACGAGTTCTGAATACACACTGAAATTAGATTAAACCTAAATGTCTCTCAGTTTTTTCAACCTTCCTGTTATTTTTATGACCAGTCGCGAAAACAGTGTTTACCATGCAGTTGTGTTTATTTTTCCTACCTGGGCAGCCCAGTCCAGGGGAGTCACAGCTGGTAGCGAGTGGTGTGTTGCTGGGCGGGGAGACACCTTTGGGGAGTGGAGGGAAGATTAAAAACAAAAAGGTTAATCAGTTAAAATGATCAGGGAATGCGGTTTTAATTTTGGGACATGTTAGCAAGAAAAGTCACACTCAGTAATTTTAATTCACTGATATTAAAGTGGTAATAGACAACATTTCAACTTTTCTGCCACCAGCGTTTCCTAGTGGTATTATTGTTGGTGTTGCTGTCGCAAAGACAATTCAATTCTAACTTAATTTCAGACTAACAGGAGGGTCCATAGCAATAAAAAAAGAAAATAAGACATATAAGATATAAGACAAAGACAACTGGGTCGCTCTCCGTTTTCCTCAAAGCCTAGCAACTACCAACAACACAGGACACACTGCGTTTGTTCCCAAATTTCCATGAACAAATTATCAACACCACTTTGGAAATAAGAGAGAAGAAAGAAGCATGTTCACTGAAGAGGTAAAGTGAAATTGTCATCATTTTATATTGAGTAATAACAGTTTGAGTGTTGCTTTGCGCAAACAAGTAACTACAGCAGGGGCTGAGTCGGGGTGGAGGGGGGAGAAGGAGGAAATGTGAGTTTATTCATTCATTTAGTTTATAATGGAGACATGAAAGCAGACGGAAAGTCTTTAGTTCTTTATGTGTTGAGAAAAGTGAACTGGGTTGGTATGTTGATTTTTGTTTTTACCCCAGACAGCCCCAAACTGCATCGTTAGATTGGGACGTGACGTGCTGACCTTCTCACACAATGCGAGCAAAGATGTGCCGTTTTTACTCCGATCTTGAAAAGTTGTCTGGGACCGTCTGGGATGCCTGAATCGGCTGTGATATCGTGTGGTGTGCACCTGGCTTAATGGGTACACTGCAAATAGAAACTGCTAATAGCTAATTCGGCATACTTTTAATGGTGCTAATTTGTCAAAATGTAAACAAATATAGCCAAAAAAAGGGGGCTCACAAACGGACAGAAAATACGTTATCACCGTCTCCGGTGCCATCCTGACTGGTAACGTTATTCTGGGAACGATCCAGTTCCAGAACGTTATTCTGTGGCTGTAGGGCTGGTAGCTAACAGGAAGAAAGTCCTCTAGAAATAAAAAAACAAGTTTATTCAGGTAGTATACGTCAGGTTTTGGGGTAATACAGGCAGACTGACATACTGTGCAACCAATCAAAGAACCAGAATAAGCAGCTACGCTGTGACTAAGTATTTTATTTGTTACATACGTAATCATACCAAGTTTAGCAAAACGCTCTGATGCATTTAAAATGTACACGAGGTGGCCGTGTTTTTATTTCATAACATAATGTGGCACCAAAAAATGATGTTAAAATAACTCTGGGGACAATTTCAACGTCAGAACAGTGAGTTCTGGTAGCAGCTGTATCAAGTGTGAACATTGTCTCAACTTAAATTCTGGCTCTAGTTTTTACAGTAACAGTAACCCACACAGTCATATGATCATCCATGCATCCACGTATTCTCTAAACTTCTTATCCTGTTCAGGTTGTGGTGAGCCTATCCCAGCATGCACTGGACAAGAGGTGGAGTCCACCCTGGATAAATCACCAGTCTGCTAATATGATCACCTATTTGTCAAACTGTTTGCTGAGGGAACATGAATCTGACATTTTGCACTCAAGAAACTTTCTCACACTATTTTTTGATAGCATGCAGATTTCCAATCAATCAGACTTTGTGGGTTGTGGTGGGACACAGATTGGCCGCTTGCAGGGATCAAATTCCTGATGTTTTATTTCAGGGACAGTCTGTCTAACCGACTGTGCGCTTACAGCAGCCAAAAATCAAGCGCTCCTCAAGTACTTCGGCCATTTGAAATGTAATCCTGAACCCGGCTCCGGCCCACACATGCTGTATATTCACAGGCCTTCAGAGGGAGTGGGAGAACAGGCAGGCAGTGAAAGCAGAGACTGTGTTGACTCACACACACACAGGAGGAATGTGTTTGAGAGAATGTCAGCAAATCATCGCGGTGATCAGCCGAGTGAAAAAGCAGGAATTCACTAATCGTGGACGGCGTTTGGTTCAAAAGAGGTGAGAAGGGCTGAGGATTGTGCCCTGTCATTATCTGCCTCTCTTTTTCTTCCTCTTCCTCCATCTCTTGTCTTTTGCCCTTCTCCTTTTTCTTCTTTCGCTTTTTCTCCTTCATACTTCCCTCTCTCAATTTCTTTGCCTCTTCCTCTCTTCTCTCCCTTCTCACTCTCCTCCATGACTCTGGTTTCTTCTTCTCTTCCTTTTACACCTCCTCTTGCCTTTCTGCCACCCTCACCTCTTTCTTTCTTCTATGCTCCTCATGAATTAGGACATACAGTACGTATCTGTACCATCGACTTCTGCCTCACGCTTGATGTTGCATCTGTTTTGTGGAGCAGCTTATACCTCAACAGAACAGGGTTATATAAAACTTGGCTTGGTTTGGTTTGAAATTGGTCAACAGCATAAATTTGTGTGTCAGAGTTCACCAAAGTTCAACTCAACGCCTCACCTCTGTGAGCAAATCCACTCATTGTGGTGATTAAAAATGAATTGTTTTTGGTCTGAAATTTCACTGTTATAAATGCTGGTGTGGCTGGGTCTTCTTCATCCGCTCCTTCCCTCCACTCCTCCTCTCAATCTCCTTCCATCCATCCTTCATTCCCATCCTTCTCTTCTTCCTCTTATTTACCCCACTTTTGTTCTCTTTCCTCTCTCTCCTTTCTTTATCTCCCTCCATGTTTTCTCTTCATACCTTTTCCTCCCTTCCTCTTTCTCTGTCTCTCTTCATTTGTCACCCCCTCATGTTCTCTCCATCCTACTCTTGTCCTCTGCTATCTTCCTCTGAGCAGCATGTTGTGATTAGGGAAAATGAATGCTGCTTTGTGGTGCTCCGCTGGTCTACTGAGCTCTTTAACAGGAGAAACTGTGGGCCAGGATGGAAGGAGATAAAGAAACTGCCACTAATAATGAGCTATAATTAATCTAATCATTCAGCACCAGGTAGCAGGCTAAAATTTACCCTAATTACTGTCAAAATGTGTATATTATCTGCAAGAAGAGAAGCACACATTTCCATGTTTTAACTGTTATTTTTGCTAAAATGGCTAATCATCCACACGCATGAGGGCTGTTTGAATTTGAATTTCAGAGCAATCAGTAAGAGAAGTAATGTTGTGTCAGAGCAGAAGCTCAAGTCTTCACAATGCAAATGACTGAAAAATAAAATAATGAAAAAAAAAAACATTTCCCTTTCAGTGTAAATAAAAACATCTATTTTGCAGCCAGCATGTTTCCTCTGTGTGTCTTTATCAGGGTGTCACTGCGGTGACAGAAGCTAATGAACTATAATTAATCTAATGACTCAACAGCAGGCAGCGGACTGTAATTCACTCTCATTACTGGAAAAACATGTTTATTATTCGCAGGGAGAGAAGCTGTTACAGTTGGCCCATATTAAAGGTTTGTGAATGTGGTTCACAGTTAAAGTAATATTCTGCAGCATTTTCATATAAACTAATGGTTGACACTTGCAATAACACTGTGGCATTTTAACCAATATCCAGTTTATTGAGCTTTTCCATTTGCTGTTCCTGACACACTGTGCCTGGCTGGATTTTAGTGGGAAAAATATCTCGTTCTACGTTGGCAAAGACAGACCGGGATTTAGATTCTCTCTTTGTGGCCTGGCAAGGTCAAGGATGGATCAAAGACACACTGTGGAGTTTTGACTACTAGTTGTGATATGGAGCAATGTTTTTAAGAGTGGGTTCCTGTTGAATGGAAACATAATTTTGTTTGTTTACAAAAAAACTCCACAGGGTACCTTTAAATAAGGGATAATACCAGACAAGTTGTATGTTCCATGATTGTGATGGATGACGCAGGGTCTAAGAACGGGCACACACATTTGAAATTAAAGTTGTGTGGTTCCAGAAGATTTTTATCCTGTTTTCAGTTGTTGCTGGTGGTTACACAAATAACTCTTGCACCATCTCTTTAGGTAAGCCTCACAGTTGCTGTCTTTACCTACAGTTTAATACTGGCGCATAAGTGGTTCATTAAAATTTTCAAGTTTCAAACAAAAGAAAAGAGCCCTACCTACAGACACTCACAGAACAACTAGTTTCAACAATAATCAAAAGCAGGCAGCAGACGTAGTATACAACAAAGTATAATACATTTACTATCACTACCATGGACTAAATCAAATGAGATGGTACTTGGGAGAGGTTGTTCTTACAGCAAATAAACTACACTTAAAGGTATAACGAGTAGGATTTGTCGGTTGCTGTTTGTAAACACAACATTGAAAGTTGGCCCCTCCTCCCCGGCTCAAAGCTTCTGGTGGTCAACTGGCACTGTTATTGGCTGGGGGCTACACACCACTGCCCAAAAGTTGATGCCCAGAAACGTCCCGAACACAGCAAAATAAGAAAATCCTGACAGAGGGCAGGACTGTCGACCTCTTCAGGTTTCCAACCTGTCCGATCATCTGACCGACTCGTGTTTCTTGACCCTGTCAGACGTCGCCGTGTTCCCAAATCTCAGCTATTAACTTGGTGAGTACAGTGTTATCGTTACTGATAGAAATTACGGCCAAAACCACCAAAATAAGAACCAAGTTGTAAAAAAACTGAATTATCCTTTATGGGAAGATTAGAGACAGAGACTGACAGACACCATCACAAGGTGTGTGTGTGTGTGTGTGTGTGTGTTTATGTGTCCATCTCTCCCCTCTGGCACCAATAAGAGATGAAAAACAACGTAACACACAAACACACACTTAGCGAAGCACACACACATGTGAAGGCTCATACAGCACAAGAGTAACACACACAGTTTACCTAATGAAGCATGGACACGCATACAGGACATACATATACAAGCTCACACACCCCTCTTTCCTTTTTCCTTAACACACACTGACACACACACACAGCTCGGCAGGCGCCTGGCGACAGCTCTTTCTTTGCCTCCATCAGCAGCAGCCTCATTACAGACCAAAGAGAAACATAAAAATGGCTTCAAATGCTCCAGAGCACTTTGGTAGCCTCGTAAAAAGAAAACAACATTTTCAAGGTAAACAGAATCAAGCACACCTCTGTGTGTGGAAGGAAAAATGAGTGAGAAATGTACTTGGAAGCTCCGAGAGGAATAAATATTCACTGCAGATGTTAAAGACTCCAAATCCATCATTTCAAAATGAGCGTGGTTTTCATTTTCAACTTGAGCTCGAATTCATTCATGAAGTTGTGATTAAGAATGATTCAACATCCACAATTCTGGATGTTTTAAAACTCAGTTTATGGTTGAATTTTGAATCACAATCCGCTACGAAGACACCAGAAGTCCTGCACCCTGTCAGTCACTCACTGTGTTTAATTATGTTTCAGTCTGTAGACCTTTACAGCATTTGTTTGTTTCTCGTTTCCTACCAACCATCAACATTGTTGTCTTTTAATCTTAACCAAGAAGTTTTTACGCCTGAACATAACCAAACCATAGAGGTGTCAGATCATCAAACACTCATGAATCATTTTTGTTACAGTCATATGTAACAGTTTTGAAGAGACCGTCCTGAGAAAAACGACAGCATCAGTCATTTCAGCAAACATCCCAAAACGAATATGTTGATGTACAGTGTGAGTGACAGCGCCCCGAGCGGCCGTGTAATTACGACTCTCATGCTAAAAGGTAACCACAACCTAGAAATGACATTAATTTACAATTAACTTGAAACAGGAACTCTGTCTGTGGGAACTGTAAAGCCACCTGGATCACGTTTTTTTAACAATATAATGAGGAAACATTTCTAATCAGAGTCAGAGAGTCTGAATCAGGTTTGCCAAGTAGGTTTTCACATACAAGGACTTTTTGAAACAGAAAGTCTGTACAATAAATGTGATTTTAAAATAAAAGCTGTACAGCTTTGTTCAGAAATGAGCAGAATGTAAAATGCATCTGCTCTGTCAATATTTTTCATTTGTTTTGCTATAAAGGGTAAATCACAAATGACTTCAGTTTGAAGAATTGTCAAAGGTGCTTAGTTTGAAATGTTAATGTAAATGTAATGGCTGCAAACTATTCCAACTATTTTTATTGTGTCTTTTTGGCATTTACTTGTACTTGTACTTGCAGTTTTGCTCATGTTCTTCCCAGTTCACTCATTATCGCCCACTGTGTACCGCTGTCCAGGTTTCTTAAATGTCTGCTTTTCTCCTGCTCACAGCTCAGCAAAGACCAAACTTGATCATTAAGACCTTTATAAAAATGTGTCTCCAGGACTTTGTCTGAGCAGCATATAGGAACATGACTGGATTTTATTAAACACAGTAAAGGAGGTAAACCTCAAAGCTATGAGAGAAAGAAAAACAATTCTCAGTCAGCCAGCAGCTGTAAAACTTCCATTATTGAAGAATGGAAAATGTCAAAGTTTGTAGGCTCTGAAGCTGTAAAATTGCCTGTCAAAACACTGCTGGCTACAAATGTGACCTTACCTATCTGGTCTAATCCTTCCTGGAACTCTGTAAACCTCCATGTAAAGAGGGTCCAAAGGCTAAAACACAACATTTCACTCACACAATCCCCAAAGTGTTGGTTTCCTCACAGTGCTGCCCTGTTTCTGCTCACTGCTCTATGCCTTCATATGGTCCTCTCTGTGTCTGTGCACATGGCATCTATGTGTTTGGTTGTATACAATCTGTTCCTATAGTCTGTGACCCTGATTTGAACCATCTGCAGCTAAACTCTTTGCACAAAAACCTGTGAACTGTTGGTGACATGGGATCATTTTTAATCTCTGAGCAGCAGATATCTGTGAATGTAACGTCAATATGTCACCTTTTGTTTCTGTTTCCTGCTGCTGCAATTACCCAGTTTCCCTCCAGGGATCAATTAAGTTCACCTCATCTTTATTTATTACTAATTCTGTAATCAATGCAGCCGTGCGCGCTTGGAAAGCCAAGTTTGTGCCACTATTTCTGCTGTCTGTCTGATATCCTGCTATATTTAGGTCAGAAAATAGTGAAAACGGTACTTTAGAAGATCCCAGAGCTCAGGGTGACGTCTTCAGATTACTTGATTTGTTCGACCAACAGTCCAAAACCCAATCATGCTTACTTGCTTGATAAATGGGTTCCACTTCATAATCAGGCACGTTTCATAAAAGGGTTCATAAGTTCAGTTCGGTTATGAGTCCTTATTAAAAACAACCTTTGGGTTGCAGTTTGTGAAAAGACTTTGAGTGGTGAGACTGTTTGACCTCTTATTTGTAGAGAAGGGCTGCAGACCACAGCACTGGATATGTTTCACATTGCTTTTTATTCACAGCATCACTGCTGATCTTCGCATATCAGCAATGAAACATTTTACTTCTGCGTCCAGTTAACAGAGACCAGATCGAGGCTGCAGACATCCACAAGCTTTCGGCCCTTTGAACTGTCTGGATGGAGCTCGTAACAGAGGTGTGTGTCCGTGTGTGTGTGTGTGTGATACAGAGACTGGGCATGTGTGTGTTTGCATGTATTCAGACTGTGTGTCTGTGTTCTTCAGCAGGGCCTCTTTGATGAAGCAGTCAAACAGAACTGTGAATTTCTAACAGCCACAACATGCTGCTGCTGCTGCTGCCTGTGGAATCTGTTCACTCCAGACCTGCTTACAGAAGTCTGTCATATTTGATCTTGTTGTTTACTTGTATCAGAACCTGCTGAAAACACAACAAACAAACTCCTCATATATTTACATGAAAATGTTATGTGGTCAAAAAACTGCAGAACTGGGCTTCACATAAAAATGAACATTGGCTTGTTTCCGCCACTGAATTTTTTCACTGAGAAATGAAATTTAATCTCCCAAATGAGATTACCTCAAATAAATTTAAAAAAAAGAAAAGTGTAACTGTAAAGCATGTTGTCTTGTAGCTGAACATCCACCTAGTGACACTACAAGTGAGCAAGACAGGACTGTTCAAAGAGTCCTCCAGTCATTTCATTTGGGGAAGTTTGGTGACTCACAAGTGTTGAGATTTTTTTAAAAAAAGGTGATAAAATCACCAAAAATCAAGGCAACAAAATAATATCCACTATGAATACTACATTTCCCACAATGCAACTCAGTAGTGCCTTTCACGAGATCCTCCCTGCTTGGTAAAAGCCTACAGCTCCACACCACTAACCATGACATGTAAATGGTTGATGTATGTTATGTAAAACCGCTCAGTTGACCAGAGCAGATGTTCCTGTGTTACGTACAGTGGCTAACCAGCGGGCAGTTTGACTACCAGCCTTTTCTGACGCCGTCTTCTACTCATATCTCGCATGGGACTATTGACCGGCTTAACACCTGTCAGGGATCAAAACAGCGGATCTTTGATTATTGGCTGGTTGGTTTGTGATAACAAGCTCCGTTTGGTTCTGAATTGTTAAATAATTTATAGAAGTTGGACTCTAACAAATCTGTTATGTTTATCTTTATATTATGAAAAATTCTGACTGTAACTTAGATAAGTAGAAAATAAATAATCTCACCAAACTTTAAACGTTTAAGTTGTTTGAATGTCAATCTTTTGAGTTTTTATAACTTTTTTAAAAAGATAAATCTGAATAGATTTTTATAATGAAACCAAAAAGATTCAATAAACAGATCCAGTGCTGGATTCAGACTGATAAATGTTATCAACTGTCGGCTTCTCTCCCGGTAGAGTTCCAGTTAAATGAGCTCTACTCACATCTGTTGATATGGTTTATGGAATCTCACAACTTCAGCTTGTCACCAACAACTTTGCAGCCACATTGTTACATAACGAGTTCAAGGACGGCCTGAAGCACTTTGACAGGAAGAGTTTTCTGACTGACAGTTTCTCGCCGGTGTTGTGAAAACTCGTGTCCTCCACATCCACCTGTGCAGAGTGTGTGCAGCAGGACAACACTGTGATTGACACTGTACACAATGAGCTGCAACGAGTCGGCGTGCGTCAGACCACTTGAACCTGAGAATATGATATTCTAATGATATTTTAAGCCCCCTGAAAGTCATATTTAATAGGACTAGCTGAACATCAGTGTACATGGAGTTCAAAAACTAAAATAGGTGCAAAACAATCTTAAATCATGTTTTGTTTACAACACAAATGTACCGAAAAGTCGACATTTTTCAAAGAGATTATTGCACATTCTCACCCGTGCATCATAGCTCTGTTAGCACAAGCAAATGCATACATAACTTCAGGACACACGCACACACACATACATACACATACATTAGCAGGGTGTTAGCAGCACTCACCACTAGTTGGCGCAGCAGTAGTTAAGTGAATGCAATGAGGGTAGCAGACTGTGAAGAGAAGGACAGATTAGTGGACATCAGTTAATAAAAATGTGGGCGGTTGGTCACGCCAGGAAAATACAAAACAATCTTTAGAGATATATTGATAGGAGGTCAATAAGTCAATGAAGCAATCAGTTAATAATAGCTGCAAAATGGGAGGCTGGTTAATTACACACAATGATCTTACAACAAGTTACAGCGAGACAAGTTCAAAGTGTCAATTACACAGTTAATTAATAACAGGTAGAACATCAGCAATCAGTCATTCATGTAGTAATAATGGGGTGAACATGGAGGGTCACTCACTGAGGCAACCAGCCAGACAAGCGCAATAAAGGTTGTTTGGAGGTCCAGGAATTAGACAGATCCCTCAGAAACACATCAACATAAGAGCTGAGAGGATTGGTTGGCTTACGATGTGTCTCTCTCAGTGTGGATCACAGAAGATAACATGGCAGGTAGGAGAGCTAAAGTCAACTGTGGGCCTTTCACTGTGTGTGTGTGTGTGTGTGTGTGTGTGTGTACAAGAGAGTCAGGAAACTTCATGCAGAATCATGAATTTCTTGAAAACCACTGCAGGCCTCCAAGGCATACAAACATGCACACACACACACACACACACACACACACACACACACACTGCACTCTCACACTTTCTTTCATGGTTAATACTTAAATACGGTGAGAAAAAGGTTGATTATGTAAACTTGGTTTCAGGTTTTTAAGTATGTCAAGAGAGTCTGTGGCCATTTGAACCACTGTGTGTGTGTGTGTGTGTGTGTGTGTGTGTGTGCTTGTATGCGTGTATAATGCATTTTGGATGCTTATGCACTAATAAATAATAAGCATTGTAACTGAACGTGATTTGATTTCCTTTTCAGGTCATACAGAAGTGCGTGTTTGTGTGTGTGCAGGAATTTGACCACTCGCAGCGTATTTTACAGCCAACTGGGTTTTTAGAACAGAGCAGGAATCAGAAAGATGATTGGTCAGCAGCCAAACTGGTTGCTGGAGTCAATTACCTTACCAGCCGCAGTCAAACTTTACCAGAATTTGGCTGAAGTCTGGTTGTAATTTTCCACCCTGATAGCAAACAGACTGCAACATTTAGTGCTTTAAGTTCCTGCATGGTACATGTCCACTGTACTGAGGTCAGACTGTGATAGTTTCCTGTACTCACTGCAGCTGAGCGAGGCGTCGGTCTGGGCCATGCCGGACGGGATGGTCCAGTGGCTGTTGTCCCAGTCGATGACGTTCCCCACTGCGCTACAGCTCAACGTGTTGAGCTGCTGATCTGTCATGGTGTAATCCCACAGCCGGAGGTTATAGATACTCCCCTCGAAGTTGTGCTGCCCTGAACATAGAGACAGTCACATGTTAGATGACAGAACATTTTCGACATCACATATATCTTTTTAGTATCTCAGGTTTTCAGCAATGTTGCAAATCAATGAGTAGGACAGTTTCATGGTAATATGGATTTATTCCCATCTGTTTTTCAGCCATGTGATCGGTGTGGCTCTAGGAGTCGCAATGCTGGTCCACCACTTTGGTCCAGACTGCAATATCTGTACTTAAGACCTGCTTGACACTAAAACATACACATTTAAATGCGTAGAAATAACATTTATATGTAACTTAGACGTTCTTTTGGTCTGGTTTTAATCTTTAATGTTTCCAGATGTCTTTTGAGCTGTAAATCTCCAATCAGTGCTCACTGGGTGGTGAAGCCTCTTGGTTGCAGGCAAAACTTCTTCAAGACTAAATATCCTTTGACCTGAACAACTGACCTGATGTGTCAGAGATCATTAATTGAAGTCAAAATCAAATGGTAAAACTCCAAACCCGGCTTACCTCCTAACCGGAACTGTCCACCAGCCGGCACAGAGTGCCCACTAGAGGCAGAGCAGGTCTTGGCCCAGTAGTTTCCATTGAAGTAGACCGCCACCCGGCCGTTTGATGATGTCCAGAGCACACAGAACGGCTTCATGGAGGTAGTGAAGTCATTGGAGGAGAAGATGGACTCGATCGAGCAGACCACTCCGTCAACAGTCAACTTCATGCCGTCCTGATCAGAGCCCAAACTCAGCGCCATGTTGTTCCTGTCTTCGTAGCTGAAGATCGTCTCTTTCTGCTCAGGAACCAAGAGAACTGTTGATGAGTTTCAGGCAAAATACCACCAGTGGATTTACTGTCTCAGTTTCAGTTGTAGCATCCTGATGAGCTAACACGTGTTAGCCAGCGATGACGTGTGTTAATATGCAGCCGGTGTGTGTTGCCTTCTGAAATTTGTTTTTGTTTTTTAATTTAATTTAACATTGAACAGTATCAGACCGCATTGATAAGCATCTACATTCATAAATTATTTTTATGATACATTCATTTGTTGTTTTATGTAGTTGTTGTTATACTATATACTACATACAGTATATACTGTCAATTCATTTGAGAGAGCCAGTTCCAAACTTGTGTGTAGATTTCTGGTAATTTACACTTTAGACGACAGATTGTGCCTTTAAAATTAAATTAAAAGCAGATTAAATAAAATAAAATAAATAAAACTGTGTATTTATTTATCAGATTTAAACATGAGAGTACGTTTTGATTTTCTTTTCTAATAAAGAATGTAAATTTTTGATTATTTTTTTCATTAAGATGTTAATACCTCTAAAATTATTTTGATTTGTTCACTTCATACCCAAACTTTCACTTTTATATTTTTTGTAGAATCATCTGCTGTGTAAGAACACACAGATATTTAGTGTTTGTGTTGAAAAATAAAGACATCGTGACTCAGGCGTTAGATTTTCCATTTAAAGCTGCTGATGTTTGATGGTATTTAAAGGTCCTGAAAACATATTTTCTCAATCAGATTCGTACAATGAAAGGTTGAGTCCTACATGACCACAAAGTTCGAGCAGCTTTGGTTATTTCACATTTCTGCATTTTGTTTTGTTTTTGTCTAAACTCTTCTCACTGGTTTGAAGTGGGCGGGGCTCAGTTGGAAAAAGGGATGTCACTTTTTAGCAACATTTGAATGAAAATGTGATGTCAGTTGTCCACATTCCTGATGACTCTACATAAGTAATACCAAACATTTTTTTCAATCTCAAATGTTTCTTATAACATTAAATATTTAGGACTAAATAAGCAGCAACCAAAGTTAAAAATCATCTTAAATTATTATTTATTAAGAGTTTTACCGTCAAAAACTGTGACAGTGGCCAAACAACACAAACAACTATTACCAGATTCAAATGTAGCTGAATCCTGATTGGTGCATGGAAGTATGTGACATCACCTTTTTCACTTCAAAAGAAAATAGTGTCTTCATGTAAGACCCCATCGTCATAGTAAAAAGTTGATTGAGAAAATAAATAAGGACACTATTCTGTAGCTTCATCACACTTGTTCTGTTTTGGTACTATTAGATCTCAGTGCTGCTTTCGATACTGTGGACCACAGTACATTGGTCAACAGGCTCAGGCAGTGGGTGGGTATCTCTGGATCAGCTCTGGAGTGATTCTCCTCGTACCTGTCAGACAGGACCTTCTCGGTTACTGTTCATAACTGTGCCTCATCAACTGAATTCTTGTTTTGTGGTGTTCCCCAAGGTTCCGTTTTGGGTCCGATGCTGTTTGCCTTGTACATGCTTCCTCTTGGGCAGATAATAAGTAACTTTAAAGGTATCTCCTACCACTGTTATGCAGATGACATTCAATTACACATTTAAGCCACAAAATGTTTCAAAGCTGTCTGTTCTACTGAATTGCCTCAACTCTATAAAAGACTGGATGGCAGATAATTTTCTACAGCTAAATACCGACAAAACTGAAGTTCTTATTTCTGCCCCGGCTGGCGTTGTCCCAAAGGTGATGGAAAATCTTGGCTCATTATCCTCTTCTGTAAAACCGACCCTCCATAATCTAGGCATTTTCATGGGACAGGATTTGAGTTTGCTCCTGTTTCAACTAGCTGAGAAACATTGCTAAACTTGGGCACATTGTGTCCCGAGCTGAGATGGAAATGATTATTCATGCATTTATTTCCTCCCGTCTTGAAAACTGCAATTCTCTTTTCACCTGCCTTAGCAAGACTTCCCTGAACCGCTTACAACTGGTCCAAATGCTGCTGCCAAGCTCCTGACCAGGTCCTCCAAATGATCTCATGTAACACCCATCCTGATTTCTTTACACTGGCTTTCGATAATTTTCAGAATCCAGTTCAAGATTCTTGTGATGACTTTCAGAGCCTTGCTTGGTCAGGCACCTGCCTACATTAAAGAGCTACTGCAGCCCTATATCACCAGCAGGAATATGAGGTCCTCTGATCAGGGTTTGTTGGTTGTACCTCGCTGCAGGCTCAAGACAAAAGGAGACTGTGCTTTTGAGGTTGTAGCTCCTAAACTTTGGAACTCTCTCCCATTGGACTTAAGATCCGTGGACACTGTGGATACCTTTGAAAAGCAACTCAAAACCCATTTGTTTAGACTTGCTTTTGTTTAGTTGTTTTTGTCTTAGTTTTGTTTTGAGCTGGATGGCTGCTTTTAATTGTTTGTTTGTTTGTTTGTTGCTCTGTCTCTTATTTGCTTTGTTGTCTTTTTATTGTGTAGTCTTTTATTGTGAAGCACTTTGTGACGTCTGTTCTTGAAAGGTGCTATATAAATAAACTTTACTTACTTCCTTCCTTCCTACAGCCCTTTGTGTGTGTGTGTGTGTGTGTGTGTGTGTGTGTGAGAGACACCTGTTTCTGCCTGTTGCGTTCCACCTCAAAGCACAGAGTCAGCTGACTGAGCATCTGTATGGAAACAGAGCTGGCGACCTTGGCGATCCCATTGCCTCTGGATATTGTGACCTTCTGGTTCCTCAAGGCCACAGCAACTAGAAAGGAGAGACAGAAGAAGAAGGAGAAGAGAGAAGGAGAAGAGGACGGTAGGATGGATGAAAGGGAGGAGGGCAAGAAGAGGAGTAAAGAAAAAAGATGAAGAAAGAACATAGAGGCAGGAAGGAGGGGAAGACAGGAAGACAGAAAAGGAAACAAGCAAGGAAAAAAAGGAATCGAGAGGTGTGAGCAGAAAAATAAGGGAAGGAAAAAGTTAGGAGACGATTGAGAAATAGTGAAATAATAAAAGAAGTGTCGGCAAAGAAAATAATGAAAGTAAGGAGAGAAAGGAATGAATAAAGAAGAGGAATGAGCAATGAAGACAGGAAAAAAACAAGGAAGAAGGAAAGAAGGAGGAAAGAAAGTCAGACAGGAGGAGTGAAAATACATCATAACAAGACAGAAAATGAACATACTGAAAATCTTTTCATCCACCTTTATTTTAATAATCGTCTAATTCTGATTTTTAACTGACAGCTTATTATGACGGTAGAGAAACATTTAATTTGTATTTTTATCAAGTTTACTTCATAATCTGATTCAAATTTGAACCTTTGTGATGAAAGTTTGACGGTAAAGAGCGAGACTCTGGCTGCCACACTTTGGAGTTCAATTCTCAAAAAATATACATTCAAAAACCACATGACAAGTGTTTTATATTATTCTACACTTCTGAACACACACAAGTATTGATGAATCAGAGGGTTTGTCTTCTTGAAACTTCATGTCCCAGCAGAACGACTCTGGCTTGAGCTTCTGGCCGAGAGCAACAAACTAACAGCCAGTGTGCAATGGAAAAACACCACTCACACAAATACCCATGCAAACTACATGAAGGCACACACACGCCACAGCAAACACTGCTGTCAGAGCGGCCAAGTCTTCCTTTGGTGGGTCGATACCTCAGACTGTGTGATGCTGATCCACTCGCTGTCTGCGATGTACAAACCACCAACAACTCTGTGGTTTCAAACTTAAATTAAAGCTGCATTAAGTGATTCTTTTTGGCAACTTGGCAGCAAAAAAACTACAAAACAAGCTAAAAACCAACAAGCTAAAAACACACATCTTAATTCAGAGTGCACCACGGTAGACGTTGAGTTCTTGGAGTTCAAACTTGGCAAGTTGAACTCAACTTATTCCATAAAACGGGAGGAAGCTCTTGCTGACATCATCAGTAAAACCTGTTTGTGTCGAAATCATCTCAACTCAAAAGTCCACTTACTTTTTGTGAGATTTCAACAGTGTTGACCGTGAGATGCAATCAACAGATATTCCTGCTATCATTACTGTGACGAATGTTTACAATAAAAATAAATCTAATATTATACATCTCTTTGTTTTAATTTACATATATTTATAATTTTTTATTGACGTGTGGTGAGATCTGCTGCATGTTTAATTGTCTAATAAAAACATGAAGCTTAACTTTCAACCTTCAGACAAACTAATGTAGCAGCAACAAATATTACATTTCAACTGTAAAGCAAAGTTTATAATCTAAAAGGAATTATCTTTTATTTAGAGTGTTACAGGGACACCAGAGCCACCCGTAAATTACGGCATTTTAGACTAAATTAGTTAAGCTACATTTGAGAACAGGACACTGGTGTCAGCCTGAACCTACCGTGTCGGAAGCTAACACTGAACCCCCTCTTCTGCACGCTGAAGTCGGAGGTAAAGGACAGCTCCATCACGTTCCCCGTCGAGTTCAGCGTCAGCCCGTTGGCTGTCAGACCGCAGAACTTAACGTCTGTGTTTCCCGTGTTCACCACGACCCGGTCGTAGATACAGCCCGGCGCCTCCTCCAGGTCAAAGTCAAGGAAGGAGAGCTGGATGATGAAGCCAGCGGGTGCCTGCATGGTCCACTTACAGGCCTGCGAATTGGGGTATTTCTGGGGGTAGCAGGGCGACGTGAATTCCCCCTGGGCCTCCGTCAGCACCATGTTACAGTTCGTGGAGCTGCAGCCCAGCACTAAGGGTGATGGTAGGATGATAAATTCATGAATTTTCAAAAAGGGACAACCTCCACTGAAGCTGTTAAGGTGGGGTAATATCGCTCAGAAGACGAGATGCTAGTAGACGAGGACATGAGGGGACAGGACAAAAGAAGACAAGAGGATAGGACCCATAAAAAGGGGAGTAGACAAGACAAGAGGCCATAGATAAAGGAGGCGAACACCTACTACTGTTAGAAATCAGGAGGCAAGTAGGTAGATTTCAAGGACAAACACAGTCGAGTCAGCTGTAAGGGGCATCCTTGTCGATTACCAAAGAGTCGAGGACAAAGAGGATGAAGACAAAAGTTTTCAAGACGCTTACAAGGACCTTTATGATTCAGGAGGCAAAACCAAGATGTTTTTTAATGGGACAAGATAAGAGGACACAAGAAGAGATATTTAGAAATTGTCTTTAAGAGACTGCACTCCAGGAATCAGGAGAAAACAAAGATGGGATAAGTCGTGCATTTAGCTAATAGTTCAGCAGCCCAGAGAGGAGTCAATCAATCAATCAATCGACTGAGAGCAGATTGATTACTTCAGACAGAAGTGGACTGAAAATGTTCACTTCCACTGAGTTGGCATTGCACCAAATTCACAATCACCAGACCCAGTTCTAATATCTACGAGGTTTAAGGTTTATAAAACACCAGCTGCAGTAGAAACCATGCACATGCAGAATAATCTTGCTGGTTAGATTCAGAAAAAGTCACCTTTTAGAGGAAAGATTGAGCAGTCAGATCCTCTGACTGTTTTTAAGAGAGGATAGATACAGTAGATGTGTCAATCACTTCACTGCAGATTTCAGTCCTCTGGTGTTCTTTATTGGTATGAAATGACAGTGAGAGCTGCTGTGTCACGTTTTGAAAGAGTTTTTCCTGTTTGCAGTTTGCAGCTCTGTGAAATATAAGTATGAAAGATTTTGAATATAAGTTCACTGCAAACCACTAAATGTGTAGAGGAGGTACAGAGTGTACTGACCATCAGGACAGCCAGAGCACTCTGTACCTCAGACTGCATGTATGGAGCCACATTAAGTTCTTACTTGTATTTTTCTTTGCTGATGCTACTGCTGAGACCCAATATCGAGCCTGGAGTCAAAGCAGTGTTATGTTTGAGATCTTCACTGTGAGTTTTTGGGTAATGCCCGGTCAAAGAAAGGAGACACGCAGACCCTCGTCAGCTCCACAAACTACAAAGAGCACAGTAAATCTCTACAAACAAACATAAAACACATAAAATGTCGGTTTGTCAGAGAAACTGACCGAATGCTGCTGATCGAGTTGGATTTGTTTATGATTTTGGACTCGAAACATAAAACATGTTAGCCTTCATCATTTTCAATAACAGCTGGAAAGATGAACCGTCTCTCACAAAAAATAATAACAGACAAGAGCTGAAATGGAAAGTGGAAAGAATGGTTCGTCTCTCTCGCTCGGAGTAACAATGGCCTCCGTTGATCTCAGGCTCGGCCTTCGCCGCAGCCAAAACCACAGCCAACGCACTGGAAACGTCAGAAACACCAGTATGTGTGTGTGTGAGAGTGTGTGTGTTACGTTTTTTCTGTGTGTGTTTTAACCCTTACTTATCCATGAAAAGCTGACAACATCTTGCTGCACATTCATCCACTTCCCCACACTCAGCGACCGGAGGCTCAGTGCCTTGCTCACGGGAGTCTTTAAAAGAAACTGTTGAAGTAGTTCAGGCTCTTTCTCCCACATTTCAGTGTAGCAGTTCCACTTTGAAACCTGAAGTCACTTCTATGCCCTCTAAGCAACTGTTGTCCCCTAAACTACCGTGACTTTTCATTTCTAGGCATTTTCACTTTCTATAAAAATTGCCAGGCTTCTGTAATGCTGCCTAGAACTTAGATTAACATTGACATAAAAAATAGGCTGTCAAAACCAGTAAATCAAAGTTGTTGAAAATAGCTGTAAAAATCATAAAATAAACCAGGAAACCAAGGACACGACTTCCAGTTGCACTGAGTGAAACAGACAAGAAGCAAATTGTGAGGCTGGTTCTGTGAATCTAACGATCATCAAGTGGTACAAAAAACTCTTACCCTGGCCAGTGATGCGTGTTTAACACACCAGTTCTCAACATTTGTGACTTGTAAGGCCAGTGGTGGACAAAGTACACAACCCCAGTACTTGAGTCAAAGGACTGATACTCCTGGTCAAATATTACTCCACGACAAGTAAAAGTTGCTCAGTCAAAATTTTACCTGAGTGAAAGTACTAGAGTACTTGCTTTTAAAAATACTTAAGTATTCAAAAGTACATTTTCTTTTTAACGTCAACGCACAGCTGTATTGTTTTCAATATATTCAAAGAACCTCGTAACTCTGAAACCACCTAATGAATGCACTGACTTGCTTGTAGAACCACTCTGCTACAAAAAGCCTATAGAAACGCCTGCAAGAACTTCAGCATAGAAATACAATCAAATCAAAAAAAAGGACAGCCACTGTCATTTTCACTTTTTATTTAAACACCCCCTCACACACACACATATATGAGATACGGCCACGGGTAGCTCTGGTTCGGAATCGCCGTGTTTATCTGCCGTCACCATTTCCACCACCGGGTTAGTCGTTTGCGCTTTGCTAACAAAATGAAACAGATGCGTTTTACTTCGAAAGCGGATGTCTTGCTTGCGTTTGTTTCACAGAGCTGGAGGACATATTTCTGTTTTTACATCAAACCCAGTTGAGAGCGGGTACTGTGATTGGTTTTTCTCCTGTGAGGAACACAGCGCGTGGCCTATCGCATTTTAGAAAAGAAAAAAAATTCTACAGCTGACTTCAAAGCTGCTTAGAAGTAACGAGTAATGACAACCTTCATAGAAATGTGGTGGAGTCAAAAGTCAGAAGTTTCCAAGAAAACAAATACTCAAGTAAAGTACAGATACTGTACAGTAAATGTACTTTGTTACTGTCCATCACTGTATAAGACCAACTGTTTCATTATATGACCAAATGAAACAAAATAAATAAATGTAGGTCTAATCCTGCATTCTGTCGGTGTAACAAGGTTTTCTCTTTTCTCTCAACATTAAACTATTTTTGATGGCTCTTTTTAAACCAACCGCACTTCACCGATGCTTCCACTGTTGCTGCTGTTGAAGTTCACAGGTAAAGTGCAGTAGATCCTGTTTCTACCCTGAGAGTCCATGATCTCTGCTACTCTACTTCTGAGCGATCCCATCCAATCGCTGAAAGACTGATCAAATCAAATCACAACTGCATCCCAACTACATATCCCATTTTGCTCCTAAGTACGTCACGTTACGTAAGCTGAAAACTTTAATAGCCAAGCTTTGCTATTAAGAATTCCTTCTCACGACCTGTGGGTCATTTTTAGTTAAAAAAGACAAAGGTTTGAAAAAAGAGATACTCAAGCCAACATGGACAAGAAAAATCTGCTGATGACGATCATGTCGCATGGTTAAAACCTCCAGAACAGCTGCTAAATGCACCAGGTTGTTTTATCAGCAGCAGAAATGCATCTTCTTTTCTTTCTCATCTTGTGAATCATCTTGTGACCCCTCAGATTTATCCTGAGCCCCCAGTTTGGAACCGCTGGTTTACATCGTGTCGCCTCATGATACTGTAGCTCTGATTGATTGATTTGAGGATGTTTTTCTGCATATGTAATATATACTCCTCTTGATTCAAGTCAAACTCATACCACTCCTTCTGACAGTGTTCTGTGTGAGTGTGTGTGTGTGTGTGTGTGTGTGTGGGAGAGAGAGAGAGAGAGAGAGAGAGAGAGGGACTCAGCTAAACCTTCTGCAGCCATTAAAGTTGTTCAGCATGAAATTTCAGGAACATTTGGACGCAACATCAAAAAGCACCGAANGCACCGAACTCCTTTTTCCCACTAATGGAAAAACTAGAAGCAGCCACACGATTCACATACCGAGCCCTCTCTCTCTCTCTCTCTCTCTCTTTCCAAGCGCTGTTCAACACACACACACACACACACACACACACACAGAAAGCTACTTACTCTACAAGCTGAATGAAATCAGTGGATCAGGAGAGATAGAGGAGTAGACTAAGAGAAGTCTACACTCCCCAAGAGAGAAGGGGGAACACTGCTGTGTCTCAGTGTGTGTGTGTGTGTGTGTGTGTGTTTGGAAGCCATACAATTCATCCTCCTAAAAGCTTAAAAGCTGCCTCTCAAGTTTCTGGCATCACAACCTCACGTTTCTCTTTATCCTCTCCAGTCCGGCTCTGGAAGCTGTGAACCTTCGACCCGCCGGATCAACAGCGCCAAACAGAACTGACTGTCGGATCGTCCGCAGGGCACACGAAGGAGAGTCAGCTTGATGTGATCCTCCACTTACGATATCCGTCATCAGCTGTACAGTTATAATAAAGGACCATTCCAACAATTTAGCATTTTACTTCACATTGTCGGGTTGACGACGGAGGATCAGAATCGATGCAGCAGAACCAGAGATGCCATCTTTTTTCACACATTCACACATTCTTCTTCCTTGTCAAAACCTGGTGCCTACATGACCCACAATGCAACTAGACCGCCGACAGTTGTATGGGAGATTGAGGTGTGTTATGCTAGTGGTGGTTAATGTATCCTGGAGCCTGCAGCCTGCAGCAGAGACGAGGAGCTGCAGAGGTCTGGACGAGTTTATTTCATTTTCAAACTCTTCAGCTCCAACTAACGCTGACTCAAGTGACATCACTTGAGGACATTTATCAGACTTCACACAGCTCACTCTGGAGACACTAAAGGCTTTATACTACTATTTTCTCATATGCAGTATTGCAGTATTCCCCAACACCTGGAAACACCTGGAAACCCCTGGAAACACGCTGAAGTGGACAATCGGTGGAGTTCCAGTTGTAAAGCTAAATATGTTTGTAATCTAAAAATGAACAAATATAACATAGATCTACACAGCTGCCTGTGTAACGAGCTGCTGCCTGAGTATATCAGGAGTGAACACGTGCTGTGACAACTTCACGGTAAATCTGGCCAACAGTTCTTTATCCCGAGAACTCTACCCGGTATCATGAGGTCGAGGACCTCATGCTGAGTTTAAGAGTTTCGTTCTCTACCGCACGTTCGATCTGTCAGCACAGATCTGTTCATTAAGCCCTTATCTATTGAGTCTGAGGGCGACTTATCGAAGAGAGATCTGGTCCTGGGAGGAGAAAAGCTTCAATCCAAATATGAAGTGGGCCTAAAAACAAAGAATACAGTCAAAGTTGTGTAAAAGGAGCCACCAGTAGTGCTGACTGTGCAACTGATCCAACAAGACGAGTGTTTGGATCCTGAAGTCTTTCAGCACACAGACTCTTTGTCGGTGAACTCGGCAAACTAAACATCCTATACTGTCTCTTATTCCTAACACCTCCTGCTGTGGAGGAGGCACCACTGCTCCCGGTACACTGGTCACCATTGTAGACCCAGAAAACTGCCCTCTGTCTCCTCTTATCCTGCATCTGTCCTGCATTACTACTGTACACAGTGGCAGCACTGCCAGAGCTCCCCCATCTTCATGCAATTACCCCTCAGCTGCCCCCCATTAAACACTGAAGAATTCTGTTTCTTCAACATTATACAGAAAAAGCACAGCAGTGCTTTGCAATGCAAATCGCTTAAAACGCTCAAATGTTCTTTGTTCAAATGTGACATCTGAAATCTGAAGATTTTCTCCCGAGGCGGGAGCACAAACTGCACATGTTGAAGCTCATTGAAATAATCTTAGAGAGAACACGAGCATGAACTCATGTACAGTATTCCACTTTTACACCAACTTCAGTGTACTGATGACGTTGCTGCCTCAGATACAGAACATGCTTCTGTTGTTCATCGGCTGCAGATGACTGCACTGACATTTAAATCAACTTCTGCAAAAGTTTTATCCTTAACTGTTGATCAACATCAAGACTTAATGTCTAACAACACTTCAGCAAACACACGACATAAAATTACAATTTTTAAGTTAAGTTACAGATTTCAGCTTTAATTCCATCCTGGAGTTTAAAATTTAATTCCAGCCTGAAGACAAGTTTTGAATTTACTCTCAGCCTCATTACACACACACACACACACACACACACACACACACACACACACACNGTGTGTGTGTGTGTGTGTTGACCAATCAGGGAAAAACAACAGCAGAGAGGAAGTCCACCGATGCAAATATGACCGAGCTGATAACCAAATGTGGGAAATAACAGAAGAGATTGTTTTCACAACAATGAGCTGAGATTAGAGTCGGACCACTGTACTTTCACTACACTTCACAGGAAATATTATATATATATATCATATTATGTTATGTTATGTTATGTTATGTTATGTTATGTTATATTATATTATATTATATTATATAGTACTTTTTGAACATAAATCTTCCTGTTTCTTTTCTTTTCCTTTCCTCCCCTCTTGTTTGTCTCCTCACCTCTCCTCTCCTTGTTTCCTCCCTTCTCCTGCCCTCTGGTTTAGTCTTAGTTTCCTCCTCTTCCCCTCCCCTCCTCTCCTCTCTACCTGTTTGCTTCGCAGTGTAATAAAACAAACATACTTTATGTCTCTCTATTAGGGGAGCGTTCAATGCAGCCATTTGGGAGGAGTTATTTCAACAGTGGCACCTTAATGCCTCCTCTCCTCCTCTCCTCCTATCTGCCTCTCCTCTCTCCCTCTCCTCCTCTCTCCCTCTCCTCCTCTCCTCCTCTCCTCTCTCCCTCTCCTCCTCTCTATCACCTTCACTGCTGTTAATCAGAGCCACTTTTCAGCCTCCTCTTCACTCACTGATGAAGAGATGCTGCTGGACTGTTAACTAATGAAGAGAGACATTACCACAAACAGGGAGAGAGAGGAGAGAAACTGTATTTTCTGTTAACAGGAGGAGTCATTAATGATGTGTGGGGTGTAACGAGGATTACTGTTGGCAGCGACGCGCACATTTACATTTAGATGGGTGGATGGTTTTGGCAGTGTGAGGGCGGCGGCTTGTCACAGAGTCAATGAAGACATTTCCACTGTTAAGAAATTAATTTCAGATGCTAATATTTTATGGCCCGGCAGTATTGTGTTCAGTCTTTCTGCGGAAGGCGACACATCTCAGCTTGTGTGTGTTAATTGGTTTGCAGCAAAAAATCAAAGCCAAATCCAATTGAATGAAATTGAATTTATTTACAGAATATGTGACGAAGCCTCAAATTATCAGCAGATTCTGCTGAGGAAATAAAGATTAGTGCTGGATCATTTGTTTATTAACTTATACTCATACATGGGGGGCGGGGTGACGCAGGAGGAGAGGTGAGGAAATATAGATAAGATATGAGGAAGAGGAGGAAAGGAACATTGGACGGAAAATGTGGGAAAGGAAAGAAGAGAAGGACAACTGTCAGGAGAGGAAAGAAAGATGAGAGGAAAATAGAGTGAAAGGAAAAGATGGGAGGATACTTGAGAAAGGAGAAATGATTTGATTTTATTGCAACTCCTTAATAGTAATGAAGAGAGGAGAGGAGAAGCACTTCTTCCATTTCCTTTCCTCCCAGGAAGGAAAATATCGGAAAGGAAATGAAATGAAATAAAAAGGACCTGAAGGGACCAAAAGGCAACGGATAGAAGAAGAAAGGAAAACGAAGGGAAATATCTTAAGGAAATAAAGGAAAGGAAAGAAGAGGAAAGGAAATGGAAAGGAAGGCTGGGGAGGAAATTAAATGAAAGTGAAAAGGACTGAGAAAGGAAAGGAGAGGAAAAAAACAGAAAAGTAAAAAGAATGAGAGGAAGACAGAAGACAAAAGGGGAAGGAAAGAAAATCCTACAAATTTAGGAAAGAAAAGGACAAGACAGGACAGATTTAGGAAGTCAGGTTGGAAAGGAGTGGAAGACCGGAGAGACAAGTGAAGGGAAGAACACGAGGAAATGAAATACAAAAAAGAAAAGCAAAAGAGAAATGATGGAAGAAGACATGAAATGGATTATGATTTACTGCACCTCACCCCCAAATACTAATGTAGCGCGGAGAGGAGATGTTAAGTAGGTGTGTGTGTGTGTGTGTGTGTGTGTGTGTGTGTGTGTGAGAGTGTGTGTGTGTGTGTGTGTGTGTGTGTGAGAAAGAGAGACAAACAGAGCGAGGAGATGAGTCCCAGGAGTCCAGCTAACTGAGATAATGCAGAACAGAGACTGCAGGCAATTAAGTCCTGTTGGGAATGACAACACGTGTAGGTGTGTGTTTGTGTGTGTGTGTGTGTGTGTGTGTGTGTGTGCTTGTATCTTCACACACATGTGACTCTGGATTCCCTCTGTGTGTTACAGATGAGAGAAGCTCCATAAGGAGCCATTTTGTGTCTTTGAAGAGTTTCCCTGTTTGATTCCTTCAACAAAGAGGAACCAGGTTTAGAAATCTGCACCAAATGTTCTGCCTCGTCTTCTTCACCAGAAGCTTTGAAGCTTTAAAAGCTCCATTTGTGGCTGATAAAGAAGTCAAAGTAGTCTAGTAAATCAAAAATCGACCTTTTATATATTACAGGTTTGGTAAATAGATCTTTGCAGCAGAAATTAGTAACAGGATACAATAAGAATATAATTATAAAACGAAGTGAAACATTTGAAAATTACTTTTTAAACATTTCAACATGTCTGCTGTATGTTTTGAAAAGTGATGAATACAGCTCCAGTTTGTAGAAAATAACAACTTGAGGACTTAGAAAACATTTCACGTATGACATATACTGTGTCTGAATATACGTCATTAAATCCAAAATATATGTGGAGTGGACTGGAAGGAAATTGACAGCTGTGCTGAAAATACAACTGAACAATGAACCGCTTCAGTGTGGACATCACAATGTACACATGTGGAACACAACAACAAAATCCACAAATCATTTTCCATCATCTTCCAAAACCACTCGAGTGTTTTCTGTTCTACAACACTGTCGGTGAGCGTTTTCACTAATCTGCCACTTCTTTGGTTAAGGTTTGGTTTAGGCACAGAACGACTTGGTTAAGATTAAGGAAAGGTCGTGATGTTGATGCCCACAAAGTAACAGCAGTCACACACCGACTTCCTCCCTACAACACTTTGTGGCTCTTTAACAACTTCACACTATTTAAGCTCCATTTAAACCTCCGTGCTAAGGCGCCTCCTCATATATGTAACTACATGTTGCATGGCAGCTACAGAGATACCACACGGAGACTACAAGAACTGTGATTGGTCAGTTTGGACTGCTAGTGTTTCCTCCTACGAGTTTCTGATGTCGGCAGCGTTTGTTGAGAGTGAAGACAACATGAAGGAAGTTGAAGAAAGACTCAGTAACACACGTTTAACCGACACATCTGCACTGCTCACCACGATCACCGCTCTCTGTCACAGTGAAGGAATGAGCGTAAACACGGCAACTACGCAGCTCCAGTCTCCTGTTCGGTAACGCCACAAGGTGAAAGTGACCTGGATGTAACTCCAGTCGTGACTCATACCGACCTGTTGAAGAGTAACATCAATGTACAGAATAAAAACATACGTTGAGATTTTGTTTGACAACTGCAAAAAGCAAAAGTATAAATTTGCAGCACATATTTAAATATACATTATGTTTATATTTACAAGTTTGAGGAACACCAAAATATCAAGATGAAAAGTCTTTAGGTAACTAACGTATACATCAAGTGTCTGAACAAAACAACGTCATCAGTGTGTAATGTGTGTGTGTGTGCGCGATGACCAAACTCTCCTCACACACAGTTAACCACAGATGACTCAACAAACACTGCTTCAGTTTGTCAGACTTCACTGTTTTTCAATGTGTGTGTGTGTGTTTTCTTAACATGTGTGTGCATGGCTGTTTGTATAAAGTGAGAGGTGAGATCAGGTTGGGCTCAGGCTACTGGGATGGCCTGCTGTTTTATAAGCTTCTGTGTGTGTGTGTGTGTGTGTGTGTATGTGTGTGTGTGTGTGTGTGTGTGTGTGTGTGTGCCACACCAAACATTTCCTGACACCTAAAAAATCCTGTGACACAACCAGTTTCACACAAACAACATGTCGCTTTAATTATCAACCTTCATTTAATGTGCGAAACACGTCAACAAGCTCAGAGGCCGAGGCTAATGACCAGCACTGAGAGAGAGGGGGAGTGTGTGTGTTGAGGTGCTAATTACTAGCTGTGTGTATTTGTGACAGAAAGTGTGTGTCTTTCAGTAGAAGGCTGCTTTGTCCCGTGTCTCTTCATTTTTTTATAATCACACACAATTTTACTGGAGGGAGAAGAATGTATTTAATCAAATGAGTATTTCCAGTATTATTAGTAGCAGAGACAGATGTGCTCTTGGACCCTTTTCTTAAACGTTTGGTCCCCATTTGGGAGCTGTTTTAACCACAAGCTCGTTGGCCTGTTGGCCGCCGTGTAGCTTGCTCAACAACAGGGCTGCAACTTATGATTGTACTGTATTAATTATCAATAAATCATTTTTAACTGGTGAATTGTTTAAGTTTATAAACTGTAAAAAGTAATTACCAGAGCTGGTGATGTCTTCAAATTGCTTGATTTCTCTGTCCAAGAGTCAGAAATCCAAACTTAATCCACTTACAGTGAACACAGAGAAAGTTTTAACCAGCACGTTTTTACTTCAATCAAATCGATGGCAATTTTATCTGAAAAGCTGAGAAAGATTCAACTTTATGCAAATGTCTTCTTGTGAACCACTGAGTTATGTTTCTACTCCACTCGGCTACGTAAAAACAACTTCAAACAAAATGGAGGAAGAGTCGATTGTCACAGTCAGCGGCGCCCCGGGTTCTCTACGATATATTTTAATGAGCGACCAGGACTTGAAGAAGAAAAGCACTTTGCTCCGGAATTGAACGGCTTTGTCATGCGACGGTTTAATGGCAGCATCAGAAAATCGCTGCCAAATCAAAGCTGAGTATGTAAATTGAGCTCAACACAAACGTCTGCAAGCTTCAGGCTGAGCAGCAACAAGAGACTTCCTCTTTGAATCCATTAAGGCTCGGGCATCTCGTTCACTCCTCCTTGGACAGATTTTCTCAGCAATTCTCTGTCTCGGGTTTGAGCTTCCTCTCACACGCCTGCTATCCCTAACATAAAAAAAACAGCTTGAGGCTGATATCAAATGTTCGTCACACTAAATTCATGCGAGTTCCATTCGCTGCAGAGGGTTGTGGGATACGGTTGAAATCTTCAGGTATAGCAAAGTAAAAGCGTTTAGGATTTTATCAAATTTGCAAATGAGAAAGGGAACAATGGGCATCCTTGTCGAGTGACGATTAACTGAAATGCTTTTGAAACATATCTTGCATCTCACTGAGGCTTGGAGAAACTATACAGTCGTTCACCCAGTTTCTAATATATGCACATATTCAAAAGGAGTTAAGAAGTTTGACAGTAAAGAAAAAGGACTTGCTTACAGTTCAACACTGTTTCAGTGTCTACAAATTACAGTTAGCTCAGGTTTGTAGTGATGTAATGGACTAGTGTTTTTGGAAAGCCATGGATCTACTTAGCTGCACTTCTAGACTTACTCTGGGAGACCAGATACTTTCTGGTTGTACATTTTGTCTATCACCCACTTTGTACAGTCCTATTCAACAGGACAGCTGGTAAAATGAGAGAAGTGAGTGATGAAATTTTGGGATGAGCCAGCTGCTGCTGCTGCGGCTGAAAACGCTGATGAAACGAAGAAGTTTGTTTCCTGCAGCAGTTCCCACACAGAACACTGAAACCAGCAGAACCTCGACATGTGGGTACACTTCTCTGTCAGAGGCAGCGCCGAACTACAACCCAAACTTCTGTTCATTTACCCCATCTGACAGAGACGGGAAACAAAGGGCCTTTGTTTTCCAGCTGACGTGGGAGACAGGACGTCGGCTATGCTACAGTTCTGGCAGCGTGGCTTTTTTTAAAAGAAGCAGCAATCATTGAAAAAGGAGTAGAGGAGTGAAGGGTGTAGAGAAGTGTATATTTTATCCCCTCTAGGCAGATTTACAGGGACAAGGCTTGGATGGAGCAGCATGGTGACACAGTTAATTAGCATTGTGGAAGGTTTCTATCTGACCCGGCTTGTTTGGTTTCCACCCTTTCACCATATAGTTGTTCTCATTTACATATTTTTTGAACAAATATGAAATATATTTACATAAATATTATGTTGACCTTGTTGTCATTAGCAAACTGCTGAGCTGCAGATGAAATCATTATTTTATGACCACGACATAAATTCAGCATAAATACGTGTTAATGACAGCAGCTGTGCGGTGAGATCGACTGCACAAACATTTCTAAACTGTATCGTAAATGTGGCTGCTGAAACATTTCCATCGGACACTGAATCCACGACGGAGCCATGACATGGCGTCTCGTGTACATTCAGCGTTAGTGTTACACCACCGCAACCCTTGGTTTAACGTGAGGGAACGATTATGGTTAATTGCAGCTCTGTGATGGTGCACAAACTCTGGTCTCCTGCAAGAAAGTCAAACACGCGACACTCCCATCCCACCCCACCCGCTCTGATATATCCAAACGTCTGAAAAGCAAACATGGACGTCTCACATCAGCCAAAGTCCGTCATTCAAGTTAATTTGACGAATATGGAGCTATGTCGTCAATGCCCAGTAATTTTAACCCTCACACGACTAACTCTGCAGTCATGCAACTGTCTTGAGTTGTTCCATGACGAGAAGTCTTCCCCATCTCTACCATCCCCCCATATGAGTGAACGTGTACCCACCCCTCACCAAAAACATGCAGGAATACTGTAGGCTGCATCCCTCCAGCAACCCTGAACAGGATACGTACTGTATGTGCAGAGAAGCTCTGTTTAACTGTCTTAAAAAGGTTAAAGAAGAGCTGCACACTACTGAAATCTTTCTAATACTGTACAGAAGGACCAAAAGACAATATAACAAGTTCAAAATAATGAAAGTACGATATATTTCCCGTAAGACCGTCCGACAACACTTCAGACCTTTTGACTTGCGTCTAACATAAAGAACAATCATTTTGGGATCTATGATTTTTGAATGGCTATAAAAAAGGCAGAAAGAGAAGTTGCTTCACATCTGACACCTTTTTAAGTAGTTCTTTGTTTCACATTTTACTGTTAAGAATCTTCTCAAATGGTCTTGACCCTTTACAACCTGGTCTCCAAATTTTACATGAGCTTACAAGTCCTCTTAACCAGAGAACCTTACAATTAGTCCAAGAGTAGGATTTTATTCAGCTTTCAGCGATACTGTAAGACACTAACAGTAAGAAGAGTGCAAAGGCCAAAGCGCTCTTATAGAAGATGGAACAAAGCTTTCTTGTGACCCTCAAATTAGGAAGTGTGATAGAGAAGTGCCAGGAAACAAGAGCCGAGTAGAAAAGGTAGAAAGGATTTTTGAAATACTTAAACTTTGTCCTTTTTTACATCATATCTGATACCAAGCGGCTATCAGTGTACTGCTGGCATTTCACTGTGACTCTGGGAGCTTAGTGATACTTCAACTGATAACTGATATTCTTCAACAACACTAAGATACTAAAAATACCCTCTCAGTCTTTTTCAGACACTAATCCTGTAGATTAGTCGGCTTCCATCAACCTGCCCTTCTCTCTTTTCACCTCTCTGTCCTTTCTAGCATTTCTCTCACATTCTTTTACTTGCATTCCTCTTTCCTCCCTCATTCATTCCTCTTTCTCCTTCGGCCCTCCGCTGCTTTCTTTCCTGATCCCTTCCTTTGCTTTCTTTCCTACCAACTAAATACAGTTTCTTCCACATACTATCAACACTTGTTTCTACCAAATGAAAGTACAGCAGCCTCCTGTACTCGATGAAATGTAAGAATGTCTTTGTGGTCAATGTCTGTCTGCAGCACAAAGAAATCAGATTCAAGCTTTGTGAAAATTAAACCTACTTTAAGGAACCGTTGGAAGTTCTTCAAATTACAAACGAGACAAAACCTCAAAGGTTCTTTGAAGATTGTCTTTACAGACTGAGACAGTTGACACAAAGCGTACAGTGCTCAATGGCTCAACCGAGAACTTACATAAACTCAGTCACATGTTTTACACCTACACCATGATTTCAACATTAAACAGCTTTTACTTTTAGGATTACAACCTCATGATGGGAACAGACTACATAACATCATGTGATAAAGGCCGCGGTGTCCTCGAAACATACTTGTTGTCCAACAACGGAGACTAAAGTGTTTATAGCTGTTCTTGTACCCGGTGAAAAGCCGGCCAACAAAGAGAGGGGCGAGAGATGAATCGAAACAAATGGTCAAGGATGGTCTCTCCTCCAAGATGTTCTCGTCATTTGTGCACACAAAAGTGACAGAAGAGCTTGTGTAAAGAATAAAAGAGAGAGCTTGAGAGAGGGAAGACAACTTTCACACCTTCAAACACCTGGACAGTCACTGTGGGAAGTGGGCGTGAATGTCAAACTATCGGTTTCGGAAGGTCACAAAAATTGTCGAACGCAGCCCTCCGTAATTCTGATGTCGGATAGGTGTGAGAGAAGAGGCTTTTAGGTGCTGCGCGACGATCTGAAAAACACTTTGATTGAAGGATACTGATCTGTTATTGGTCAACGCCCGCATGCACAAATCAACACCTTAAATGGTGTGGAAGAACTTGACTGGTCTGCAAAGATCCCTGACCTCAACCCCATCCAACACCTCTGTTGTTCTGATTTTGAACAAACATGTGATGATGCACCTGAACATTGTGTCACGTAACACTGATCAGCTCAGTCGGAGCACAATAATTACAAGTAAATACAAGGTGATATATTTGTTACTGAGCGGCCCACAGGGAGGAACTGAACCCTCTCTCTCTCTCTCTCTCCAGGTGAACGCTGACTCACTCTCACAGGTGTTTACACTCCTCCCTCTCCTCATCCTCTTGTCTTTCACTAGGAGATAATTGAGAGTGGCGTCCGAGGGGGGAGGAGGCGAGGAGGTGGGGAGGTGAAAGGCAGATATGACCGGAGAGGAGTGATCGAGGAGCAGAGAAGAAGAAGAAGCAGTAGAGAGGACAGAGTCATGCCTTGTTTGTGTTTAATGCAACGTCCGAGGCACAATGATGTGCTCCATCAGTGATATGAACGAGTTACTCAGTGTGCGCAGCAATGACAAACTAGTTGCTCTAATGTTGA